>OV121083.1:11212007-11812007 GCA_921293015.1 Phorcus lineatus
CTATTTGAATCTTTCAAGAACTTTCCGATCGAACTTAAATAACCTCTTCATTGGCAAGCGCTAAAGTATGAACTCGGAAAATGGTCATGGCACAAATAAAACTTCTGAATTGGTAAGGCTTACGTGCTGAAAAAACACACACCTTTTTATTACTTGTTGAAGGTGTGTCACTATCAGCGATAGCACTTCGTTCACATTGACCCAGTAATGAAAACATTCCATCTGATCCTGCTGAATTCCTACTTAAATATTATTATACTGAACATTATTTGATCAGATGTACAGCTATAAACCACAATCTCTTTACTCAATGATAAACAAATGCTTTTCTACCGAAAGACAACTTCGAGGCTATTTAGCTGATCGTGCTAGTAACCATATGCGTCTAAACTCAAACTCGAAACTCTATTTTATGGAAATGTATTATTAAAAAAATGCGAAAGCGCTCATAAAATCGAGAATGTTACTTATTTCTATAAAAACTACCTCAAACGTACTTATGTACTTACATATCTATACACAAGTTATGTGTAGGGAAGCAATAAGGGCAATATTTACATAGTTGTTTACTCGCCGATGATACGAAGAACCCACACCTTAAGATCTTAAGGCTTTATCTAACTTGTTTAGTTAGCTATCGTGTATATCATCCGGCATTCATACCCTGTCATACTTCATGATATCTGTGTATATCCACCAGTCGTGTTAAATGACCCATGTCACCTATATAACGGTTATGTATGAAGGCATATTTGTTAGGACGTCATTTGGACAATATCTCAATTTGTTGGGCCAAGACATTGACTGTGGGTGTGATTCTGTCTTTGTTTGTCGATTTGTACCTTAGGCGTTCCTTCGAGAAGACTTTAATTTGATAATCAAAACAGCTATTTAAAAAACCCAATAATAATTAACACAAACCCTTTGAAATATTCTTAAGTTCGATTTAATTCCAAGGGGCGCGATTTGATATGTTTGTTAAAACATTTTCATTATCAATTATCTTTGCGATAAGAATGTTTTTTAGTAAAAGTCAAATCTTTACAGGTCCGTGTGTATTTTGTCAAAGGAGAAACATGTATTTTCTTAACGTGATTGCTACACTATGTGATTATGTCAGTGTTCTGTATGAGAGATTGATTATAGTTATGAATGCCGGTAATGTAAGTCTACATAGATAATCTTACAGTGTATATGGTTGTGTAGTGCTAATCATATGATGAATTATTCCATGGCTATGGTGGTTTAACGTGCATGCACTGATACAACTTATGGAGAAATAAAAGGAATGAAAAAAACATTCTAGTAGGATAGGAAATATCCACAATGCACGCAGTTTCGCCAGTAACCTTCACACGATAATGTGTATAGGTACGTCAGTGCGTTATCATGGGGGAATTGACTTGAGTTTGTTGTTTAAGACAATGAACTTTGTTCGATATCTCCTTGACAGTGGTCGCACGATCAGGTTTATTGTTTTTGTGTGCAAAATGTTTCTTTGATGAAAGGTACGGCGTATGTATGTAAACATGTTGTATTCGACACAGGGTTTTTGGCTTGTACTTGTGGAAGGCTACACTACAATTTAGACTTTGAAATGTTAAAGTATCTACCATACATTCCTGCGATTTTTCTATGCTTTACATTTTACGTGTATTGAGTAAACATAGACTCGCTGAATAATCCCGTATACTGTAGAAATGTTCACACCTTATATAATGAATGCCTAGCAGGACTAGTGGTATGTTACGAATGAGAAATGAACAATGAAATAACAAATGAAGGTAACATTTTCATAATTGTCAAATCCTAACCCAAAACTTTTCACGTTAATCATTTCTTGTCACAAGTATAAACCAAATTATTCACATCATTTCATCATTCTCATTGAAAAAATTATAGGATTTATTTGTCATTATTGTTTTAAGGTTTACTCCCACATACTCAAATTTAACCATTTCAGGATTGATGAGAGGTGCCTCGTTAGTAGTTGTAAGTAGCCCATGTTCTCTTTGTCTAAAGTTTGAAACGTTTTCATACATATCAAAGGATTAATTAGCAAAGTTATAAAGCAATTGTTTTTAAACATCTGCATGGGCCTAGATTTTCGAAGCTCTCTTAGCACTAAGATAGTCGTAAGCACCAAACATTAACATTGGCCTACTATTATCTTAGCTCTGAGAGAGCTTAGAAAATCTAGGCCCTGGTTGAAACGCTCTTGGATAAAGCAGTAATCCTGCCACACTGGTTTATATAATCTGTAAACTTTAGCATAAAACAATGATTATCTTTCCCTTTGAACCTCTTGAATAAAGATATGAATTGCAGAATTGTCGGTAAAAAATATCCATCAAAGTATGGTATGATCCCATGTCAAAACTAAGAATAAAAAATGTGGATGGCTTGATTCAGAGTTTGATAAGCTTTGGTGTAAAGGACACCCACATTTTACTCTAACAAAATCAGTTTGTCAAGGCGTTCATGCTTGAATTGTTTATGATATTTCAATCACATATGACACTTGTGGAGACGTTCAGTACTTCGTGTGAACCTTGGGCACCATGTTTGTAGAACAATACAGTAACTGAAATCCTCATGATACAGTCGTCTTAAGGTGAGAGGTGGTTTCTTGATGACTATAAAGGGGAAGCTGTTATAGGTGGATGAAGTTTTTAATCACTTATCTGCGAGCATCAACGTCCTTAGTGCATTCCAGTGAACCTCGATCTCATACACTGAAATAATTACTTGGATATTTTTTTCCCAGAACATTGTTATTTTTATGGTACACATATAAGAGGTCAAACAAAATGGTATAATGACATTGAACTATAAAAGAACCAATATCTTTCAGGTTGAAAGATACTAAAACATTAAAACAGCTGCTTATGTATCGTTTTCTACTTGAGGCCAACTACCAATACGACACCCGTCGTATATTCGTATGCGATTTAAAGACCCTGTATCACGTTATTTTATGGAAATAAATGGATCTCCTGAGTGGATAAGGAATACTAACAATTTGAAAAAAGATATCTTTAACTGATCTTAATAAAAAAATTCACAAACGAACATACAAATTCTTGTTAAGTAATGGTAACCCTGTTCTCTAATTCGAGTTATTAGATGTTCACGCTGAACTTTCCGCAAGAAGTGTTCGTCTTATATGCGATACCTCTTTTCAATGACTAAGTATATGGACACTTGTGTTAAGTAGTGAGCTTTTAACTCCTTGAACAAAATATATTTAATATATGGATATTTAAATTATTGCCCTTCACAGGCTTTGAACAATCTCTGTCAATTTGCAATTAGTGTGCCGTGAATAACATGCTATATGAAAGAACTGATGTTGTGAGCAGTATCTTCTCTGCCACTTATATTTTTACACTAAAGAACTAAACATCGGAAAGTTCGCATTGCACTTCAGAAGAGCTATCTATTTGGAGCAGTGCATATGGTATCATGTGATAACGGACAACCATTGAGTTGGCAATTGAAAACACTGAACAATAAATTCATTAGACTCTTTCTTAAATATTCAATTTCATGATTTCATAATGATAATGACAGGGTTCGAAAAATAAATAACAGTTTTCGTTTTGTCTCGTCATCTTCGCGGCAATGCAAGTTAAATTGCATAAATGTGAATACACTGCAACGTGCATACTAACTAGAGGAAAGTATCTAAAACAATACTGACCATTTTCTAAAATGGAATACTGTCAGGTTATAGCACAGAGTCACATGTTCCGAACCTTAACCATTCATCCAATATCCAAATATCAGACAATAAACGAAACGGTCTTCTTCTTATTTCTTATATACATATCTTGTCCATTTTCTTTCCTCACGGTAAACAGTAGTTGTCTCTTATCCCGGTTATTTCGAAGATCATTGACCTCAGTTTGTACGTTGCTCCTGTTGGCAACGTTCGTGGTACACCCCCTCGCCCTCGATCTCGGGGTAAGATTCGGTAACGACGTTGTTGAGCGAACACTGCGAGGTGATGGGTAGACCATGTGATCAGATGTTGAGGAGTTGCCCCGCTTTGCTGAAGTCCTCGGCGTCCCACGACTACTTGTAGGGGTGGTTTGTCCGTCATGGTTGTCTAGTCCATCAGGAAGAGAAAAACGGAGAGAGTTTGTTTTTCGTTCTTTTGTGTCACGGGGAGTCATGGGCCCATTTGGGACACTACGATTATCCGTACTGGAGTATGAACGACTTGTGTCAGGGTGATCTATGTCTGGTAGTTCATTATCAATGTTAGAAGGTGATTCTGCACCTCGCTGACGGACATAATGTGGCACGGAATTGGCTGAAGTGATTTCACGAGGAGAAGGAGCAAGATTTGCTACTATAACATCGGACCTGTGGAAACCTGGCTGATTCAGCGATTTTTGAAACTTCCTCAGCCGTTCCAAATACATTGTTTGCCTTTGGCGAAGTTCTGCTGCTGCAAGTTTCTGCCATCGTTCGTACGTGCGGACTTCCTTTTCGCACTGTTTCCTCAGGTCTTCGTGTCTACGCAGAACCCTGGCACTTCTTGTATTCTTCCGCATGGACTCGAACCTGGCATCATGGTTTGTCTCGGAAAAGATGTGAGCCAGTTTGAGTCTCTCCTCCTCCTCTTTGACTCTAATACTCGCAGACATATCCAACACTCTATGATTTCAGTCACTAAATTATCGTCGAACGTTTAACGAGGCATATAACCGACATATAACCAAATCGTACCTCAAATGTTCAGGACATCAAAATCTGAAAAAAATATTCTCATCATGGAAAATCCAATCACGTACTCCATCAGACCATCAAAGTTTATCACATGTACATTGTTCGCCCTCTTTCTTTTTTGGTTGGATACATCAGCGATGTATGACACCAATAACTGACAAAAATATCTTCAACTCTTTTCCCTATGTATCGCAACAGATCAGTTGGCTTCAACTCGATACACTGTTTAGATCTTCATTCCTATCCTACGTGTTTCTCCGTCACGGGTGACTCCCAACCAACCAAGAACAAAACAAATTTATCTTTCTTAATCAGACTCCGAGGAAGCATTCAAAGAGTACGCCAAACATCTAAAACATTTATAGAGACTTGACTGGCGTTCACACCCCTGAGAATACACACGACCCGATCAATCTTGAGAGACACCTACAATTACCTTACTACTTCAAGTCTCATATGCTTGATCAATGATTTAGTCTTCTGTCACCTGTATGACATTGGGAGCATGGATTATTGCAAGAGCTAAGCTGTATTCATTTGTTCCGCTGTATAACCAGCATAACCCACGCCAAGTTCTTTGTAACCTTATTCCACTTAGCTTTTGAACGCTAAAGATTTGTATTGGAAAATCAATGGAGTGATGAAAGTAAGAGCGGGAGACCTCTGGCGAGCTGGTATGACAGGCTTGTCTTTGTAAGTGTCACAATCCAACAGCCCAGTAGAGTTAATCACCGCCTAATATCATTAATGTGTAATTTCTCTAGCGTGCTACTGGCTATGATCGCCTCATACGTAAGGCGTGTATCAAAACTGCTTTGTGGGCTAATGATAATTGGAGCATAAAGTTTGTCTCGGAGTTGTTGTAATCCGGATAAGTCCATGATAAATGAATCCATATCTTTGTTAGTATTTAAGTATCCGGTCGAGACTTAATTTATATGATTTATGTAGAGGGTTATTTGAAACATTTATGAACTGTCTTTATGAAGTTTGCTCTCGTCAGTAGTTATGTTTATTATAATGTTTACAGTGTGTGTGATCCATGGACAAACGCTAAGTTAATATACATGTGCGTGAAAGAATGAAACTTTTACCTTTTACATTATATTTCGATTTGTCATGACAACGAATAGGGAAGAGATCGGTGCTCAGTTAATATGTCAATGTAGAAAGGTACACGAGAGATGTCAGAAAGCCTATCTCTATCAAAACTTATTATTAAAGCATGCGAATGTTAGCAATCTTTATATCTATTACGGGGTAGTTCATCAATGTTTTGAAGTGACCTTACCGATCAACAAATTTGAAAGAGATCTTTAGATGATAAGAAATTTTTTTCAAACTAATCTTCTATAATTATAATCTATCTGAATTATTCCAAAACTGGAGACAAAACTAATTTCGCAAAATTCCACCAGGTTAAACAGTATGGGATATTCTCTGGGTGCTATTTCAGTTCGAAGATTTTTGTTTTATATTCCCGATATGGTTAGCAGATTAATGATGTTCCCTAGGGCAAGGATTATTAGAGAACTATTTAGATATGGTCGTATTCAGACAGGAGTTAACTTTGAAATTGCGTAATGCAATACAATATTTATGTTCTGAAGTCAGTAGTTGCCAAATGCCTGTCTCGTGGGTTTCTAGACAGGCGATATACTAAGCAGAATTAACACTCAGAAGACAAATCACAGTCTACAATCTATCGATCGAGTTTGTGAGTGGTTGTGAAAAATCGTTTGCGTTTACAGCTACACTTAGGTTTTTCTGACATGACTAACAGAAATGTATAAATTGTTTGATATTTTATCTAGATGATGATGACTTTCAGTATATTTCATCTTGCATCAAATGCCGTTGATATTAAGCTTATTGCTAGTTAACTAGCCAGAGTTTGAGAAAGTTCAATTTAAATGTTTTCACAATATATAATAAAGATAATGTCTATATGTAGCACACGAAAAGCCAAAAATTCTCATTCATGACAAGTTTTTCAAATGAAATTTCAATGAATCCTTTTTCAAGTATTAACCACTCTGGTATTTGCCTGTATAACAGTTCTCATTTCTTATGTTGATTAATTTATTTGGAAAACTATCGACACGCATTGGATTACTTTTTATGTAATATGTCTTAATTCTGAAAGAATGTATAAATCCATGTCATAAAACCTATGTTAAAGGCATGATGATTATCTGGATTATAGGGGAATTACTTTGATACGTAAGCATAACGGTGTCAGAGTCCGTTGATTTAAGCATAAACATAATAGTCAACTAATGATAGAGAAATGTAATTTAACACCAATATTGTTTTCTCTGTCAGTGTTCTTCAGAATGATTATATCTACGTCCATAGGTTTATAAATAAAAAATATGTAATATATTTGTTTAATCCTTTATTAATCTTTAGCTGAACAGTTTATCGGTGGTTATATAAAAATATAAATACCATGGAACAGGAGGACGGGTAGTACGGTGTCACTGGAGCAGAGAAAATATCTCACATGGAAAATGTACGTACATAATTTCTTATTTAACTTGCCTTCAAAAATGTCAAAATTTCCAAGATCACACGGCTTTATAACATTTTTTAACAGCAAATAACTGTATCATGATTAAGTTTAACTCAGTCTCATTGTACGCTTATCGAAAACAAATCTTAATCGTTTTGTCAACTTGAAATTTTCATTTCTCAAAAGATCCAAAATCATGATTCAAAATTGTATTTTTCATAGCTTTAGATTAAGTCTCCGCTATTAAGTCCCTCGCATTGCGGAAGCCATATTCTTTTCCGTCCGTCCGGAATTCCGAAATGCTGAAATGTTCGTCTCCGGGCCATATCTTAAAACCTTTCCATATTGTTAGACTTAGCTACTTTGGTTATTCTCGCCTTTATATTTTTTCTGGCTTCCATGGAAACAATTTGGACTTAGTGCTCATAGGGCCTTAATTCTTCTTATATTTAAGCCTTCGTTTACGGACCACTTCTCAAAAAACGTTCAATATGTTTTTACGGAACTTGATATGTGGTCAGACCTAGTTGTGGAACGGTGCGTTTTGCTACTTTGTTTTTTTCTGTTTAAAAGAATAATTTCTGGTTTCCATGAAACAATTTGAACGAAGTGCATATAGTAGACTAAAATTTAGTCTATGAAAAATTATGATAATTTACTGTTCCTTCATCCATAATATTTTTTCTTTGGGCTCCTAATTTCATATTCAGTCAATCTAGACTTGCTGAATGTGGACCTAGACTGTATAAAAGGCTCATTTATATACACAGTCATGAAGCAGGACTATGCATATAGGGGTAGGCACCTTTTCCGGCCTCTGTCTAAACGTCTATACAGTATGTCATTAGATCTAATGTCCATTAAATGAACTGATGCAATAAATGTCAATAAACTGAACACGAAAAGAAATGTAAAACATCTTTAAAGGTTGAATATCATAAAAAGTGATATCCTCGTAGAAACTGCTTTGTTGTGTTTTAACATCCCAACCAAGTTTCTCTGAGCACTTAACTTCTAATGATATTCCAAGTTAAAGAGGTGTAACATTTCATTTGGTGTCTAATTTATAACGTATGTTTAATTTAAGCACAGGAAAAAATATATCTCTGTGCTACCAAGGATCTGCGTTAAGGTAATCTACCATATTAGTTATTTGAACAGTGTTCTCCCTTTTCAGGTTATAGCATTAATTCCAAAAGAACAGAAGTATTCCATGCAACGTTGCATAAAATTCGAGTGAATTATGACATCGTTACTATTAAATTTGTTTATACATAAACGGAGGCAGTTATTGGTGATTTATGATCAAACCGTTTCCACACAACCGACCGTTACGATTTTTTCACTACTGATTGCAACACAACTATATAAGTCTTTTTACTGCAACGATAGAAGATTAAGCGCGTGCATATGCCTGAATGTAACCATTAAGACAGGAAAAATATGTGCTTGAGTGTCTTTAAAGGATATTCGGGATAATAAATTTTGGAAAGAAAATGATTAAAATTGAGAAACGATTTTTAATAAATGATTAGAAGGCGATAGATTGCATATCTTGAGGGAATTTTCAAGAATATAAAAAATAGATGATCATATTAATTCTCTTTTTGCTTCGAATGTTAATGGGTAAGAAACAGAACGTGTTGTTTATAGATAGATTTTATTGTTTAGATATACAAAATGATGTTGCTATTTGCTGTTTTGTCAACTTAGTCTTGTCTAAATTGAAGTACAAGTTCTTGTCCTCTCCGAAGTGTCAGTTATTCAATTTTTTTACTTCAGAAAATTAATAGATTACTGGACAGCAAAAAAACTAATTGTTTGAAAAATCTAATCGTTAATTGATGACGCCCATCCCAACATTTGCTTTTTGAGAAATGAGTTTCATAATTTTTGTAGATATGCTTTTGTTTATGCGGTTATATCTGAGAGATTATTTTTTCTAAGGTCTATTTGGAATTCTTACCTAAATAGATGTAAACATGAAACATAAAAATTGTTTTAGCTCGTAATTCCCTAATTACTTCACAGTTATTTTTATATTTAAGCTAAGTTACCTACCTCTTGCAGCTCCTCCATTTTCATGAAAGGTCTTCCTGAAACCTGCTAGCATCGGCTGGAACTAGAGAACCGTCGGATGTACTGCGCTGAAATTCAGTGTAGCATTGCACCCAAACCATACTGCATGTTAAACAGTTATCTACTGCAGACAAAGTTGCCGAGCTCATGGCACTTTCCAACCCCGGACCTGCGCTATCTCGCCCAACCAATAAACATAATTGACTCTAATTCTGTTTACTAATCTTAATATACTGACATTTTGGTACTAATGTTCTTGAATAAATATGCAGTTGAATCTTGTCTTGAAAATAAAATGTAAGTTGTTTTCAACAAAAAACAAACAAAATCAAATTCAAAGAAATTGAAAATAAAATAAAAACACCCGATTGTTTATTCTAACTTAGAATCGTTTGATGAATATTTTATGTACGATTCAAACTGCAAGGTCAGCTTCCTGTTCTGTTTAACTTGCATATCGTACATGCCCAACTAATGTTTATTTTGAAAGGATGAATTCTTTTATTTCTAGTCAAAAACTTTTTTTAAAAAAATACAAAACAAAGAAATTTTAAATGTTAAAGTTTGTTAGATAAATATGCAAGATGGTTGAAGCATTAAGGAATAAACAAGAGTTTAAGGAATCCCTTTTTTTATTTCCAAGACAAACCAAAGAATATTGCACATAAAGGTTTCTTGAAAAATTTAGGAAAATCCAATTTTGTATTTCACAGATTGCAATTATATGAATTTCATTAAAATGTTTCTTTCCTTCGCAAAGAGATAAATTGACAGTGGCCAAAAGAATACCTGAAGAGTGAAAGATAAAAAAAGTAAACCAAATGAAATTTTAACATTTATATGTTGTGATGGCCCAACTATGAAAAAAACAGACAGTTTCTAAAATGAGCGCTTGAAGCAATAACACACCAATCGTTTTCTTGCGACCCCTGCTTGGCCAAAATCGAATTAGTTGTCTTTCCTCAAGGAAGTTTGAATTCATTATAACTTATTACCAATTGTGAGAACTCCTTCTACCTTTTTTTCTCAGCACTTAATAAGCATTCGACAAAGTTTGTCGTATTGATCCCAACACCTTGCGAAATGTTCTTTGATGAACAAGGATTCCAACAAACATTTTCGTATTTCATTATTCTGAATTCTCTGTACTCAACTAAAATCTTTGCACTGACCAAAAGGATCCGTCTCGCCCTTAGAAATATCAATGTTCCATGCAATGAACACCTTGGGCTATGTAACGTGCTATAAAGCTTGTCATTATTACCGTACAGGTACTTGTGACATAATATAGATAAACAGACTACGTCCAGTGTGACTTCTTTAATCTTGGCGTCTTGTACAAAAGGCAAGGGAGGTAACTCGCATATGTCCATGTTAAGTGTGTACCACGTAACAGGCTACGAGGGCTGAATGTTCTGCTACACATCACCTTATCAGTCATTGGACATGTATCAGGAACATCTGTCCTCAAATTACCTGCTCTTGATTTTAGAAAGCCACAGAAACTGCTACATCGCTACATGTTTCAGTCTTGCGTTGAGTAAATTGTCTCGCAATTTCCAACTCGTCAAGTCAAATCTTCATAATTAAAACCAATGAGAAGGATGGTCTCCTTTCAATTTTCAGTTTCAAGTTCCTGAGTGAGTGAAGAACTCTTTTAAATTTGGCGTTACCAACACTTTTTTCCTCATTCTCAATCTCTTATCAAGCTGCTTCATTTGGTTTTTGTTTTACAGCAAGACCAAAGGGCGGATACTTTGAGTACAAACTGAAGTGATGAATTCTCCGCAGTTATTCTGTAGAATATGGGATCATAAAACCCTTGGTTACATACACTGTAGGACAGGCTTTGCAACAAAATGTTCATTACATTATCTATTTTCAAATCCTATTCACACAACCAAACACTTTATTGTCAAAGACAGCATTTTTACTTAAAGTATCTTTCCAAGCTCACGATGGAACATTGTCGTAACAATACCAAATGAAATAATCTTTCACAGAAAAATATCCATTGCACTCGTCACTTGTCAAAGTGCTCATTCAGATGGATTGATTGACATAGATTTCAGTGAGGATATACATGTATGTCGCCCATGTGGGTTTCCATAGATCGGTTAATGCATATTTTGTAACCTTTACACCCATTGTTCGCTAGTTCCAGTCGATGCCCGCAGATTTAACCGCAATACATAGCTACAATGGCGGCGTTAAACCCCAGATCACCTCACCTAACCTCTTTAGTCATTAACAGTACCTGATATAATGTCATGTTTTGATAGACGCCGTGAATTGTAACGTTGGGCGTTTTAAGGTTAAATAGTGTCCAAATATACCTATTATCTAATTATCAGTGGCAGTCTTTGTACGAAGTTGCCTGTGTTGTGAATGCTTACTGGGAAGTGAGATCAAATCTAATAATGTCGGTAAAGGAAATCTAATCCCACGCTTTAGTTCTTTCTGTTTCCTTCACTACATCCAGGTTCCTGATCCAATCATAGGTCTTCTTCACATCGCTTTACGACTGCATTCCTTCTGGCTGTAATCTCACACTTCAAAGAGCAAGAAGCAAAATATTATCCATAATGCTATTACGTCAAAGGTTTTGCTCCCGCCTAATCCCAAACCTTTTCAATTTAAAGAATAGGCTGGCTCATGTTCTCTTGTTTTATTTCACACGAAGTTCAATAGGTTTCTTAAAACGATGTTAAAACGTTTTACACATTTTGTTTTAACTGGTAATTATATTAAATATTTCTATACCGAAGCTTTCTTGTGGATTGTCTGATATGTGATGCTACCTAAAGAAAATTTAAAGATACATCTAAGAATATCTCTTTTGATGACGTAATTGCACTCACTAACTGCCGTAATTCTCAGCTGGAGTAAGGTGTAAATAAAACGTATATATACCATCATATGTTGTGTCAACAGCAGATGAACTACATTGTGTATTTTCTTGAAGATCACTAAATATCACAAGAAATATAATGTTTCCTAATAAATATCTAAAATTTCAGCTTATTGTTCTCATCTAAGAAAAAAATTCAACTCCTTAGCTAAATTTATGAAAGACACTATTCTCTCTTATGTGTGTACATTGTTTTACAAGGCAAACTACAACTCTGATGGGTAAGTATCAGGTGTCAGTATATCTGAATAGAAATAAAAACATGTCAATTGTGAATTTTATCGGATATTTGTAGTAGACGAGAGTGTTTTGAAACTCCAACCCTTCGATTAGTAATTCATCACCCTTATCAACAATGTTATCTCACTAAAACCAACTAAATTCGCACAATTTACTGATATACCCAGCTAGATAGGATTTTAACATCACAGGCATTCAGCATGAACCAGAAGACCCTGCGACAGGTGGCCCTTAGATAACTTTCTACTTCTGTGAATTACAAGCGAAAAATGTTTTGATATTCACAGAGCTTGATCTGCACAGAGAAGTAACAAATTTAATAGTCAAATGAATTTCAATGACCGAATCATATTTTTTTGTAGAAGTTGTCACTCTTTTCCACTCTTAAATTATATACCACAGCCATACTAAATATAAAAACTTATTAATAACAATAAAGGTTGTAAATTTTCGAATTACTCTAAATCGGAACTCACATGATACAGTTGTTAACATATTTTGTCAGTTGTTATTAGATGTATGTTATGCTTTTCATTTTTTGATAGTTAATGGTAGAGTAGAAGGTGATGTAAATGGTGAATTTACATATCACAATGAAAAGGGGTGCAGTGTAAATGACTACTTTATTTGTTTACCAGATGTTTTCAAATATGTGCACAATTTTAACGTAAGCGAGCGTCATGCCCTTAGAGTTGATATGTTTATTTCCTACTCAGAATACTAAACAAGATATTGCAGAAACCTGTAGCATTTTTCAAAAGATATGTTGGAATAATTCTCTTTGTAATCAGTTTCTGACTAATTAGAAAAAGAACATATCAGATTTAGGAACCAGTATTATGGACAAATTTATTAACGATATTGATGACGCAGTTAATGATTTTGTTGACTTGATCTTGTTATCTGCACATTGTATAAAGAAGACTATTAAGAAAGGCCAAAAGTATAAGCCAGTGAGTAGAGAGTGTAGTCAAGCCAAACTAAATGCTCGTAGAGCCTTACAAAAATTTCGTTCTCATCGATCAAATTCCAAGAGAATAGCTTACTGTAAGGAACGTAATAAATATAAGACATCCTACAGAAAGTTTCAGCTGGATCGAAAACGAAGCAGACTCGATAAACTCACTAAATCTATTCACTCACAGTGACAATGCAGTCGACAAAGATCAATATCAAAAACTGAATGGCTCGTCCATTTTAAAACACTCTTTGCAAATTAACAAATACTAGATTACGACGTTTTTTATTATGCTAATGATAGCGAATTTGTATCGGACATTAATGATGTAGATGAAATGTTATTAAATATCAGATGACGAAATTGATAATGCTGTAACAAAATTGAAATGTGGTAAAGCAGTAGACCCAGATGATGTAGTTATAGAAATGTTAAAATGTTCTCTACCACGAATCCTACCTTTTCTTAATACATGTTTTAATAACATTTTCTAAGGATGTTTTTCCTCAAAGCTGGTCGAAGTCAATAATAGTCCCACTGTAAAAGAAGGGAGATCCCAACAATCCAGAGGCATATGTCTTTTGAGCATTTCAGATAAAGTGTTTACAACAATATTTAATAATAGAACACAGAACTTGGCAAATATGCGGGATAAAATTCAAGAAAATCAGGCTGGATTTCGTAAAGATTATTCTACAGCTGACCATATTTTTACATTGTATGCAATAATTCAAAAATGTCTTTCAAGTGAAAACGTAAATGATATGTAGCTTTTGTTGAATTTAAGAAGGCATTTGACTCAGTGAATAGACATAAACTTTGGTATTGTTTACGTTAAACTGGCGTCAATGGGAAAATGTACAGAATGTTAAAAGCAATGTATCTTAATGTTAAATATTGTGTAAAATGTGGTTGTGACGTAACAGATTACTTTGACTGTCCGGTGGGCCTAAGGCAGGGCTGTACTGCTAGTCCATTATTATTTTCATTTTTTTATCAATGAACTACACTACGATATTATGCAAAATGGTAAACATGGCGTATAAATGTTCCCAGGCATGTTAGAAATATTCATACTTCTATTTGCAGACGATTTTATTCTGATCCCTGAGACAGTAATTGGATTGCAAAACCAGTTAAATATTCTTGAAAGTTACACTAATCTTTAAAACTTATCAGTCAATCGGGATAAAACTAATATTGTCATATTTAGAAGAGCGGGGGCCCGTTGCATCGAAGGAGAAATGGTTTTTAAAGGTAACCCATTAATATAGTAAATCAATTTATGATTTATGATTTATGTCTCAGAGCAAAGAAGGATTTGATTTCGGTTTTATCTATTTCATATCATTGTGGGTTGTTATCTTCTGATATATTTTTAAAACTTTTTGATGGCCAAATACAGCTAATTTTACAATATGGATCAGAGGCGTGGGGTTTTCAACGGTTTGACTGTCTAGAGAGACTTCATTTGATGGCCCGAGAAAGTTCTTAGGTGTACCAACAACTACTCCAAATTGTATGGTGTATGGCGAGTGCGGGAGATATCCCCTCTATATAAATTGACAAATTAGATTTTTAAATTTTGGCTTAAAATACTCAAAATGCACGAAACATGCCTTCCAAAAGTTGCATATAATATGATGGTCCATCTCGATAATATGGGTAAGGTATCTTGGGCATCAAATATTAGAAATCTTTTATGTTATCATGGTTTTTTGGTTAAACTAGGGTATTGGTGATATTAAACTGTTTTTAAAGGAATTCCGTGAACGGTCTGTAAATATGTTTTGCCAAGAATGGCATTCAACACTAGAAACAAGTTCTCGCTATGACCTTTATAAATCGATCAAGACATTACTGCAACCAGAACGGTATTTAAGCCTTCTTACACTTAAAAGTAATAGAATATAATTAACAGGATACAGACTAGGATTGATAGATTTAATGATGAACGAGGGAAGACAAATGTCCATTATTGAAAGCGAACGTATATGCCAACTGTGTAACTCTGCAAGTTCACTTCACATTTGTCTGCCCATGTTATGAAGATATACGAATAAGATTTATATCAGATAATTTCTTATCAAAACCACCATTGACAGCATTTATATCAATTGTGACTTCTAGGGATACTTCAACTATTATAAATCTAGCTATGTACCTGTACTAAGTATGCTCAAGAGCGCCCTGATGAAATGTTGAAGTGCAGAACTATATCAAACTAATTTGTATTGCATATTATGTAATAATTACTAATATGAATATTATAAAAATGTAACTCTCCTGTATATGGGCCGGAGGCCTTGAATACAATAAACGATGTCTGTCTGACTCACGTTTGTATGTAGAGAATATACTGAAGGACAAATAGTCTCGAGCTTACCGTGTGGTTTTTGTCAATTAAAAGTTAAAGATTTGTTTTGTTATCGTTATTGCAAACATCCCTGCAATGTTATTTCGTTCTTCAGGATTGTTAAGACCATTAGCTCTTAACTTTCCCCTCGAGATAGTTTCGTTTCGTTTTTGCAAATGGTTATTTTAAAAAGATTCAAATCAGACTTGACAAAGCAAATAGTGAATATAGTCGTGTAAATTATGTAAAACATTAAACATGTATGAGATATATATATTTTATTATTCCATAACGATTTTTACTGAATACTTAATTTACCTTGACCAATGTTTCTAATGCAAGGGCTCCTTAGAAAATATATTTAGTCAGAAAATATACTTGAACTGAAAGAAAATAACTGTCTGGTAAACTAATGCAATTTTAGGGTGCAAGTTAGACAGCTGTCTATATGAATAGTTGAGGCTACAAGCTGTCTGTGTGTATAATGGAAATAAGAATGTAACGACCCTGGTCCTCAGACAAAAGGATCTTTCTTTTCCAAATGATCTACGTAATGGAGGTTTTTCCAGACTGCCTCTAAAAAGAGCACTAATGCATAACAATCCTTCAGTCCCTTTTGTCTTTAGAAACTGTGAACAATTGTTATAGACATATATTTTCTTGAGAATATGTGGTACTCTTAGACCTGTATTTGTATGTGATGTTTGACAATATGAAACCAGGGTCTCATTTCACGAATCCCTAAGGTGATCGTAAGTCCTTAAGGTAACCTTAGTGCAATATTAAAGTATGGGAGTTAAGGTTAACCTTAGTTAAGGTTGCTTTGTGAAAGAAGTCCCTGAAATTCAAATCTCTCCTCGGTAGTCATCAGCTCGACTTTAACAAGTATCTACTCACAATGTTGGTCACTTTCTATTATCGTTGAATGATTAAATCTTTTACTACATGGTTAATCGCAAATCCTGCCTGTTATTTCTTGTCTGATCTTCCACTATAACATATACTGATTGGAGGAATTAAAGACTCCGACTCACTCACCATTATAATGTATCACACAGCTTCAATAAAAGCTTATGGCATACATTGTTAGGATGCAATCAGAAACGCCGTTTCAGAAGTGATAATTCGCAAATTAATTTCCATATGCACTTGTGAACTTACATATATGCTAAGAAAATGCTTGAATTGAAACCATAGGTTAGCATTGGAATAAATAACGAGCTACCGTTGGTAAGTACAAATGGCTTGAAAGTGTTTAAGCTATTCTTGGTGCATAAAAACTTAAAAAACAGGCATTCTAAGTTACAAGAGCGATATAATTAATGCCATAGAATCCTATATAATAAAAACTGAAACAATAAAATTTATTGAATGCATTTACCAGAGGCCCTCGTGATGTGCGTGTTACATGCATAGAGGTGAAATCTTTCGTTTTTCTAATTACATGTGCTTGTTAGTCAAGTTTGTAGGGCACACGACCATCCAGAATATTTCACTTTGACTTTCAATTTCGCAGACAACCGAATATACTAATAGTGGACGTGAATTAAAGTGATCACATTTCAATGGACAGATTGCATTTTAAACAGCTGTACACTTTTATCAAGTAAACTGTGTTTGATAGTTTTTAAATATTATACATCATTTTAGAATGTAGCTTTTGGTTTATTTAGCAATTATATTGCATTAATGAATGTCTCGGATAGGTTTTGGATTCAAAGTATGTCGTTTACATATTGCGGTTTTCATTTGAAACCACTGGGAAAATTATTTCCTTTGCAGTATTTTAACTCTAAATGTTGCCATAAAAACCTTTTATATCTCACTAAACTAATGTATTTAAGTTGTCATTCAGTCAGTGTTGTAACGCTGTCTTTACACAAGATCCCATTACATTTTACTTTCCTGTATTACTCGGTGGGGGGCAATGAGATCTGTGTTTCCAATTATCTGTCCAGACGAGACCATTGCATGATGTTACTCTCTAAATCTTGAGATATTTTTTACTTTGGTTTGTACTCTTGCGTATCGCTAGATTTAATTGAAAGAAAAAGTATGCATTCATTGTGCTGGATTTAAACATGCCAATGAATGCCAGAGCATCACATTGCGAAATGTTCATTTTTAAAGCTTTACTTTTAACAGTCCATAATAGATATAAATTAACCATGATTTGATTTATTCTGTTCATGTCGATATTATAGTAGTGTTCAGATATATGTAAAACTTACCATTAATTTTTACCAGTGTCTTTGGACAAAAAAAGAGAAGATTCAAAAGCCGTTAACAAAGGATCACAGTTTTTAATCATTTAACATCCTGCTTCATCAGCATAATTTAATCCGCTGATCGAGCTCCCTCCATATACCTTGATCTCCTTTAGGCCAAAAGCCTCGTAACGCTGGCTATGTAACCATCCAATGACACGTCTCGCATCCAGCAACAGCGACACAACCCGGATGGAAATTCAAAAGAATAGCTTCAAGCCTCTCTGATAACGACATTTCAATGGCCTAAACAGTAACAGGTGAGCACAGCCACGAACATCAAGCCGCGCCAGCCGTACGAGGGATTTGGCTCAAAAGAGATCAGGGTATATGGAGGAGCTCGATCAGCGGATTCAGTTACGCTGATGCAATTACGCTGATGAAGCATGATAGTCATTTAACAATGGCACTTTAAAATCATTGATCTATGTTCAATTACGTTACACTAGATGCTATGAAAATATGTCAATTTGTATCATCCTCTTAAATCAGCGTATAAGGACCCACTCCTTCCTCATACCCTGATCTCTTTCGGGCTAAATCCCTCGTTTGGATGGCCGATTGATATTCGTGGCTATGTTCACCTGTTATTTTATCAGCCAATAAAATGTCGATAATTGAGGAGCTTGAAGCTACTAGCCTAAATTCAACGGATTTTTTCCATCCGGGTTGTGCCGCTGTTGCTGAATGCGAGTCGTCTCATTGGCTGGTTAGATAGCTAGCGATACACATACGTTGATTCAGCAGGAACATTCATATGAACTTCTCCATCCACCCAGTGGTTGCTCATGGCGCCAAAGGAATTAACGAGCATAAAATGAACAAGAGTTGTGTTTCTTTTAAATGATTTTTTATCAATATTGGCTGAATAATAAGATAAACTTATGATAGCAACGGGGAGATTTGCTTTTTGGCTTTCCTGAGACTGCACTCAAAGTTAGTACAAGGTCGGAAGTGAGACGAAACTTTTCATCGTTTAAACATTGCAATTGTGAAAAATAGTAACGTCGTCTGAAAGTTTGTAATTCGATATGATTTAAATTGCTCTTTGTCGTCGAGGAAAAGATAATTTGATATGATTTAAATTGCTCTTTGTCGTCGTGGAAAAGATAATTTAAAGTGAAACATCCCAAATGGGCTGAAAGAAAATAAGTTTTTTTTTATCCCTAAAAGTTTTGACTTGAAGGTTTTCATAACGTTCTGAATAGTCATGCCAGTCTTGAAAGGTTTATGTAAACATTTTTATACAATCTAAAAGCCTTTTTGCTAGCGATCTTTTATATTCTTCCGAATGATTTAATTGCTTTCTATGAAACCGAAAGCTTCTATAAACTATCGATAATTTTTTTAACATTCAAAACTTTAACACAGTATCTTAACATTTATCAATATCACTGATAATTTTTAACGTGACACTTTTGTTATTGGCTTAATAATAATAATGTATACAAAATTGAGTTTATTTGGAAAAGATTTATGCTAAAAGTCGTTTATAACCTTTAGTTCATAGCAATTTTGATTTTCATTAATATGACCAACAATGGCTGATCAGCTGTTTAATTTTGTGTATCAGCAAGGGAACACTTTAATTTGATGCAATTTTCACCAAAATGTATATTAATACATAACATGTTCAAAACAAACCACTAATCAATATTATTGTGTATTTGCATGTATTCCTGAAAACAATGTTAATCCCCCATCTCACTCAACTCTACTTAATTTTTGTTATATACTCTTTACCAATGTCATCACTGTGCTAATGACATTTTGAAGATCACACATTAATAATATTTTGCATGAACCAGTTCAACGACTTGAAAAGTAGTTACTGTAAATGATGATGGTCTGAAAGTCATCTAAAAAACGGTTTTAATTTTTGTCAAATAATCGCTTTAAAACAAAATCTTAAAATAGTGTAGGCCTTTGATAAAATATTTTCGATGATGATCGTTTTTTTCTCTGACAACTAAAACATTTGGATCTTTTGGTTATCAATATGAACAAGATAAAACCTCTTTTCGGTATTCGTAACTTATATTAGCAATCATGATTCAGTTGTTTGAGCTCAAAAATTGATAGATAACTGGTTAATTTGCCATGGGAATTGAGAAAGCTATTAAACGTTTAACATGAAGTTGCCAAGGCTCAGTCCATGTCATAAATTGCATATCAGTTGTTGGTTTTGAAATGAAATCATTGACGTCTTGTATCTTTCATCTACAGACTTAGCACGAAGACAATGACTTCAAATTTTCATTATTGCAGCACTATTCTATAACCAAGACTTTAGCTGTCCTTTCCAATATCAAACATGTCGTGAGGACATTGAAACATCAGGTAAGCTTCGGCAATCACTGCATAAGAGATGATATTCACGTTCATGAAAGAGAAAGATTCGCTGAAAAGATAACAATGAGGTTGAAAATGTTATAGCTTTTTTATTTTGTCAGGTATTGAATATTTTGAAATCTTTTGATATTTCATATTAACTAATTATTACCCATGTGTTCGGTTCCACTGCGAACAAAACCGAATTCAAACGTTTATGACGAATTGACATTGGCCTTTTATTTTGGTTTATCATGTGAGATTATCAGATATTGATTTCCAACTAATAAGTTTAACAGCAAACCTGGATAGGCAACGTTATCAGTGTTCTCCATTTATGAAAAATTTCCGCTGATTTGCTGATCTGGATTCGTTTGACACGTACTCATAGTAATTATTGCATTGTAAGATAAATACGTTTCCAAAATAGAACTGCTCATATTAATATCACAAAGCAAATAATCTATCATGGAAATTATACTGTAAGTAATTACTGTAGGATAGACAGACAGACAGACAGACAGATTTATTTCGTAGAGTGGCCATGAGGCCAATAGAACAAATGACATTATGATATTAGCATCATACAATATGTAATTTGTTGACGAATATAGTTAGGCGTAGAGTAATGTTAGCATTTGGGGTTTTAAGTAGCTGGACAAACTTTGTTAAACTGGGATTCACACAGTAATATTGAGGGATATATCTACTGCGTGGATCAGAATATAAAGGACATTGTAATAATACATGGTATTCGTCTTCAATGGCGTTGACGCAATAAGAGCAAAAAGCCTGATCTGTATTGTCATCTTTCGATCTTCTATACGATTGAACTTTCAATTTACTAACTCCACATCTGAATTTGGAGAGAGATCTGCGAAGTTGCATTGAAGCTAATACTTTTAAATATGTTCATGGACAATATCATTTTTAAATAACGAATAGGTATACAAATATTTAGAGCAGGCTACTTCAGCCGACCATTCTTGAAAATATATATCTTTACAACGCTGTTTAAAGAGCTTTAAGAACATAACATTTACTGTAGGATATATCTTTCTCGATACGTTCATAAAAACATGAAAACTTGATTCACAGGTCAGCATGATTACCTATTTTACGACGATTAAATACCTGTTGTTGCTGTCGTAGCGATGAATCAGTTTGAGTAAGTGTCGAAATTTTGATGTTTGTTGCAATCTGAAAAAGGTTTTGACACCACCAAAATTTTTTTTGAAAACTAACAATCGAAGATGATCATTTAAAACCTGGTATCATATTAAAACAAGGTTGACCATAAATCGTCGTTTGTTTTGTACATGTAAATTTAACATGTACATTTTAAAGGTGCGTTTTGGAATGCATTCGAGCAGCAAAAACATTGTTGTGCTCGTTGAATTTCTTAAAGGACGTTAGGCCGTAAACATTCCACACGTACAAACTAATGCCCAGTTTTTGGACATTCTCATATACATATAAAATCCATTTTGCTATTCCAAAAACATCACAATTACACAATGAGATTTGTCATCCAAGCACCAAGGACATTTTCTTAACGTTATCCACTCCGTGGTAGTTAGAGTCTTTATCTAAACCTTTTAATGAATTTCCCGATTTCACATTTAATGTTTCCCCCTTACTCTTATTATTTCATACACTGTTTATATTTATATATTTGTGAGTTTTTATGATTTTTGTTTCTCTATTTATGATTGGCCCAATCCTAATCAGCTGGCGCACACTGTCATGTTATTTTAAACATATAGTTTACTATACCATTCTAATCACACATCCAAACGCTTTCGGGTTTCTTCACTGCATCCTACTTCCTGATCACACTGTGCAGTTTTTATACATCGAGTTTATCAACAGAAATTATTCTGTTTGGGAACTTCCATTTCAAAGAGCAGTGATTTAGGAATTCATTATTCTGCAAATGGGTTGAGGCGCTGTTTATCGTATTATGAATAAAGAAATGCGCTGCATAACACAATTATTTTCAAAGCGGCACCGAGTATGGGGTCAAATAGGTCAAACTTCACAAATGGTGTTATTTGATCGAAAAGAAGTAGTTGTCTTTAAAAAAAAAAACATTCTAAAACTTACACGTTCAGCATAGTGAAAATACACAGGCTTAAGTCGAGTTCTGTGATCGAAAATCGGACAATGGCACAGAATGACTCAAATGAAATTTCGGAGACGTCTTTACAGCTGACACAACAATGTTAAATGGAGTTCTTAATTAGACTGCTCAGAGAGAGCATCCCCCGCTACGTCTTATTGATGTACAGTTCACCTCTTATGGAAGCATTTTAAATATATTAATACTGTAAGAACTATTACTATTTACTGCAAATGCATTTGATAAGGCAATGTACCCATTTTTTTAACAGGAAAATACTTCATTATAACCACCCCAAAGAAGGCAACAGAGTTCAGCTATCATCTTAAATAGACATTTGCCTTCAAGACTGATCAGTTCAAAGAACGATTGACATTTTAAAGGAAAGCAATCAATGAATTGTTATCCTTATTGCAAATGACATGTTTGAAATTCAGAAACGACAGTAAGTAATTGGGTCTGTATATGCCCTTGATCTGTAACTTTGAAGGAGAATATGTAACTAAAGGTCATATATTAATTTGAAAAAGAAATATGGCAGTACAAAAAATCCTGGTTCATGTGCTCTACGTCAAGTGCTATAACGGTAGATAAAACATTGAAACCACACGAAAGTTTGAAGTATACCAAAGGCAAGTTCGAATTTTAAGAAATATAGATATAGAAACTGTGGAAGAGGTTGATTTTGAAAGAAAGGCACTGGCTTTCTAAAATTGGAAAGCCATTGAATCATGCTGTAATGATAACAATCTGAATATAAACTTTGACAAAAATAGAATGATATGTTGAGGAGTTATGATTTCGACAGGACCTGACATGACAAGACAAATTCATAAAACAAACAGAAAAACCCGGCAAATTATGATTGATATCAATACATTTTTAAATCTTTAATCTTGTATTTTGTATTTCTATCAGTAACTACAAAGTCAAGAGCAAAATAAAAGAGCAAAATAAAATTAACGCTTATACCAAATAACAAACTAGTCGCTTTTCACTGTATGAGGAGGATGGTGTGATTGGTATTCAAAAGTTTGAGAACAACTTTCTTCAACCATTTTACCGAATTGTCTTCAAAATTTAAAAAATGCTTAAGTAGACACAGAGAAAAAATGAACACGCTGCATTAATAACTCATTTCTACTCCGAGATGGAAACTTTTTTACCTGATCGCAGTAGCTCCGCTGTCAATAATTTTTAAAAAAAAAATAAAATATCCGAAACATTAGGGCTTTTTGTTTTAAACAAATCTATCCCAGAAGCAAAGAACAAATCGTAAATCATGCAAAAACCAACTTTATGAATTTTTATGATAAAGGTAAATTTCACAAAAGTTATCATTTGGTATGAATTTATAGACATATTGCCTTAATGCACGGAATACAATATCAACAATAGTAAGTTACAGAACAAGATCGGCATGTCCAAGATTGTTACAATAAAGCAATGTTACACTGTTGTCAAATATCTCAAAGACCTTTTTAAATGCGATAATAAACGTGAGTTGCTAATGATATAGAGTGTAAAGGTTATCATTTTTTGATAGCATATACAAATCACTAATATTCATGAATTAAATGTATATCTCAAAATTAAAAAAGCAACATCAGTATATATCTTATCAGCTGAGAGCTAGTTTGTTGTTCGAACATCCAGCTTGATGTCTAATCAATTTGGGCTTTAATCTTAATTAGTATCTTATCTTTTCCATTATCTACCCGAAAGCTTAAATTACTTTCATACATTAACTTTTTACATCAAAAACCCTATGATAAAACATTTCTTAGAAAATTCATTTGACCCCAACCTTGTCCTGGATTCTGGATATTTGTACTATTCATCTAAGTATGCGACATTTGATATATCTGTGCTAAATTCCAGGAAATATGTTTGTCCGAACATTTAGGGACAACTCCAGATTTTGCATTGAGTACATTATCATTGTTATATTTCCCTTATATATTTTTTCTCGTATTAAATCTCTTCTTTATGAGAGGGTTTTTATGTAAACACCTTAATCCAATCCTAAAGACATAGAACTAATTCTAGTGTCAAGCACATTTTGGAAACTTAACACTTTAAGTTTTTAAAGAAAAAGTGTCATAAGCTAGTTCAAAATAGTTTTAAACAATTCAATGCTAATGGAGTGTAGCCGGTGCATGTTGAAAACATGTTTTCCACCTTTATAAATCACTTTGTCTTGTTCCATAATCTGTTTGATTTGCTATAGAATATGCCCTACAATGTAGCAACAGCTAAACCAGCTAAAAGTCAGTTGTAGCTCCTCCCAGCAAAGGGGAATTATGGTTTCATAGCAACACTTCTCCCGATTGGATGTTTCAGAAGACTATTGATTTTTTCAACCTCCTGGAAAAAGCAACGAATATTCATCAAAACAATGGCAAAGTTAACAGCAGGGAATGTCCATTCAGTTAAGTTTTGTGTAGGCTGTACCCCTTGTCACGTATATCAAAGAATGTTTATTTGCCAGAAAGGAAGTATCTAAGTGTTTTTAAATTTGTGCAGGAATGCTTGTCAACATGCTTACAAGTGGAATATGTCAGGTATTACGACTTTATGAAAAACCATTAACATTGGTATTATAAAGAAACAAATAAAGGCCTCGATCTATTGTTTTCTTCTGCTATGATGTTATTTAATATGTATTGTGATACATTTTTAATCGAAATGTATGAACAATGTCGATTTATCCAATTAAGATATTTGTTGGTCAGGTTTTGTATATTTTCGGAGAATTCTCTTGGAATTTTGATTACAAGGACATTGGTAATATTTTGACTCTAGTTTGAATCTATATCCATATTATGAGTTTCTTTCAATTTAAGTTTTAAAGGTATCAATTTTCTTTTTATCTTCAGTTTATCATATAGATACTGACCATAGAGATAATATTAATAATACGAAGTAAATGATTTTTTAAATATCTTATTGGAAGACTATTTTATATGATACTTTAGCAAAAATTAGCAAAGTTTCTAATGGCAAAGTGTTTTGATTTAGCATTCGGTGATTAAAAACTAGAAGTGTATGTGTCATTTAACTAATGACATTCAGCTTGGATTCGGTCACAGCTGTCTGTTAGTCCTACACAGTGCTCCCTATATTTCACGTCGTTACTTGGAAACGGGTAATGAGGTTTCTTTATCAAATCATCTGTCTAGGAAGGATACTTGTATAAGTTTGCTCAGAATATCAGACAGTTCGACAACTAATTTTAACTTTATTTATATTGGTGGTTTTAGTTGAGAAAACAATAATTTTCTGCGTTCATTTAATTGTTTTCGATGAAACCATTATTGTTGTTTGAACACATTATTTCTGCTATCGATATACAAGTTATGATTTAAGAAGTAGAGAAATAATTTGACTTAAAAGAAAATTTCATACTTGGATTGTTAAGTGCTCACGTTTGAAAGCTATGACTATAACACCATTCTATATGTCACAATAATATGGCGTCTTTTGTTTTTATGAACATTTTGTTTATCTCTCAGATGCTATGACAAATTGTATTCTATTTGTCACAGTGTGGCGTTATATTGATTCATGACTATATTTTGTTCTCAGAGATTACTTTACACATCTTTTCAAGAATGCCTTTTAATGTCCTAATTTACAAATGTTGTAATCAAGTATAGAAAATTGTCTGTGATTTTCTCTCGACACTTTCTCAAAGTGCACTTCTTATAAATGTGACACTGTTCACCAAGCAGTAATTAGAATCTTTTTAGTGGATACTCGTCTGCGAATACTAACATACTGATGTAACAGTATACTGTATTGTTCATAGACAATGTTTGTTATGTACCGCCCAGAAATCCAGCTGTAAAAATAAATATATTTTGAGTATATAGCTGGTCTTCAGAACTACCATAGCTTTTAGATAGTTATGAAGAGCCATGGTCCAACATTTGCACTCTGTAGCAACTAACTCATCGCATTGGCCGATGTCATGTCCTCTGTTGTATTCAGCCTCGGTTTTATCTATAAGATGGATACTCCATGTTTAAAAAAAATTAACTGCTTTTAGACCCATGTTGTTTGAAATGTGAGTGGCTGATGAACTTTTAAGTGAGATGTA
Organism: Phorcus lineatus; assembly: GCA_921293015.1. Taxonomy (NCBI): domain Eukaryota; kingdom Metazoa; phylum Mollusca; class Gastropoda; order Trochida; family Trochidae; genus Phorcus; species Phorcus lineatus. The sequence continues at coordinate 11,238,626 of OV121083.1, forward strand.
TGGACAGTAATTGCTTGCTTTCGGTAATGGAAATAAGTATTGCAGACACTTGGATCCCAAATATATCAATGTTATTTGCATAAAAGTTGTAAAATTTTCAAGGATAGAATCACACAGGTTTTTCTGTCATCATATCAAGCACATTGTTCGTTTACGTTTCCATGTTCGTTTACGTTTCCAGAACCATAAGAGTTGAAAATAGCAATTAAAAAGTCATAATTGATTTTCTGTCTAAAAACAAAGATAACATTCACTTCCAATGAAAATACATATCGGATTGTGATATATGTCTGTCAAATGTGTTTTATTTATTTACAATTTAGAGAAAATGTAATTGGGAATTTGGATTTGGACAGTTTGTTGAGTGTACTTAGAACATTTATGATTGACACTTTCGAGATAGGCAGAAAAATAACTTCAATTAAGGAAATTGAAAATGACAAAACACCAACATTGTGAGTGATTACATGACTCTTTTTGTATGGTGTTTTGTCCTCTATCTACTTCAATAGTAGTTAAGTTACAAAAATGAAATAGAACTTGATGGCCCCTATTCAATCGATAGCATGTGTATGATGAAGATACATTTCAATAGAAATACGTTGTCAAACTGCCTTAAACGAATATTCTAATGTACAATGTATGTACATGAATCTGATAGTGATACAGTTTGTGCAGTGACGATACAAAAACGGCAATATGTTTACCTAAACATTTTATATGCGCATATTTTATCTACCAATCACTGTCAATCTGAATATGTTGACAATGTTCGAAAATTGTAAAGTTAATGTCCGGAAAACTAAATGCTGACTTAATCAACAAACCTGACTCACGTCGCTCCCGACTTCTAGCTGAATACCTGCTGGGAATGAGACCCCTAGCTATAGTGAGATGAAAGGTGTCCCATACACTAATAATAAATAAATAAAATACTTATACTTCAATTGGCAATTGTATAATAATCCCAGAATTGATACAATCTTGTCTGAATACTGATGTTAACCATAAGATCTCATTTTGGTGTAACCAAGTCTGTTGCTGTTGATTCGCGTTTGACATATGAAAAGACACACACAGATGGTTCTCTTCAGTCGAGCAAAGCAAAACGAAAGCCAAATTGAGATGTTTTAGACTCAAGTTTAAAACTACTTGAAACACACGATGTCAGATTTCAATAAAGCAATGAAGGAGACAGTCGACAAATATTTTGACCACATAACAACACACCTTCTCGCAGCGTCTTTGCATGCCAGAGGGAGATATAGACATCACTAAAAACATACTGGAAAGATGCACACCTCGACTTCTATCACTACCGCGATCCTGGATATCCGAGGGTAATCGAAGAGGGAAGAACCACCATTCCCTTCAAAGCAAATCTTAAGTAAGAAAAGAAAAGAAAGGCAGAAAGCAGATGGGATAAAGAAAGATATGCGGAAATAAACATTCCAAGCGACGTTAACGTTGCAGAATTCTTTCAAACTGCGAGGAAACCAAGAAAACCGAATACCTAGGGTGTGCAAAACGGATTCAAATATAAGAATTGAAGTGCCTCAACTCTCTCAGAGGCATATGACTTATTACTTGAATCCTCTCCGCTATCTAGTTGAAGTCTGCGTTCACTTACGTTCTGGTTTACAATAACAATACACACAAGATTATGACCAAACGTTTATTGGATATTGATTTTCTGTCAAGAAAAAATGAAACAATTTCGTATTGTCTCGAGTTCTTTATTAAAAACATTGTTTTGTGATTTTGTTCACCAGAAACAATTTGTGCTTTGAATTTCGAATTGCTGATTGTATTTTGAGAGCATGTGATCGACAAAAAGTCATTCCTAATACTATCAAAGTGAAATAAATTTTTATTCAATACTTTCATTTTCAATGTTTGATTAAAGATAATCGTACCGAATACCATTACAGGGAATGCATTTTTCGATGCACTTCACTAGGACGTACTGAAGTTACCCGCCGTTAATTTCAATAAGGCAATAAAAGTGCTACGCAGATTAGACTTGCAAACCTTTAAAAGACATGTTACAACACGCCTTGATCTTACTTTAAGAAAATTAGATTGTAATTTCAGCTTTTAAGTTACTCTTTCGTGTCCACAAACCATACCGTGGGTAGGTTAAATGAATTGTCTTCAGAAAATCAAACATCTCGTTACTCATTTTTTCTATGACTAATGGTTTGCGTCAATAGATTTTTCGGATCTGCCGGTCAATATTTCCCTTGATAAAGCCTTCACATAAAAAAAATTAAATGAAGGACTTGAAAAGAAGATACTGTAAATGATTATGGTCTTCCTGAAAGTTTAACTTGTCTACAGAAGTTAGTTTAGTTTTGTCAAGAAATCACGTTGAAACAAAGCCTTAATTAATGTAGTGTAAACCTGTAAATTCTGTTCTCTGACCGGAACATTGACAGAAAACTGGTTAATCTCCCATGGGAATTGAGAAAGCTATTAAACGTTACTCAAGAAGTAGCCAAAGGTCATTTCATGTCATAAATTGCACATCAGTTTTTAGCTTTGAAATGAAATCTTTGACGTCTTGTATCTTTGATATTCAGACTTAGCACGATGACGTTCTTAACATTTTCATTATTGCAGCGCTACTCTGTATCTAACACGTAATCAATCAATGCCACAATCAAACCTGTTGTAGGGACATTGCAACGTCAGTTTAGCTTCAGTAATCATTACAACAACCAGATAAAAGAGACAATATGCATATTCACGAAAGAGAAATATTCGTTAAAAGATATCAGTAAAGTTGACAATGAAATGGTTTGTCTTATTTTGTCTAGTTTGGAATATTTTGAAATCTCCTTTGATATTTCATATTAACTTGTTGATTACCCTTCCTGTAATGATTCATGTTATGAAGAGAATAATCCAGACGCATCCAGGGTTTATTTTAATTATTATGTCATAAAACTGAAATTTAATAATTTCTTTAATACTCACCTCAATTGAATACTCAATATTTTAGAATTTGCTCCCAGATTACAATTCAATTCAATTCAATTCTTTATTAACCTTAAGTTGAACAACTTATCGGTGGTTACATGAAGATATTGAATAACATGGTACAGGTGGACGGGTAATTCAGAGATTATCTTTTATGGAGAATGTACAATCATATATTTATTTCAAATACATATTTCTTATGTTGCATGCATTAAACAAAAATTTGCCAAGATTGCAAAGTTGTTTAACATTGTTTATGCCTAGTAACTGTGTAAGTTTGAAAACACTTGGATTTTTCCAGTAATAAGGCTTAATATAAAGTTGTCGAGCATAAACGTTTCATATCATGACTTTTTTCAAGGTCCTTTTTAGCTCTGATAGATATTCAGTATGTATTCAACCTTGAGAATAACATAAAGTTATATTATTGTTTTGGTAACAAGAGAACGTTTGATTTATTGCAATCATGAAACTATGAAATCATTAAAGAAGTTTTCACAAAAATCAAAATACCCTTTCTTTTCAAGAGGTTGTTAATTTCTGACCGGATGAATACACTTCGGAATAATAGGGGTCTCTTTGAAATTACTATCAAAAAGTAAGTGGCGCATTACTCATCACAAAACAAATAAATGACGTCATTTGTGTAAGTTTATAAAATGCACCCCTTAATGTAGTTTTTAAACACGCATACATGATTGCTTGTTAACTGTAGATAAAACTGGTTCATTTCATGATTATCTTTCATTTTTGTGTTTTAATCACTATACGACGTGGCCTTGTAGAATGAAAATATTTTATCCTTTGATTCCATCAGTAAGTCTAAATTTCGTGATTATTCATTCATAGCGATGAAAAAAACCCCAGAAAAATATGCTATTGGTATGCATTTACTAGGTCTCGCAATGTTTCTTGAATATTTATATTTAGAATTGTTTTGTGGAAGTAAAGTTCAGTTAGATTATAAAAGTTACTAGTTGTATAGATGTTTATTACCGATACACACGCTGTTTGTGTGCTGACTGCTTTAACATAACGATATCTAATTTGATCAAGGACTCGTCATAGCTAATATGATTGTATATGATATGATAATGTGAATAAGTAATTATATGTTACCGAATTTAAAAATTTATGACAAATTGGCTTGGTACTTTTAAATTGGTTTTGTATCTTCATTTTATTAGAAGTGAGACCTTTTGATTTTGATATCTAATTAGTTTAACAGCAAATCTGGATTATCACCCATCCTTTTATTGTTAGATAAATGTGTTCTCAAATATTAGCGTTCTTATTATTGTCAGAAGCCAATGATTTATCATGTAAATTTTATTGTAAGTAACTTATCTGGCGTCTACCTTAATGCTCTCATGAAATTGTAATTATTTTTAAACATTCTAACCAGTAAGGATATCATTTATTTTCTAATCACTTTTCTTGTATTGGTAATTTTACTTATTTTACCACGATGTAATCTTGATATTTAAATTTCATATTATATTCCAACAACCGTTGTTGCAGTTGCTAAGAATTTATCCCCTGAAAGTATGATGTGTATTAATGACTGTAAGAGTTCCTTATGAATTGTAATACAGAGAGAACTATTCATCTTAGACATCTTTGAGTAAGTGTCTTTTATGTTATGGAGTTGGTTTGGTACTCGATTAAGATGTTGTCCTCTACCTGTCTTTTGCACATGAATGAACGTATTTTGGACATACAAACACACAAACCCAAACTTAATATTAATGATAATATCTCCCCGTTAGGTTTGCATATATTAGGTGCGTTTTGGGGAGCTATGCCTCTATGCCTTGAGTGAAAATATACTTTTGTATTTTCTTCTATTAAACTTTGCATCAACATGCCTATGAACATTAATATAACTGATACATGTATCTGAAACGGTTGTGTCTTCTTTGCAATCAGGTTTTACTGTTTAGAGTCAAAAGTTCAGATTGATTGATTAGAAATGATCAAATCTAGTTTTATTTTCAGGACGACATATTTGTTGATCACAACTTTCCCGACTGATCAGTAAATAAATTTCCTTGAATTGTATTTTTAAAGGTTATCGGTTATTTTTCCTACTAACTTTTGTGAAGGAAATGGAAGAACTTTGTAGTTTAATTCACATGTAGAGGCTGCATAAATACTTTAAAAGGCTAACATCTTGTTTTCTCTTGTACGATTGCTTGACCGTCTTCTAATAGCTTTCTTTTGGATATCTGTGGATCTACACAATTTGGTAGACAATTCTAATCACACGTCCCAGTGCTTTCGGTTTTCTTCAATGTAACCAATTTCCTGATCACATTGTCCAGTTTTTATATATCGTGTTTACCACAGCATTTATTTTAATTGGGGACTTGCATTTCAAAGAGCAGTGATGTAGGAATGTATGATCCTTCGAATGAGTTGAGGTGCTGTTTACTATATAATGAATAAATCTGTGAGCTGCATTACAAAATTATTGTAAAATATAAACTCTCCTTTAACAATCACCTCCATCACTTTACTCAATACCCTATCGTGTGGTGGTTTCATCCATTTGTTGAAACACAAAATGTCTTTGAAAACAGGATAATCCTAACTCACTCACTCTTTATCTGACTTCACCTTTTGAGATAAACCCTTTTGATATGGCTTTATAATTTTTTTTGTCCTCTCGCACTGTTTAAGGAGAGGGAAGTGAGGTGAATTAGTAGTGTTAACCTCGCTATCAAAAGTTCCTTGATGGGTAACTTGATACCTGAATTGCCTTAAAGGACGTATTGTATGTTGTTTAGCATTTTCTCCCCACAGAGGTAACTTCTTAAAAAATATCCTACACGAACCTCTGTTCTATTACAAGCGTTTTCTCGGTCTAGAAAGGTATAAGATTGATTAAATGAAATCAACGTTAGTTGTGCAGTCATCGACTCCATTTCATAACTCGTGATAATAATATGGTATAAACAGTATAATAGTAAGTCAATAATTCTTGATTAAATGAAATCAACGTTACTTGTGCAGTCATCGACTTCATTTCATAACTCGTGATAACAATATGGTATAAACAGTATAATAGTAAGTCAATAATTCTTGATTAAATGAAATCAACGTTAGTTGTGCAGTCATCGACTCCATTTCATAACACGTGATAATAATATGGTATAAACAGTATAATAGTAAGTCAATAATTCTTGATTAAATGAAATCAACGTTAGTTGTGCAGTCATCGACTTCATTTCATAACTCGTGATAACAATATGGTATAAACAGTATAATAGTAAGTCAATAATTCTTATTTTTGTTGAAAACCAACCAAAATGTCAAATCTCATTGTAGAATCTTTGTTCAACTATATCAAAAGAAAACTATTTGTAGAAATATTGATGTGTCATATAACTGTGATACTGTACTTGGGGCCTTGAATTTCTGAAAAGTTATTAAAAGGCATTTATGTATGGGGTCTGTATTCAAGTTTAGTGAGGTAGTTTAACATTACATGAGCAAATATATGATATTTCTAAATTTAAAAATGTAATGATAGTTACTCTTTGCCATTAAAACTGAATGCAAGATAGTAAATAAAATACATGGCCAAAGATACAGATGGATACAGGGTATAGTGAAGATTGTTTGTAAACTCTACGAGGTAACATATTGTCATTTAATGCCAATTGCCACAAGATTTCTGGATGTGTACCCTTTTTATGACATTGTTGCACTCAGATGTACACCTTCTGAGACCTTGACAAATCTAACTCTCATAAGAGAAAGATGAAATGGTGATATATTGACACTGACATATCAAATATACTTTGTCTTGAAGAAAAAAAAAGGTTTTAAAAAGTCACCAATCTTATCAACATCATATTATGGTTACTAGATTGATGACATGTTCAGGGAAAGCAATCTTCTCAAGATTGAAAGTGGAATCAATCTGTACCATTGAACAGCAAATGGACATGAATACATCACTTAAAATCTGTGCTGTCCAAACATTCATTGGCTAAGCAGACTCCGTAACAGAAGTTATACGTCACTGTCAACTAGTCGACACTCCTGAATCACAACGATAGGTAAATACACACAAATAATCACAACGTGTAAAATATATCATAAGTATAATTATTTCTTTTGTTATCATTTACTCAGTATCATTGTTCTCGTTAAAAATGATCGAATATGTTTTCATTCTTCAAACAGCAAATGCACACTCTAATTCGCTAAGTACCTGTAACAATGTGTATATCTCATATGTATATAAAGTAAAGGTCATGCAATCTTTCATTTGGGTATTTATCACTCGTCAATACATAACAGGGGGTAACCCTTTTCTTATTTTACAGATTAGAACTACGTCTAAGACATACCATATGAGTGTTCAAATACACTTAACATCCTTTACATGTATTCTTGGCATACTTCACTTGAAATTTTCCAAATGAGACCTTTAACTTGCACATTTTTTTGAACACTGATCTAAATTGAGACGTTTTTGTTCCATCTTAGGCTCGTATGTTGTTTTTCTCATCATTGAACTAACTTGGAAAAAGTCGTATCCAACATGCTTAACATGTAATTTTATTTGCCCTTATTGTTAAATTTTAAAGACAAAAATGGAACATGATTGATACGAAACATTGTAAGTGAATCTTTTAATGTAACGAAATGGTTACAACATTATGTCATTAAATACATACAAGATGTGTATTCTTAGAACTCAATGATAAGCTATCATCAACAGAAATTGTAGGTGAGTGATGATTTGGTAAAACTCGGGATTCTCTTACACTTTCATCAGTTATATGATCGAAGAGAATAATTCCCAGCAGTAGCTAGGGATCGACATTTCGAAGGCAAGAATTCAATGAGTTGTTAGCTGTATTGAAAATCTCTTGGTTGAAACTAGGAAACAATGACAAATAATTTCAGCTTTGATAATTGGGTCTGTATGTGACCTCGAAGAACATATAACCGATTTATATATTCACTAGTCAATCATTTAAAATGCGAGTTACTAATTATCCCGGTTCATATGTTCTATATATGGCATGGGATATATCCCTAGAAAAAGAAACTTGGAACATCCCAACATTTTAATATGCGTATATTCATGTTCAGAGTTTAAGAAAGATTTATAACACTGTGAAATGAGTTGATTCGAAAGAAAGGTACTTCATTCTCAATTCCAAGGGCATTAAATTGAAAAATAATCATAGCATGTCATGCTGTTATGATAACATTCTTAATGCAAAATTTTACAAAAATTTAATTATATGTTTGGAAGTAATATCTCGACAGGACTTGATACAATAATCTTACAAAATCATAATCCTATAAAAACCCTTTCAGGATTTTGATATTGGTAATGTTATAAATTATTTTGATTTTCTTCATTCCGTGGCAAGTCTAATTAACATGCATATGGTTCAGTAACTTTTAAGTAATGAACCAAACAAAAAAAGTAACTAACAGATTGAGTCAAAGTTAACACCAAATAACAAACCCGTTGCTTTTGACCATATGATGACAATGGGATTGGCGTTAAAAAATTGAAAATATTTATCTGCACAACAAAATTGGATAATGCCAAATTAAACACAGAACTTATTTAATATGTGATGAAAACTTTTTATCCGATCGCAAAGGTTTTGTATACCTATTATATAATATATATATATATATATATATAACTCTTTGAAAAACATTTCTCAATCATAGGGGTTTGGGCTGTTTAAATCAAATGTATTCCAAAAACACATCACCAACCAACACCACATTACTGATTTTTAACTTAAAAGGCATATTTCACAAAATTGAACAATTGTTTTCAATTTGTAAAATGTCACAATCATATATTATTGGAAGTATTTGAAAGTGTTGGTGTCAACATATGGACTCTCAGCCAATAGTTCAAGGGTACAGCATTTTCTTGTCCGTAAGTGCATGCTAACATGCTGAACAATGTAATATGTCAGGTAAGACAAACCAAACAAAAGCATAATGATAATTCATAGAACTAACTTGAATGCCAAACGGTGCCACACAATAAGTTATCTGTTATTAAACTAATGACATAGAGATGGGATTCGGCCAAAGATGTCTAGCAGTCTTTATCCAAGAAAAGATACTTGCATGGGTTTGCTCAGCATTAAAAAACTTCGCCAAAACATTAATCTGTAATTATTGGTAGTTTTGATAAAAAACACAAACAAATAATTTACTGCTTTCGTTCATTTCGTTTTGTAAAATTGTTTTTTGAAAAGATCAAGTATATAATTTATTGTCTATGAGTTTATGTCGATAAGTTCTGAAAGAGGGCTTCATTAAAATGTTACACTGTTCACCAAGCATAAGTTAGAATCTATTAGGTTAGTTAATAGAAGAACAAACAAGTTAAAAACATATTGATTTTTTAGAAGATCTTTCAGAACTACTTTATATTTGTAGATATATATGAATTGCCATAGTTCAACATTGGCACTATTTAGTTACTGACTCGTCGCGTAGAACAATGCCGTGTTTCATTAATGCATTAACCCTCAGGAGCTTTGTTCCTTTGATCCATCAGGTGAATACTTCATGTGTAGAAAGAGAATTAACAGCTTCATTTATAGATAGAAAAGTAACAGTAACCCTGTTTGGTCGTGGTCTCAGTGGCTAATGAGCTGTTAGGTGTGCTCTTTGGACAGTCAGTGCTTGCTTTCGGTCACGCTGGTATTGGAGATAATGGGATCCTAAATATATCAATGTTAAACAAATTGAAAGCAATAACATTCCAAGGGAAGAATTGGAAATGTTTCTGTCCCAATATAATTGTTTGTTCATCGATGTCATTTACGTTTCCTATACCATTAACTAGGAACTCAATCAAAATAGCAACTAAATAGAAAAATTGATTCTCTGTCTGAAAACGAACATAATATTGATTCCCTTTGAACATAAACATCGGAATACGACTTCGTATCTATTTTGCACATTTCTTTTAAATAAAAGATGTGAACTTGGTCATTAAGACTTCGATTTCTTGAATGTAGTCAGGACTTGAAAAATAAGCGCAAACATAAATTCAAATCAGAAAAATGAAACTGAAAAGACAACATAACGTGTGATTACATGACGCTTTTTGTATGTTTTTTTTTACCTTTATTATGATTTCAATATTAATGCTTATCTTGTAAAGTTATGGAATCCTTTTCAGACGTTCAAAAGTGACGTTGAACTTGATTGCCTCTATTCAAACGATTGCATGTGCATGATGCAAACCTTCCATGGAAATCCAGTGTCAAATAGCCAAAACGGATATTTTAAACCACTTATTTATGACCTTATATTGTTATAGGATCTCCATGTAAGAGATTGTAGGATTAAATCAAACGTATCAGGTTAGGCTATGAGATAACGTTTCCATACTGTAATATTAAAAGGTGTTCTTGTTAAAATGGACGCATGTGGCTTTCGCTAGATACGTTACACCCTAAAAAGGTACATAAACAAATTCATTATTCTGCAAACCAGTCCTCTTATTTTTTTCAACACTTTAACTTTTTTAAAGTCAATCTTTTGATAAAAAAAACTTATCTTTCGCAGAAAACAGTTTTTGTCTTTGTCAATGTTAGTTGCTTATGTTGCTGAAAATGTCAAACTTTTGCGTCTCCCTAAATCAACATTACCGAATTATCCTTCACGTGTGAAATATGGAAACACTTGCAAAAAAACAAATGCTAGTAAGTTCTCTTTGGAAAAATAACAAGCTGTTGATGTATTGATAAAGAATTACCAAACCAATTAGAGAAAGAAGCACAAAGCATTTGTCATGTTCGTCTACTCCTATCTACTCATTTGCCTACGCCTCGGAGCTACATACACTGAAGCTTTGTCGATACCATATGAAAACATTTCATTATTTCAATACAATGCATTTATTTTCTGGTAGGATAATTATTCATTTTGAAACACATTTTCTGGAAATATCAAAATATCGGAAAATATACAAGCCTAAGAAAAAAGACTGGCCGAGAAAAATACCAAATTTATCAATGTAATACAGGAAACACTTTGACAATTTCGAAAGAAAGCAATTTCATGATCGTAAAGGGATATCGTAATCAATATCATTTACTATTTCCCAAATTAATTAAACAAAATCAGTTTCAAATACCTGCGCATAAAGGTAAACACTGGTAGATAACTAAGAATAACCAATTTTAATAACATACCAGAAATGATTATTTTGAATATGAAATATCGATACTTTTTTTATTCTCTCATTATGAATCACCTTTATAAGTTTTCTGTCTTGCAGTGTATTTTTGCCTTTTGTACGATTTCTAATGAAAGTTGAACGTCTGATGAACCCCAAGATTTATAGGCTTTTTTTTATCAATTCACAATATTCCTTTCGCCATTATGTCCTATAAATAATTTGAGATATTTCAGCGCTGTCTGCATCTGATGCTTGTTTGAAGTCTCATTTCAACTACTATATTATTATGTATACTTGATATTTCATTACTGTTTGTTCAGTACAAAAGTTGCAATTATTATAAAACCCAAACACTTTGGTAGTTTATTGAATTGAAATACAAAAGTTCAGGCATGACAGATGATTCTGATAAGTTTCATTCCAGATGGCTTACGTTGTGTTTTCCCATTCCAAATAATACATATTTATTTCTTTCTAAACATGTTATCTCACTAAACAACAAACAATAATGATCTCCACTGTTTCAATAAAGCAGAATATCATAACCTATTACCCTTTTTCTATCTTTTAATTACATTATCAGGGGAAATGCAAAATTGATATTTTAGATGTTGCTATTAAGAATAAGCAATCTAAATTTTCCTTACCTTTTACAAATAAGAAAACACACTTCAATTCTTGAAAAAAATCAATTTTAGTGTCACGCACTATATGTTGAAGGACGAGGAAAAAGTGTCTGAAGTAAAACCAGGCAAAACACATTGTAAAGCTAAAATTCAATAATAGACTTGGAGTATAATCGTCTATCATTCTGCCATCCAGTGTGGAGATAGCTTGTGCTGTTTTATACAGAGACAGTGTATGTACGCAGAGCAAATAGTCTATCACTCAGACTTTGACTAGTTAGAGAAAAGTGGTCTCTGTTAAGGATGCAAGCGACTAAAGTAAGCTAGGTTTAACCTTTAGAAATAACTTTTGATAATTTCTTATACTTTAAAACAAATTTTCGAGACTTATTTCAACTTACTCTTTTAATGGTGGATGTTCAGAAATGGTTTTGTTATTTACAAAAGGCATAATAATCCTGAATAAAAAAATAAAAGACAAATTTGAGAAGTGTTATAATAATGGTGCATATCAAGACAAAGCTTTTTGTTGTGTTCCTTCATAAATTGATATTAATACTGACCCTTACTCATTCTCTTCCCCAGTTATCTTCCCCAGTTAATTTGATTTAGTGATGTCTAATCACATGTATGATAAAAACTTCTAATCAGAAACCTACTTAGTGATTTCATTAAGTTATGTCAATGCTTTACGTGACTAACTGAATTGGTGAACATCGATATACTTAATAAATCTGTCCAATCGAAAAGTTTTTATAAGTGGTTTTATGTATCTTTGATCCTTATTTGATAAGGGAGTCTCGAACCTTGGACATGGCATACCAAACCAATTTGTCATCTCTACTTGCTGGAGGAAATCACTTTAGTAACGAACAGTTAACTTTTAATCATTTTCAACTGAGCTTTAACAGATTTCCCCTCCAGATTTAGATACTTAAATGCTTTGAACTGGTATCAAAATCAATGATGTGAACCAATATAATTTTAACACATGCTAACGGTTAATCTGCCATCTACATATGGTCAAAACGAGGAGGGAGTTGTGATAAGATGTTCGAACTCCTTTTTGAACAAAATATTTGAAATTAGAATTTAAATGCATTGAACTAAACAGAAATGATGAAGGCTTAGAATCATACTTCGCAATCGGAAATCAACGGCGATCAATTCAAAAGTTTTAAACTTTTGTGAAAGAAATAATTACTTAAGCAATAGATGGTTATAACAGATTAAATCAAAAACCAAAGTTCAATTTACAAAGTATACATTTCAAAAGGTATTCACCTTTTAGTGACAGAGAACGGTAGTTAATAATTGCACTTCATGTTATTCAAATGCGTTGCTTTGACTTTAAAGGCATTTTAAATCAATTATAGTGATCCCACAGAAACAAACAAATGTTTCCAATTGCATGACAATGTTTTTCTATTGGAAGAAGCAGTTGTCAAACAAACGTACTATGTTCAATTCAGATATGAGAGTCCATGGCCGCCGGTGGAGTTTGATCAGTATTTCAAATTCAAATTCTCTACTTGTACATGTACAGCGAAGGATGATCGGTTCAGTCATGAGATGTTTCACCCTCTGACCTTGATCATGTTGGCATAATTTTTAATTTTTTGGGAAAATCGAAGAAATAAAATCTACAGAAAGTGCTACTAGCCCTATTCATGAATCGTAAAACTTTTCAAATTTTTATTAAGGATGTCCGCTCTTCAAATTTAAAGTATTAAACTTTTTTTCTAACTTGTTTTTTTCAAAGTTTTAGTGTATATGCATGAAATATCCACCCCAAAAATAGGAGTTAGTGTGTTTTTTTTCGAGATATTCTAAGACAAAGATCCCTCTGTCAGTCAGAGTTTTAACATGGGAGTCTATGGGGATATGATGACCTTTTCGGAGAAATCTTAAATTTTGATTAGTTCCTGTATTAAACTTTTTTTTATATGAAAACATTTTTGAGTAAACATAATCTTCTTCCAGAAAAAAGTAAAAAATATATATTACTACTATAGTACTGTGGGTTTTTAGCCGCTACAGCACATCATGTATTCAAACATTTCAATGTAATTATCAACATTCAATCTATTTTTTTCATAATCTTAAAATATTACTTAACGCATTCATACAAATCATATTCATTCAACAACATCTACTTTCTAAGAAAAACAGACAATAGAACTTGCTCAAATAATAGTTACAATTACAATTGCTGAGTCAGCAAAATTGTGAATAATTTCAAAATGAAAATACTACGTTTCTTTATTTTGATGAATATTTAGTATAAAATCATCAAAATTGAGAAATTACCGCTTCATTTTGGTTTATTATATAAGAACATTATGATTTAAGGTTATTTGAATTTTGTAACTGTGACTGAGGAGCGAACATCCTTAAGATAGACAAATCAATTTCACTAACTCTTATGATTTAAATGTGTTCACACCACTATTGCCGCATGATAGTTTCTCTTGACAATTGAAACCTTATTTTATGACGCTAAATAATTACAGAAATGAAATCTTTTATCCGCTGATTGATGTTGAGGTTGCAATATCTAATATCAAACGAACGTTTTATTTTAATACATATCAATTTGGGCGATATTTAGATATGTCCCTTAAACAAAAGCGTTTTGGAATGTAAGAATTATGTTATAGCAGATTAAAGAAAATATATTAGAGATTGGCGCTAAAAATATGCATTACCACCCAAGGATATACTGTAAACGTATTCGACATTTTGGAATCGACATTTTGGAATAGGTTACGTTGTTGGTCTTTACTTATGACAGTTTGCTCGATTTTATGGCACTTCGAGGGATATTTTGTAACGTTAGCTATAAAAAACCTAGCTTGATCCAGTTGTCATCGATCATCTTAATGACCACAGACTTGCCACTATTCATGTTCAATAATGTTCTATCCCATCGTTCTTGAAGTGTGAGGGAATTAATGGAGAATGATGGTTTTAGAGATTTCTCATGGCCAGTAATGTTTCCTGATTTAAACCGAATTGCGCATGGCTTGGGCCAATACGGAATGGTATAGTAAAACTTATTTACAAAATAAGTTGGGAATTACAAAGAGGTGGCAGAATGCTTGTTAGAGATATGTCAAACGAGTGGTTACCGTCTTCCAGAACGAGGTAGTGGCATAGGTACTTGCTGCCAACTCTATTTAGTATTTTTTTCTCAAATGACAAATTCCAAGAACTTTCCATACATATATGTATATGGCATTTAGTTAAAACTGAACCTGCGTATCTTGTGTTTCTGTCTTTCTCTTCTTTCTATCTTACAGATATATCCATCGAACACAATAAAGCTAAACTACAAACTATGTTACAGCGTTAAAGAAGAATATGGTTCGGCTCAACTGATAAATTAAAGGGGCAGAAGCATGTTTCTTGAAAGATTTATTTCTTCAAAGTTTCCCCTATCACAATAACAAATTAAATCACAACTATAAGTAACGTTAAGATTGAAACATATTTTTCAAATTACATCTTTTAAAGGCATTTTTAAAAAAGGAATAACATTTTTAAAAGTTACACTAGACAATAAAATACAATTTCAATGTAAATTATGGTTAAAGAAGGATAAGTGGAAAATCAGGTTTTGTATCACTGTATACATATAATAGAGAGAGCATTGTTGACCCCAAAAGATACATACATAATATATGTGCTACATAATGCACTACTGTTTTCATTCAGGTTTATAGTTTTAAGAATATTATAAAGCCCAAAGGATTTCCTTAAAACTTCATTATTCAGGTTAAGAACGTTGTCAGAAATGAAGTGTTCTCATCATGTGAACCAATTAATATCAGCGAGATCGGAAAAATGTGTGTTTTATTTATATAGATGATACTATTGTGGTGGTATTTTGTTCAGAGTGATTTATTTTACACGTATGTGAGGCTCTAAGATAATTAGTGCAATTATAATTCTGTTATACGCCGCTAATCTTACACAGTATGTTTAAGTCCATTCTGTCATAACAACGATTTAATATTTACAATTACTATATTCTTTTGCGTTGGCCTGGCTTTGCAGTGTCATTGATATCCGTACACGTTTTCCAATGACATGCATACAGAAAGGACTATTTTTATAATGTCCCCGGTCAAAAAGTCATAATTCAAGACGGCTCACCCTGTTCCGCAGAGTACTAGAGTACTTCGCAACCAGTGTCTGCAGTCAAGATCATTGATATCGATATGATGTTATCAATGTTTAAAAAAAATAAATCTTGAGGTAGGTATTTCGTCAGTTATTTGACGATCAATTGCTAGGCTCTAGTTGAAAATAGATGAGTGTTATCTAGAGATTAATTTCATGAAATATGAACGTTCAGATGTTTTGTTTGAATGCGTTGTACATTTCATTTTTGAAGAGGATCATTCGTGTGGTGCCATTTTAATCACATTGTTTAAAGCCAATTTTGTAAATGTCCCCCGTGGAAGCATTTTTAATACTATGCCTGACAATCAGTGAATTCTTCAGTAAACGATGGAAACAAACTGCTGTATAACCAAATAAAACACCCTCTGATCGTTTATATCAGCCAATCAGAAATAAGAATAGTATAATATGGTAGAATAAGCATAAGACTTTCAACATGATACTAATGTTTCCATTCTGCTTACATCTCAACGTG
The DNA here is from genome assembly GCA_921293015.1 of Phorcus lineatus. NCBI lineage: Eukaryota > Metazoa > Mollusca > Gastropoda > Trochida > Trochidae > Phorcus > Phorcus lineatus. The sequence goes on from OV121083.1 coordinate 11,255,094, forward strand.
TCTAAGTATTGATTTAAAGGAAATCATTGAAAACTTACCAATACATTCGTAGGGAGAAACTGTAAGATTTAAATACCAAAAAGGTTTTATAAGAACAAAAATTTTAATAGACTTATGAATGTTTACTTCTTGAGATAACTGTTTGCTCATCGATTAAAGGTAAGGCAGAAGTGTGGTCCAATCATACATGAAACAAAAAATGTTGTTGTGTCTATGTGTTATGTGAATGCCAGTAGATGTCTATGATATCTTCCTACGTTATATGAAGAAGGTTTAAATTAAATATTAGATAGAGGTTGATTTAGATCTTTAACGTGAGACATCGTCACATCCCTCAAGGCAGAAAAAGTATTATTTAAAAGAATATCGCCTCCTTAAACGCAGAAACGTGAGTCAATGTAAGACATTTGGGAGCCTGTAATCTGAGAAAAGTAACATCACGTTAGCTAAACAACTTAGTCTCATTGCAAACTACCATTTAACACAGGTTGCTGTTAACTGGGCTACATTTGATGAATACAATCATACGAAATTAAGACATTTTAGTAGTTAATAATATATAAAAGAATCCCGATGTGGAAGCAAATGTTCTTATATACTTTACCTTACACATGGCATTTATGCACGACCACTATTCCTGATACAAGAGTCATCAGAAGATTAAAGATCCAGTCAGTCAATAAATCATAAATCTTATGATAACCCATAATGTATAAAATCAATGATAATAATATTGAGTAGAGCTCAGATATTGTTACGCATAATTCAAGAAAAAGAAATTATTTTATTGTTTAAACCATAACCATTCGAAATGAAAAATCAATTAAAAGAGTACATAGTATTTGTTTGAGACTAAATGGTGTTTTCTTATCGAAATAATTAGTTAGATCTGACAATTACCATCCTGATGCTTATCAATCCAGAGTTGTGATCATGTTAAAGTTGTGATTTGTGATCTTAAACTGTACAATGGTGCGCTCAAACCTTATTATGATACCTTTCTACAGAAGCCACAAAGACAAATACCGGTTGATAGTGTTTGGTAAGTCATTTAAATATATAAATATAATAAGCAAGTGTTCATGTGAATTTTGAGCGTATATGGCAATTTATCGATTATTAATGGAAAAAAGCAGACAAAATAATTTTGGCATTCAAAGGAATAAAGATGCAGCTTTGGGAGGTGATTTGAATATTTCTAAAGAAATTTTTCATTTTAGCCTTAATATGAGCAACATGGGAATTCGCTTTAACTCAACCTGTGTCACTCTAAATAAAAACAAAAAAATAAACAACAAGCCAGTGATATACCAACATCAAAATGCACCATTGAGTATTGGTTATTCACATGTAAAGTTTCGGTAAGATAAAATGAACTCTCTGAGAAAATGAGTTCTCTGAAAACAATACCGATCTCTGTACAGAGAGTTTATCGAAATCGTTTCCACGGATAATAAGAATAAGAGTTCATTTTCCGAAATCTTGAAACACAAGAGCATATTATTATGCCTTGATATAAAAATGCTGATGACATGAAATGCTGTCACCACAATGCTCAAGAAGCATAATGACAATTGTATGGTCATTTTATAGCTGATGGTTTCTGATAGTTGTTTCCTTTTTACTTTAATATCAGAGGACTTTTACTTCTTATTTTCTGTTGATTCTATCCGTTTTATATCTAGTAACGTCTCATTTTTTAGTGTGGACTTACATGAAACCTTTATTAGACAGCATAATAAAGTCAACCTTCCCAAGATTAAGATTATGGATTTTTTTCTTGATTATCTTAGTGACTAAGCTATTCTAATAATGTAAGCTTAGATATAAACTTCACGCTATTAGTTACTTTTAATAAAAGATTTCGTTCAGATATTATTCGATATTTCACATTGTCCAATAAGACTCTTATAAGCATAAGGTTTATATAACATTTGAAGATAGTATAGTGAAGGATACATAGGCGCGAGCTAAGATTTGTGTTCTTTGTCGGCATTGATGGCACAGTAGAAACATTTGATAGCAACACGAAGTATTTGTCATCATAAATAATTTGCTTTCCTTCTGTGAATATTCTGTCTACACTAGGCTGTGGATTCATAAAACCAATAACCGAAAGTTTAAAGTTCCTGCGGATATAACAAACGATTAATTAATTACTTAGGAGAAATGTAAAATAAGATTGTGATACGTTATGACCTTCTTACAAAAAACGAGTCAACTATTAACTTTTATCTACTAAATAACAACAAAAAGGAGAAAATTATAAAAGTTTGAGTTGTTCAAAGAACCATCTTTTATGTTCAACAGGAACCCAAAATAAGGATAACATCAGCTAAATGCAGCTAATTAATTTTTTACAAAGGGTTTCCTTCTTTGTTGATGAGTAAAGGTAGATCTCTGACTGAGTTTGGACCATTTGTAGAGGAGATGGCTAAGATTAATCATCCTAATATCATCCAAATGAAAAATCAAAATCGACAAGCAGATTGGTTATTTTTTCGACTGAAAATAGCATGCATGACTGATATTTCCAACATGGTAAAGGGAAGTGATTATATTGTTAAAATTACTTGGGCAAGTGAAGATTATGAATTAAATAGTTGATAGTTGACCTCGACAATGGCTTCTGAGTAACATTAGTCAAAATAATTAATGCAACATTACAAACGATGTCACGTAATCAAGAAATATTTCTTTTCAAGTTATCTAGATAAGAAGGTTGTTGTTATGCTAATTCCTCCAGTGCGCCGTTCTAAAAGATATCTTCAGTAATGCATAATGATCGTTTACTCCCTTTTGTGTTTAGAAACAGGGGAGAATTTTCGTTCGAAGAGTGACACCATTGGATGTCAACAATGAATCAAAAAATTTTGATATTGAATAAATGCATTCATTATTGTTGGGAAATTTCACGATCATTGCTAACTATAAACATATGCATTCTCTCGCTTCAGAGGTAACCAATGTCATTACTTCCTACGCTAACCTCTGTTTTATTCAAAGCAATTTCAGGGTTAAAAGGGAAAAGCCTGATTCGATGCAATCGAAGCTATTTGAGCAATCAAAACGGCATTTTAGAAGTTATCATTAAAAAAACTGGAGTAATTTAAATATACATCGCGCCGACTGTAATTTAAACCAAGAAAGTGATCGAATCAAAAGAAAGGTAAGCATAGAAAACAAAACTCTGCTATCTCATGGATGAACGAATTGCTGGAAATAGGTTTTAGCTATTCATGGTGCCTGAAAGCTTGATACGCATTTATTCTTTGATAAAAGATTTATAACACCAAAGCCTTAAACTCATATATACTTAAATCTTAAACTACTAGATGTTCTTGCAATGTGCTTTTTGTATGCAATGATATGAAAAGTGTTTATCAAAAGTTGTTTTTTAACTCAATGTTTTTCAGCCAAGTTTGTTTGACGCAAACACTTTTATCACATTAAAAAAACGTCATACATTTCCTAAAGACCTTCAAGAAAATCTATTTATGTAGATGTTTTTTTCCAAATACATCAATCTTTATTTCAATGTTTATTTCCGTACTGAAGAGGCCTCATGCCTATAGTACCTTTACAGAAGTAGTTTGGATTTACATAAGTTAATTCTTTGCACTAGAGTGATATGACATATGTTGTAGACGTACATAGCCAGATTTTGTAATGTATTTTGATTTTTTTCTGTTCATAAGATTACAGAATTTTGTAATTCTTGGATGGACATAGCAGCACTCTTTAATATACTTACATCGTAATGCATATATATATATATATATATATATATATATATATATATATATATATATAATGGACAAATATAAATAAAATAGTATTCATCTTCAATTTCATTTAAAATACGGTATACATATTCGGTCTTCCTTTTTAACATTTCTATATCTACCACTTTCGATTAATAAATCGTGTGAAGAGCATCGAAATCGTGCTAGTGATCGCCTAAAGTAGGTTTCTTTGAAGAAGTTTTTAAAAAATTGTGAATAGTAAAAACATTTACTTGACAAATGATTTTTATCACATCATGTGTGAAGATAAATGTCTTTAAATCGAACAGTTGGGGAATTAATGAACAGTGATTGACATTCTACATATCGATCATTTCAAATGTTTTCAAAGCCAATAGCAAATAAAAAATTTCTAACCTGGGATACTCACTTTCTTTGCCCATTCTTATCATACAATAACATAATGATATAGCATGTTTTTGGTATTCTATTAGGAGATATAGCTAAAGGTTTCAGCCAATATTTAACTGCATTTATAGAGTTATAAATATAAAGTGGGAACCTTCCTAGTTCTCCATAAATCATTACACTAGGTGTACCCAATTTCATTCCTAGATATTTCTTACATGCTAATAGATGAACCTTTTCAATTATATCTATATTTTGTAAACCCCATATTTCCGACCTATACAATGATATTGATTTTATTTTACTATCAAAGGTTTTAACAAAGGTTTGGTATACATCATAGAAAATTTCCTGCAAACAAATCTTGTTTCTGTGATATAAACACATAAAACACGTAAAAACTTGGATCAGTTTGTTATAACCACTTTACGGAGTACACGACTACTAAAAGATACAGGTGTCTATGTCTCAGAGGACTTTTCCCTCAAAGTTAGATTGATCAGAAAAAAGCTAAAAACTTTAATGTATTCAGAAAAAGAAAAGTTTCGAAAATCAAAGTTAAGATCTGATAAGCCGATCTTTGAGGATGGAGAGGTTGTGAGCTGGAACAGTCAGGAGGATGAAGCTGTGTTCTCCAGGAGAGGTAACAGAAGTCACTCTGAAACATCATCACTTACCTAGGACAGGGGCCGGGCTCATCACATGGGAGTTATCTCCCTTTGGACATGGAATATACAGGGATTACAGTCCAAATTGTTCAATTCTGAATTTTTAGAATATTGTTCACAATTTGACATTATTGGATTCCTGGAGGTTTGGAGCAATGTAAACAAGGAGTTAATACAAAACATATTTCCAAATTACAGTCCTCATTACAACTTGAGAGCTTATAACAATAGAGGTGGAGTTCTAGTTATGATTAGAAGTAAATTGAATGTTGGTGTGAAGAAAATAATTACAATATACAGTGATTGTATTTTCCTTGTTTTGGATGCAAAGTTTTTCTGTATGGACAGAGATGTCATACTAGCATTTGTATATATCCATCCTAAAGCCTCATCAATTGTGACTGACATTAGAGAGAAGAAGGGCATTGAATATCTTGATCTGAAAGGTCGTTATAATGAAACACATATCATGATCTCTGGTGACTTTAACGCCAGGACTGGCGCCTTATTCCAGAATTAGATGGTGTAAATGATGTTATTGATACATTTGATTCCCCACGATATTCAAGAGATTCTGAAATAAACAACTAGTGAAAGGAACTTATTAATCTCTGCTGCAGTTATGGATTACACATTGTGAATGGCAGATCTAAAAGTGACCCTCATGGTGCATATACATGTATTGTAAACAAAGGCTGCAGTCTCGTCGACTATGTATTGTGTTCTACTAATTTTTTCAATTCAATTGTGGATTTTAGTGTATGCACGAAAATAGAATCAGATCATTTTCCTATTGTTTGTGAATTAAAATGTTTTTTACATGAGACTGTCAAATTGAATGATTGTAAGACAATTGCTATTAAGAAGTACAAGTGGAAACCTCCGCATTCAGACAAGTTTGACTCTATTTTACAGGAAAATCTAATTCCAATGCCTTAAGTAGACTTTCACGACATAGCTACAGACAATCCATCTCTAGGTGCGAAAATGTTGACTGACATTATACAAGAAACTGCATCTTCTTGTGGAATGAATTCTACCTCTGGGAAGAGACTTGATAGTCATAAACACCAATGGTTTGATCAGGACTGTGAAAATTTGAAATGTGATAAATATGCACTTTTAGATAAATTTCGTTTGTCTGGAGAGTTTTCCCACCTACAAGATTTTAATAAAGTAAGAAATAAGTTCCGAGAACTGTGTCGTCACAAGAAGGAAGAATATACATTATCTATAAAAAATGCAATATTGTCAGATTTTTTCTAGTGGTAACAGTACAGGGTTAAATCATTTTGGTCTCATGTGAGACATTTTAGTAACGCTTCTTGTAAACCTGTACCATCAATTGACTGTTTGACATGGGTTGACTATTTTAAAGATGTTTTGAATATCCAAGATGTTTACATCGATGAAGAATTTCTCTTTTTTACTAAAGATTATGTTGTTAATCATGATATGCAAGAGTCCAGTTGTGGAACCTGTATGGATGACGATATTAATATCATTGTGAACAGGGAAATAGGTATTGAAGAGGTTAATTTTGCAATTTCTAGTTTACTGTGTGATAAAAGTCCAGAACCAGATGGTATTCCTCTTCAAATGTTTAAGGCAAATAGGATACTGTACCATCGATAATATTTTTACACTCCAGAGTGTCGTAAAGAAATGTTTGTCTAAAAAGGGTGGTAGATTGTTTGTTTGTTGATTTCCGTAAGGCTTTTGATTCAGTAAATGGAGACCTTCTTTGGTTTGTTTTGTTATTAAATAATATTCATGGTTCTATGTTCAATACCATTAGAGATCTGTATTCAAAGACAAAGGCTGGTGTTAAGTTGAATAATTTAAACATCTCGGAGTATTTTGATTCTATGAGTGGAGTTAGACAAGGCTGCATCCTAAATCCTTTATTATTTGCGTTATTTGTCAATCAGTTACATACTACATACTAATTATCTACTTCTGGAGAAAGAGGCATGTTTAATGATTCCGAGTTTATGGATTTGTATTTATTACTATATGCAGACGATTTGTGTTTGTTTGGAGATTCGGTAGCTAGTCTTCAGGGAAAGATCAATGTATTATTTGCCTTTTGTGAAAAGTGGGGTTTGACATTAAATTTTCAGAAAACAGAGGTTTTAGTTTTCAGAAATGGTGGTACATTGAGACGGTATGAATCTTGGTACTTCGGTAATCATAAGTTAAATATTGCTTCATACTATAATTATTTGGATTTATTGTTTTCAAGTAGACTTTCATGGTCCAAATCAGTACAACATCTGGTAAATAAAGCGAATAACGCTTTGTCTTCAGTTAAGGTTTTTAGTAGAAGATTGAAAAATGTTTCTCCAACTATTTAGTTTAAAATCTTTGATGTTCAGATAAAGCCTATCATTTTGTATGCTTCAGAAATATGGGGTTTTCAGAAATGGCATGTAATTGAACAGTTTCACATTAGGTTTTGTAAGTTTGTGTTGGGTGTCAGTTATAAATGCTCTAACGCTGCTGTTTTAGCTGAATGTGGTAGAAATTATATCTTTGTTGATACTCTCTTACGTACTGTAAAGTATTGGTTCAAACTTTTACACTATCATAGAGATAGATACCCCAAGCAATGCTATATTATGTTATATAAACTTGACAAAGTTGAAAGAAAAACATGAGTATTTTTTGTAGAAAATATTTTGTTTAATTATGGTTTTGGTTTTGTTTGGGAGGCACAAGGTGTTGGAGACGAGGAACGATTTTTAAAAGAATTTAATTTAAGAGTAAGTGACTGCCATAAGCAGCTTATATTTTCTGAAATGCAGAAATGTTCTTCTCTTGATGTTTATTCAAAAATCAAAAATGTATTTTGTATTGAACCATATTTAACCTTTTTGAAATCCAAAGATGCGAGGCGTAGAATAACAATGTTGCGAATAGGTTCACATCCATTAGATAAGAATATTGGTAGATTTGATGGAATTCCAAGGCACCAAAGACTCTGCTATATTTGTAATGATAACTTTATAGAAAACGAGTTCCATTTCTTGTTTGAATGTAGAATATATAATGATTTGTTGATTAAGGAAGCATTTTTACTGCGTTCCCAGTACACGTGATTGTAAATTGCCACAACTGTATAAATACACAATTTGTTTACTCTGTATTGTACGTGGGCCTAAGGCCTTTTACGAAATAAACTTGATAAAAAGAAACCCCCCAAAAAAACCTTTTATGTCACATGTTACAAAGCAACTAAAAAAAAAAATAAGCTGCAAGAACACTATACAGAAAACATTTAAAGAAAATTATCTATCTCTGCTTATTCAGAATATTGAAAAAAACCCACACTTTTTTGCAATTAAATGAAAAGTATTTAGCCTAAAATCCCACAAGCATTTGGATTGAGGAATATTCTTAGTGCAAAAATAGTATTGGTCTGTATTGTGATGACAAAAAATAAATAGAAACACAAGGTAATCCCTTTTTGTAGATTAAATGGTACTAACCGCAGGCGACTGCATTATGGCGCGCGTTCTACGTTTCTATAATGTTGAGCTTCATTCTAGAAACTTTTGTTGATGATTTCTACCGATGCTTATAATTTTCTTCGTGTCTACCGTAGCAGCTTAATTCTTATATTTAAAAAAACCCATTATCTCCTTCACGTTCGCGAAGTATTGATATTTAACTTTTATCGATGTTCGTTTAGCGATTTATAACCAATCAGATCACTTACATTCAGGAGTACAGTGAGACTATATCTTCACCTCTGTAGAGCTACTGGTTCCAAGGGTGTTGCTAACCTAATGGCTCTAATGTATCATTTAGTCTGTCTTTACACAAGCTTATTTATCCAGACGGGGTCATGGCATGATTTCAAACTGTAAATCTTAAGATTTTGACTATTTTGGTTTTTATTCCTGGTATTTGTAGATTGAAGTGGACGAAGAAATGCATTATTTGTACCTGATGTGAAAATTCCAATGAATGGAAGATACTTTTTAACTGTAAATAGTTCACAGAGGGGAGACACAATATGACACACACCAATTTCATAGCAGAGTCAAACATATGTAAACCAAACCAATAGATAATCCCAATATATTTTTACAAATTGAAATAAAGAACATTTTGATGAGTCCTTGATAATTTACCAGTATTTGTTTGGTTATCGTCTATGTTTCAGTACTTAACTTATTATAAGGGATCAATGTGAAAATATTTTGTTCTCAAAATGTTCTTTTGTTCGCACATCTGTAAAACAATGCATTTTATGAAAGCAATCGGAAGATTTATATTTTGTGTTTTACAAATGTTAGTCAAACAGTTACTTCTGACCTTTCAGTTGAATTACATATATATCTGACGACATCTTAAACGCTACTCAATCACTCTGGAGATTACAAAGAAAGTACAACCTTCAAAGCGAAACTTAACTTTCTAATTTCAAACATTGCAATTTGAAAAAAAGTGTTAAGTCAACAATTTAAAAAAATTTTGATATGATTTAAATTACCCTTTCTTTATGCGGAAAAGTAAATTGATCTTGTAAAGAGTATTATCTTTCCAGTAATTGCAGTTTGTAAAGTATTGTTACAGGTATTTGAAAGTTACAAAAACAAGATTTGACAAATTGCAACAATTCTTTAACACCTGATTTTTGTTCGTTAAACAATCTTACTGATTGAATGACATTTCTAACATTTGAAAACAATTCATGAGTGAACCATTACATAGAAATAGATTTAACCATGACATGTTTTTCTTGTAGGTCGACATTTATTTGTGATATAAGGGATTTAATCAACAGCTGGTTTACATAACTTGTCTTATTTTTAGGTATCCATCTGTTAACTGCAAAGAAAATTGGAATCTAACGTGATCTTTGAGGTTTTTATCACGGTTTGAAACAAATATATCTTTAAACAGGGATATGTTTTTCTATGAGAAATTGTTTTGGTCGCCAATAGATGATTAAGTAACGCTTTTTCTTTAAACACGACTTCATAGAATTTTATTCAGACTTGCTGGTCATCATATCCTTTGATATAGCCTTCACATTTTTTTATATTTTGCCCTTTTAACATAAGGTTAGATAAAAGACTTTAAAATGTAGTTACTGATGTAAATGATTTTGGTTGTCCTGAAAGTATTTGTTGTCTGCAAAAAACTTTAGTTTTTCAAATGATCACCTTTTGAAGTTTCTATTGTTGTCTGAAAATGTTAAACGTCTGTGTCTTTCGGTTATAAGTATGAACAAGATGAAACCTCTCTGAGCTAATTGTAACTTAAATAAGTAATTATGATCATATCGTTCGAGAGGAACATTCGATAAGAAAACTGTAAACTTAATTTGCTTGGGGGATTGAAGAAGCTGTTAAAGGTTTCCCGAGAAGTAACCAAAGCTTATTTCATTTTGTAATTTGACATAAAAAATCGTTAGTTTTAAATCTACATTCTTGCATCTACATTCTCAACGAGATGACATATTCATCAGTTTTATTATCGCACTATAATTATGTTACTTACAGAAAAGCTATCTATGATACTATCAAAACTATTTTAAGGACATTGCAACATCAGGTAGGCCTTGGTGGTCGTTACAGAATCAGAGAGAAGAGTACAATGTACATGTATTTACACGATCACGAAAAAAACTCGGTAAAAGACAACAGGCAAGTCGACAATGTATTTTGTTATTGTTTCCTATTCTGTCTGGTTTAAAATATATTTCAATCATATTTTCAAAAATGAATTACGCCATTAATCTGTGAAAATATAATCCGTATTTTCACTGAGTGAAAGAACAATGCGATTCTACTCTTTGAACTTACGTTACAATCATATGACGACATCTTTGACGTCAGAAACAACAGAATGACGTCATGAGATAGCAGAGATAACCAAGCGATCGTGCTACTCCATTCCTATAATTAACGTCACAGTTAGGACGTTTTGGAAAATATAATAAATCGAATATTTGACATTTCTCATCGATACCATAATTATGTATGTCATCCCGTGAAGTAAAAAAATATACATTTAACAGGAAATATAAATTCTACATCAGTCGATGAGATAAACATGGTATTCGACGAGAAATGTCTTTTATACTTTATCTGTTCTCTTTCGATATTTCATATTAATATTTATTTCCCTTCATATATTGATTAAGTTTTTGCATGTATTGTTTGTTATGATGAGGATAATACAAACGCATCCAGGTGTTTTTCTTCATTTAATTATAAAACTGTTGTTTCAACTTGATAAAATTTGCTCCCAGATTACAATTTATTAATCTTTTATATCATGACTTTTCCCACTAAGTTATAATTTTAAGCTATTCTGTTTTTGATTTTTCTTTAATATGATTTACTCCTTTGAAAATTGAATAGACAGAACACTTTACTATTAGTGTGTTAGTAACAACTGCTACTGCTTTTACAAAGGTATAACCTCATAAAACAAAGGATGACAAATACTAAAATGGCCTTCTTGCTGTCATGGAAAGGATGTGAATTCCTTACCGGATTAATTTGAAAATGATAGGGTCCCTATAAAATTTAATGCAATGACGTCACACAAACAAAATTATTGACATTATTTGTGTACATTTATCAAATGCACATTAAATCAAGTTTTAACACACAATATATTAAAATCATCATAATTTCACAATATTGTTATCCAAAAAGGAAACTTTTTTATGTCACTGACAAAAGCCATATTCTTAATGTTGACCATCACATGGTATCAAAATACGAATTTAGAACCTTGAGTTCATTGTCAAATTAAACACGAGACTTTGACCAGTATTTTGAATGTTGTAGGACGATGACGCTGCATCCAGAGCCTCACTGGAGAAGTATCCGGACATCAGTCAATTTAGGTGACCTAAAAGTAATTTTCAAGGTCAGTAACAAACTTGGACCAGCTGTTGCATTGTTTAAATTGTATCTATATGTTTGATACCAAAATGTTTTTGACAGCGTTTACTTATTTTGATGTATAAAGGAACCACTGATTATTAATTTGTTGATGTTTTCTACAACGCATTAATGAACTAGTTCAAGAATAAGGCAACACAGTTTAAAGGTTTGTGATGCTGTTGACACTTAAATTTTAGTATTGTTATGTCAAAAGGTCCAAGCCCTTAGTTTATGCTGTAGGCCTTCTGAATAATGAATACCTTTCTATAAGGATAATAACAAATGAATAAAATATGAAAAGCTCACTACTCTGTAGAAACCCTGATGTGTGTCCATGATTTTAAATCATTTTTTTAATTACAGCGTGGGACATGGTCACATTTGTAACAGTTATACTTGTTTCATACTGATATTATTATTATGACTTGGTGGCAAGTGGTCCTGTGCGTAGCTCAGTTGACCGCTATCAGTGAAGTTCAGCAACATCTGGCGTGGCTCGCCGGATGGGTGGGTTAACCGATCATAGCTGTATTAACTGAGAGTTCAAGGGTTATTCCCTGCCCCACACTGAGGCACACGTTGAGAAGCTTGTGGTGTCTCCTTAGGCAACAGACTTTATTCAAAATATGCCTCTGTTCACCCAGCAGTACTAATTGGGTACCTGGTGTAGATTGTGTTGGAGGTGACCTTTAAGCGCTGTAACCAGAAGCTTGGGTTAGACCAGGGTAATAATGCAGGGAGCGCCCTGAGCATGCATTCGAAGTGGATATATGCGCTATATAAATACCCCTAATTATTATTTCTTTGATTTGATGGTGATAACATCATATTGAATCATTCCGTAAGATTTCAGTTTGATGATATCTAGTACACATTCCCAATCGTCAAAACCCAAAGGATCCACCAACAGCTTTGTTGTTTCTATTTAAGGAGTTCCTGAACCACCTTACATGACTTCCATCACGTGACTCAATACTGTTGCATGGTGTGGTGGTTTGATCTTCATTCACGTGGTTAATGTCAAAGATTGTTGAAAACACGATAATTTTAACTCACTCCATATTGACCTCACCTCTAGACAGTCCTTCCGATCTGGCTTTACAAGGAAGCTTTTGTGGGAAAGTCTCCTATTGCAATGTTTAAGGAGGGGGCAGTGAGTTGTATTAGCAGTCTTTTCTTCGGTAACCATACTTCAGATACCTGTTTGGCATAAAAAGACATCGAGTGTGTCGTTTAGCTGAAATGTGTCAATTGTTGTAATGCTGTTACTGGCCATTTATGATTTTTTATATTTCGGTTGTATGCAATCAAAGTAAGTTGATTTGACAATTTGTCAATACATTTGCGTCTGCATGTTTAAAACCAAAACAATATTATGAAAGTTAACCTATTGGTAGTTGTATAGTAAAGAATACATGGGAAAAGGTAGGCAAAGATCTAAGGTATAAAGGGAGATTATTGTATCTCTACCCGGGTTATTTAGGGTGAGTAAGAACATATTGACATTTAATGCCAATGTAGCAAGATTTCTAAATATTTAAATTTTGTTGACATTATTACACGCAGAAAGACTTAGTCGCCCTGAAACTTTGACAAATCTGTCACAAGAGAAAGATGAAGTGGTGAAGTGGTATTGACATTGGCGTATTATATGTAGTTTGTCATGAGAAATAATAGATTTTGAGGTCTCATCAATTTTTAATTATCATTCTTGTTACCAGATTGTTGAAAAGGTCAGAGAAACCAGAGGATTTTCCAATATTAAAAGTGATGACAAACTGTCAGATATTCCATCTTATGTAGATTTATACGTCATTTAAGAACAATTAACCTTCTCTGTCCGAACTTCCCGATCAACATTGTTTCATTAGTTAAGCATACACCCTTACAGATGCAAAACGTAAATGTTAACTAGTCGACTCTTATTAGTTTAATCATTTCTGTTGACTTCATCTATGCTGTTTCATCATACTTCATTACAAAATTTATCATATCTGTTTGCGTTATTCAAATAACAAATGTACACTCTAACACTTACGTAAACAACACAAGCGCCTCTTACAATTTGGTGAGTCAAATACAATTCATATGTGTAGATTAAAGTTCACGCAATCTGTCCTAAAGTCAATTTGTTCACCATTTCCCTCTCTAACTCTATTATTGTTTTCCGATTACAATAACCTCATTCATATATGGTGTTCATATTCCTACGCTTATCATCCTTTATGGGTTTCATTTGCATACTTCAATTAATTCAATTCAATGGTTTTATTGTTTCAAGGCCATTTGACCCATAATACAATACATTAGATGTAACACATGAACATTTATACACATGCGCATTAAAGGATTTCTCCTCGTACACGAAACACGTTATATAAGAATTTTCCCATCAGGAAAATATGATCATTAGATTCCATTAAATACATAAGACTCTTTATATTTTTCTTGTGACTGAATAATACCGGTACATCATCACGAAGAGTTTGATACATTGGACAATGATATATAATATGCATTTCATCTTCAGTTACATTACATAAAGAACATTTAGTATCAGAATTGTCATAGTCACAAAAACCTTTTCTAATACATTGTATTCCAAGACGGTTGTAACAGCTTCTGAAAATTAGCAATGCTTTCCTGTACTTCGTATTATTGATGTTATATATATATACATTTCAGAAGTAAATGATGTTTTTATTGTGGAATAGAATTGCAGCGAGATTTTATCTGTAAGTTCTGCGTGCCATTCTTGTTTTGCACAATCAATTAATCTTTCCTTGAATATCTTTAAAAATATAACTGTATCCCCTACTCCCTGTTGTGCCCAGACATGTCCAAATCCATAAGTGAATAATAGCTGCTTAACCTTAGATGCCCAGTTAGTACGTTTTCTATAACAAGTTTGCTTTAACATAAGATATGATTGATGAGGGTATCTAGATGATGGCATAGTAATCAATCTGAACCAATATCTGATGCAGTTTAAACACGAATTGATATACAAGGGATATCTCCCACATTCTCCATATATAGCGACATTAGGGAAGTTTTTACTTACATTCAATACAAATTTACAGAAAGATCGATGAACGATTTCAATTTGATTCATTTCCTTATATCCCCATACTCAATTAAATTTTGCCAGTAAAGACCATTAACTTGCTCATGACTTTCATTAAATCGTACACGGATCTAGAGTGAGACACTTTTCTTTTCATCTTATGCTCGTTTTTACATGTTTTCAACATTGAATTCCCTAAGTAATAAGTCTTATGATTTTGTTTAACTTAATTCATGTGTAACATTGTAAATGAAAATATGACTCTTGTAATTTAACTAATGTCTACAACATAATGTCATCAAATATTTACAAAATATGTATTCTTATATATCGTTGATAAACCATCATCAACAGAGATAGATGGTGAGTAATGTTATTGTATTTAATTCCAGGGTATACCTAATCCACCTTCGCTTTTGTGATTGAAGAGTATAATTCTCAGCAGAACCTAGGATTAAATAGAATTGATATGTAACGAAATGTTAAACGAAGTTTATAATGTCACTTCTCAGAGAAAACAACTTCCCCCGCCACGTCTTATTGATGAATACATTACCTTTAAGGAAACATTGCAAATGCATGTGTAGTGCGAGACGTATTATCATTTACAGCAAATGCATTTGATAAGACAACACTGTAGATATTGTACGCATTTTAAATATATACCTTGAAAATATCGTAATCACCTCAAAGAAGGCAACAGATAACAGCTGTCATTTTAAATACACGTCAATGTGTCATTAGCCTTCAAGACTGATCAGTTCAAAGAACGATTGACTTTTTGAAGGCAAGAAATCAATTAATTGTTACCTTTATTGTATACCCAATTTAAGTTGGGACCTTGATTTGTAACGGTGAAAGAGAACATGTAACAAAAGGTTATACATTAGTTTGATCATAACGTATGAGAGTTCCCAAAAATCCTGATTCATGTGCTCTACGTCAAGACCCATAAGAGTAGATAAAACTTTGAAGACTCTAAATTTGAATTTGCGCTTCACTGATGTATACCAAAGGCAAGTTTGATAGGTAAAAACAGTGGGGTTTCGAATTGGAAAGCCATTGCATCATGCTGTAATGTTAAAATTTACATGTAAATTTTGTCAAAAATTGACTTATCTCTTCTTCAGTTATGATCATGGCCGGACCTGACAAGATAATCTTACAAATTCACGATACTTTGCCAAAAAACGAAACGGCAAAATTTTATTAATTGATGTTTTGAAAATTGTTAATCAAGTGGATAATAATATTTTGGTTTGCATTTCAAAGGCAATGACATGATTCAGTTACAACGAAGTAGAGAGCAAAACAAAAGAGCTAATTGACGTCAGTAAATGACTAACGACTCAATTCTTATACCAAATAACAAACTGGTTTTTTTCTACAATAAGAGGACGATAGGATGATTTATATTCAAAAGTTTGAGAATAACTTTCTTCACAACTTTTTCGAATCGTCGACAAAATTGATTAATGCTAAATAGACACAAAGTAAAAGGAACTGGCTGCATTTATAAAACTTGTGTGCTCTGAGATGAAAACGTTTTTATCTGATCACAGTAGCTATCAACTTTTTGAAATAACGTTTCCGATTAATAGGGATTTTGCTTTTTTAATAAAATTTATCCCAGAAGCACAGAACACATCGCTTACCATGCTAAAATTCGTTATTCAATTTTCCCGATGAAGGCGAACATAATAAAATTGAACATTTGCTTTGAATTTAAGATATCGCTTTAATACACAAAATACGATATCAGAAAAATTATAAGTTACCGAACAAGATTGACATGTCCAACATTACAACAATAAAACCAGGTTTCTCTGTTGTCAAGCATTTCAAAGACCACTTTTAAAATATTTTGCATTGTGAGTGATTATACATTTTACGACGTTTTAATAGGCAGTTTTTGCTGATGATACAGAGTTTAAAGGTTATATGGTTATTGAAAAATCATTCTTATTCATAGATTGAATATATATCTCACAAATGATAAAAAGTAACACGCTGATATATCTTATCAGCTTAGAGCGTATTTCTTGTTCGAACATCCAGCTTGATGTCTAATCAGCTTTAGCTTTTATCCTAATTAGTAGCTTGTCACTTCCACACTGTATCTGCAAGCTTCAATTACTTCAATAGCTTAAGATTTAACCTTTTACTATAAAACCCGTCTAACTTAACATATATGGGTGAATTCGTTTTAAACTAGCCTAAATCTTTATTTAGATATTAATGAATTTTGAATATTTTTTCTATTCATTTTATTTTGTGATATCGGATATATTCATGTACTGCCATGTTATAAATTATTATTTTGGTATTTTGGTAATCCTGTCTTAGTTCCTGCTGGTCTTTTCGTTATGAGCAAGTTTTTATTTCATTATCTTAATCGTCCGCTAACAATGTGAACGTGATTGTTTTGTTAAGCACATGTCTTGTATGTTTCATAGAATTATAAAAGTTTAACTGCTTACAAAATCTAACGAATACTGCTACTAAAACAATGGCTAAGCAAGCGGAGAGTTTCGTAAGTCCCCTGTGCCTGAAATAGACAAATGATATATGCTTGTTTCAAGCATATATTTCAGGGGAAATAACGAAACAAAATCAGCTAAGGTCAACATTTTGTTTTTCAAAATGTTTCTTTAATGTTCCAAAGCCATTTCATTCTTTGAAATTATGAAATACGTGAGTAAATAACATCAGTACTATTGTCATATGTAAATCTAAGCTAATTCATCTGCGAGAAGGCATAGATGAACTCTAGCACTACATATCCCAAGCAACAACGTGTTTTTCAGTTGATGGTAGCCTTGGATGTTCACAATCATAAAAAATCTTTAAAAAATTATATATCAGTTTGACGTTGTCACCGTTATATATTTTTTGCGTATGCAGCGAATATCTGCTGTTCTCGTCTACTGTGGGAATGTCCATTGTCCCTTCAACCAGTATTTTTTATGATACCTTGTAGATGGAAATGTAGAAATAAAGGCGATTTTTCAAGCGAAGCTATCAAGGTTTTGTTCGATTTTGGCGAATGCTTTTAATGTAACTTTTGATAGTTTAAGTATTTTTTCCCTTGCGGCTATGACCAATATTGATTATTTTAAGTGCTTTTCTCAGTTAGCAAGGTCACTTGAGTTTAATTTAGTTTCATTCTTTCTACAATATGTTAGTTCCTTTGAAGGAAGAACATGAAAAGCCATAGTTCGGCTCTCGTTATAGAACATTTAATGTCTACATCCATATTATTAGTTTTTCTCATTTTCAGTTTTATAAGTGACAATATATAAGTTTTATATAGTTTACCATAAACATAATTATTATATAATAATCAGTATATTTCAAACAAAGAGTTTTGAAATATCTTATTTAGTGATCGATAAAGGCCGATTATCCATGAGGGCCGCTAAAACTTCAACGTTGGAACAATTGGGTCAAAGTTAACTAAATATAAAGATGCTGACAACCCAAAAACGTTAGATGTATTTCTTGCGTTTGTGGTTCAGCATTGAGAGGTAAAAACTTGAATGCCAGACGGTGCCGCAAAAGAAGTTTATCTGCCATTAAACTAATGACATTCAGCTGGTATTCGGTCAGAGATGTCTGACAGCCTTACACAATGCTCTCTACTCTTCACTTAGCTACTGGGAAACGGGTAATGAGATTTCTTTATCAAATTATCTGTATAGAATAGATACTTGCATGAGTTGTCTCGGCATTAAAGTCAGTTCGACAAAACATTAGTAGTTTAGCGATTGGTGTTTTTATAGAGAAAAAAGCCCATACATTTTCTGCATTCGTTCATTTTGTTAAGTTGAATATGAAAAACATTATCATTATTTAAATACATTATTTATGTTGACAATATACAACTGATAATTTACAAAGTAGAGAAATAGTTCTACATAAAAGAACATTTTGCTTATTAGGGGCTCACATTTGTCCTATGTAACTATGAGATTATTCTATATGTTACCTTAACGTTATGTAATTTTTTAGACTATTTACTCTTTTGAGATGCTATAATGATTTATTAGCATTTCTTTTCAGGGATGACTTTTGAAATCCCAATTTTTAAATGTTATAATGTGAAAAAAAATAAGTTGACAAACTGATTGTCTGTGATTTTGTATCGATACGTTATGGAAGAGGGCTTCTAAAAAGTATCTCTGTTCAGCAAGCAGAAGACAGAATTTAACTTGTAAAACTTCCTACATCAGCGTATCTGCATCCGCCCAGATACTATGTCTTTACCCTCATATAACAGTAAACTTATACTAAATTATTGTTAATAGTAGAAATTGTCCGTAATTTGCAGTCTGTAGCGACTTAATCATCTAATAAAACATTGCCATGTTTCTCAAATAGATTCAGTTTCAAGAGTTGTGTCCAGATGATCTATAAAATGAACACTTCATTTATAAAGAGAAAATTATCTTTTAGACCTATGTTTGTCGAGGTCTCAGTGACTGATGAGCTGTTTGGTGAGCTTTTTGGACAGTCAGTACTGGCTTTCGGTAGGGCAATAAATATTGCTGATAATGGGATGCATACTATATCAATGTTAAACTGAATAAAAGTGATACATTTTCAAGGGAAAAATCGATAAAGTTTTCTGTCCCATATAAGTGAATTGTTTGTTCATGGTTACTAGGTTTTGTTTCCTTAACCATAAACGAAGAATTAAAATAAATAGCAAATGAAAAGCAAACATGTATTTTCTGTCTCAAAAAGGAAGATCATGTTAACGACCAGTTATGTACACATCGGAAACCGATTTTGTACTAGATTTGTATATTTATTTTATAATAAGATGGGTTTTATTCATTTGCAATCAAAGACGTGATAGTTTGAAATCCCAATTGCTTAGTGTAATTAGGACACTTCTGATTGATACTTTCAAAATAGGAGGAAAAAATGATTCAATTAAGGAAAATGAAACTGACAAAACAACAAGATTGTTTTGATTAATGACACCACTTTTTGTATGTTATTTTGTCCTTACTACGACTTCAATAGTAGTGCTTATCTTGTGAAGTTATGGAATCCTTTTCATAATAAATGACTTTGAACTTGATTGCCCCTATTCAATCTATTGAATGCGTGTGAGGAAAATGTCAATACAAATCCAGTTCAAATTACCACAAACAAATGTATGAAACCATGTCTTTCATTGCTTACGTAACCTTTTATTCCTCTAAAAACCCTATATCTCTTATGTATTTTTCATTGGTATAAATGATCTAAACTTAATCAAGCAAAATCTTTAATGGCAAATTAATGTATTATGTTAATGCTGATAAACTATTTACTTTAGATTGCCTGGGTGTTCGTAGTAGAATAATAACCCTATTTTAATTCTCTACATGTGAAAAGAAATCAGGAAATCTCCACATACAAACAATTCTTCAAGGAAGTGTTTGTTTGGAATACCTTTAATAACAAACGTGACATTTACGCCACAGAGCGTTTGTATGCAAATGAAATAGGCATTGATTATTCTAATTTTGAAAAGATTGTTTAAGTTGTTAAAATACAATATATTATGCGCAACGTTGTGTAGGTTCACATTCTTAAATTGTTATCTAAACAGTTCATCTTTAAATGACCTTGATGAATGACATGGAATAACCTCATATGAACAGAACAATGTGTGAATGGTGCATGAAAGGTATAAGTTTTCAAACTTGGAATATACTCATATTGATATGTACATTTGTGTAATTTACATTTCCAAAAACAGATGACAGTTTAAAAAAACAAAAGATACACTAATAATATAAATTTTCTAAACAAACTTCAGACGCACTAAGCATACCTAAAAAGTATATATAATAATCGAACTCGTATACCCTCTTTTTTAAATAAAGGTAAGTTGTGAGCCCTTCACAAACTGAGAATCGACACCTATACCCCCTCAATTGGACATAGAGGCGAGCTATGAATCTGTCACAATCTAAGACTCAATATATAAACTATTCTCCATGATTTGGTTGCATACACAAATAAAACCCTAAAAAAGCTATATATTTATCATATTATAATGCAAAATATACTACAAACAAGAAAATCCCATAACGTGATTATTCTCAGATTGTTCAGGTCTCGTAATCTGCAGATTGTTGAAATAAGCTACGAATTAAAAAACCATAACCTACTAAAGTGCCCTTTACTTATATACATGTGCTTACTATCTTGTGTCATGTCTTATCAGTACATAGAGGATATCATATGAGTGTCCATGACATACTATGTTTACGACACGAGTGCTTAATATTAGTATTTCCCGAGCGAGAGCGAGGGATATACTGATATTAAGGCACGAGTGTCGTAAACATTATATGTCATGGACACGAATATGATATTCTGTTATTACCGAAGTCGAGAAATCAAAGAAACTAATCAAAATCAACATCCAAGCATAGGCATAGGCGCATTTGGAACACAACGTCATAGGCGAACTGTGACGTCAAAGCATTGTTTTTTATGTGACGTCACAATGAAAAAGTGATATGTTGCCCTAGGGCATCGTATGAAAAATATGAACCCCGATATAATTGCCCTCGTAGGTAATAAATGTATGTTATCTAACTGATTAAGATTAAATTGACATGAGTGTGTGTTATTTTATTGTATCTCTTGACCTTTCGATCTATTTTCTCTTACGGTTATTCAACGTCAATTTAACAACTCAGAGTCGTTTTCATTTTATTGCAGTAATTAACCAAACAAATATGGAGTAAATGTAAATATACTTTCTATTGCTGACGTCATGCTTATTTTGTGACTACATACCATGGCCCATACGTGTTGTTTTACATTTACATGTCTACAACAGTTTATTTTGAAAGAATATACCTTTCCGTAAATATTTTACAGAAAATGAATGTTTTTTAAATGTCCGAACCTTAAATAGTAGAGGCCGGTCCTCTTAGTTTTTAAAAGTATGTACTTGTGATAGAAAACCTTCACCTTCTACGAAAATCGTTTTTCGCTTTGTCGATGACGTTCGCTGAAAAAGTCAGACGGTTGATTCTCCCTAAATCATATATTATCACAATATTCATCACATGAGATATGATACAACCTTTATGAATTGAGTATCAAAAACCCCCACACTAGTAAATTCTCTCCGGAAATATAACAAGCTGTTGAAGTATTGATAACGAATTACCAAGCCAATTAGGGAGAGAAGCATTTGTCATGTTCGCCTACTCTTATCTACTCATTGGACTACGCCTCGGAGCTATATACAGTGTAACTTGGTCGATACATTTTCATTATTTTCATACCATGCATTCATTTTGTCGTACGATATTTGACTATTGTGAAAGAATGGAATTATTGAAATATATGAAATAAGACCAGCCTAGATAAGATGGACAGACATAGAAGAAAAATTTCCAAATTTACCAGTGTACTGCAGGAAACACTTCGACAACTGTTTAAAAAAACCCAACATCCTTATCGTAAAGGTAAATCGTTATCATTATCATTTACTATTATAAACAAATTAGTGAGACAAAATCAGTGGGAAATACTTGCATATGCAGGTACACAATGGTTGAACTTTTGTCCAGAGACAAGCTACAACACTATCAAAATACATTTTAAAAACATTAGAAAAATGATTACATTGAATAAAGAATATAGCTTATTTTAACATTTAGTTTGTTTAAAATGTTCTATTAAATCATTAAAACTTAATTCGTTTTCTGTCATGCAATCTAGTTTTGCCTTCATTTGATTTTCAATATTAATTGAAAGTTTGACATACTCGAATGGCTCATAGTTTTGATCATACAATCGAACCAAAACTTTCAATTTTACTTCATGGGCTGTTAATAATTGAGATATTTCAGGAACGCAGTCTGAATTTGCCGTCTGTTTGAAATCTAATTTTCAACTATTAAACTTACAATGTTTGTTCAGTGCGAAAGTGCAAACATGACAGATATTTTTGGTAAAGCAAATACTTCTATTACCAAGCAAAATTGATCAAATGTTCAATTAAATTGAATAACAGAGACATGAATTTTAAAGTTTGTCTTTGTCTCTTTTTATTTTACTAATTGATTCATTTATGGAATGACATATGGAACTCTTGTTCATTGTGTTGAGTGTAAAGTATTTGTATATTTCTGTAGTTCGGAAGAAGATCTTATTCACTTGCAATAGTTTAAAAAACCTTACGACTTTGCTCGATTTGTATTTGAAATAGAAGCTTATTCGTTAAAAGAAATCAAAGGAAAAGTAAGTTAGTAATTGTTAAGCGCCGCTTGAGCGATATCCCAGCCATAAGCGATATCCCAGACATAAGCGGCGTAAAAGAAGGAATTTAAAGAAATAACGAACTATAAAAAACCTCATTTCAACATTTATTTCAAATAATCCTAAGGACATATTGAAAAAAAACCAGGAAACAAAGTAAACCTGCCGCGAACATTAACTATAAGATGACAAGCTATGGTAAGTGACAATACTCGTGCCTAGGGTTGGAATCGTTAATGCTTTGAAAGTGGAACCTCGGAGACAAGGGAAGATGAATTCAAGAAGAAGACTGGAGGCTGTTGTTTGTGGTCGACCATTTCTTTTATTTGGCGTTGATGGATCATGTTATAAAGGTCATCCCCGAGCCGGTGGTACAGTCACAATTTGGAGTACACGACAGAGTTCTTCCCCAAACTCTGTCGTGGAGACTCAACTCCAAACTGTGTCCAGGCTGGGGTGTACAAAGGCAGAGCTACATAGTGGCTTACAGGAAAGGTGCACAGGCAGGTCCGACAGCCAGTCTGGCGACCTGTGTTGAGTCTAATGGAAATCTAACGGGAGTCTGTAACGAGTCTAAAGGAGTCTAAAAACGAGTCTAACAGGAGTCTGTAACGAGTCTAAAGGAGTCTGAAGAGAGAGAACCTCTCTACGTATTTAAGCACATAGATGTTATATAACAACACCCAACATATTGCTACGCAACTGGTTTTGCATGCCACATGCTGGATGTTGAACAAAGGGAGCTGATTGTGGTAACAGCTTAATGAATGTTATGAGCGATTGAAAGGCCGAATATGTAAGGTGAAGTAATCACTGACCGTTGACTTGTTGAGGATGCCTAAGGCGATATCGGTCGAATGAACAGGCGTTTGCAATTTAACATGGAGAACTGTTCACAAAAATATGCTATTTATGAAAGAATTTCTAATTGATATGAAATATAAAATTTGGAAGAAATTCGGACGTTTGTTTACACGATGACAATACCATTGGAATATGAAACTTGTTTCTATGCTGTAATTCAAGATCAATTGTATGAACTGGCATTTACGATTTCGAATGGCTACGAGATATCATTGAGATAGATTTGATTGGTTTTCCATTAAAATTCGATATTCTTTGACATATCAAGTAAGTTTATCTCAAAAAACAATAAACATATGTTCATCTTTCTTCACTGAATCAGTAAAGCAGAATTCGTTACCTGATATCTTTTTTAATCTGTGTTGATCAAACATTTAGGAAACATACAAAATAATTGTTTAGATATAGGTTTAAAATCAAACCTATCCGAACTTTTTGGGAACTAAGAAAATTTTTCAACTCTTGTGACAATCAGTGAACTTTAATGTCATTCACTATACGTCTAAGGCCGTGACAAACTCGTCGGAATACAAAACAGATTGCAAAGCAGCTAAATATCAATATTTTACTTGCAGTATAATCGTATATCACTCTGCCATCCGGTGTTGCAGGTAGCTTGTGCTGTCTTATACAGAGACACTGTCTCTACGCTGAGCAAATAGCTGTCTAACACTGAAACTTTTACTAATTAGAGAAAAGTTGTATCTGTTGCAAATGCGAATAACAAAGGTTAGGTATGCTTAACGTTTAGCAATAACTTCACTCTCGAGACCTATCTTAACTCTATGTTAATCGCACAGTAATCTTGAATAAAAAAACAAATGAGAGAGGTGCTATAATAATGGTGAAAGTTAAGACAAAATATTCATTGTTCTGTCAAACCTATTGGTTGTGTCCCTTCCTCATTCTTGTCCGTAGTTATTTTCTCACACAACGCGAAAATAATAGCTTGGTTACATTACATCTGTTCCCTTGAACAAAGCGGCCTCACAGGTAGAAACCCCCATTTTTTAGACAGAAGAAAATAATGAGTAAATAAGTGACACCAAGTGTTTAAAATTTTCAAAACGTTTGATGGTAGGTTGCCACTGTAACGACAATTATGGACAATCCTTTCCAATGAGTTCCAATGAAAATAATGAGCCACCTGAAGTAGGGGCAAGAAGTAGCCCAGAAACGTCGTGAGAAATAAAATAAAGAAGTTGTTATCCATACGAATTGTCTAGTAGAATCCTTTCCAAAGTTATCAGAAGTAATTACATGCCCTAGTCACCTAATCAATTTTATATGTACATGAACACAGAAATAATGCATCCCTCATGGAGGGCGTATTTCTAGTTCCAAACTGTTTCACATCTTAGACAACCACTGACTAAAGCTTCCTTCAAGACATCTCTTAAAACATTCCTTTTTCAGCGAACCTTCAACGTCACCTAGAATGAACCTTATCTCTCTTTATCCTGTTCACTATCACTCTCTCTTGCAATATCTCTTCTTTGTTATGTGTATGTATCCATGTTTGTGTATGTACTCCCTATTCATTTCTCATATGTTTAGCGCCTAGTGCTCAAATTACGAGGTCAGGCGCTTTATAAATATTCATAATTATTATTATTATTATTATTATTATTATTATTATTATAGATGTAGTCATAAATCAAAGTGCCGATAGTGTCACTGAATTTCATGTTAGCGAGAAATGCCTTTCCCTATTTCCCTTACAGTCCTAAATCTTTGAAATAACAAAGTCCGACAAAATTAAAACAGGATGGAGGCCTCAAAAGTTAGGAGCAAGAGACAACCACTTTAACATTATAAGTGCTTATTTAGGATTATTGATCATGGTAACTTGATTTAGTGATGTCCAATCATACGTTTGCTAGACACTTACCAATCAGAAACCTATTTATTGCTTTTATTAATTTAAGTCAGTGCTTTGCGTGACTGACTAAATTGCTGAACATCGATATATTTGTAATAAATCTGTCCAATCAATAAGTTGTTATAAGTGTTTTTCTCTATCTCTGATCCTTAAATGATTAGCAAATCTGGAATCTTGGACATGTCATATGAAACCAATACAGCGATAGCATCATCTCTACTTACTAGAAGAAATCACTTTTAGATACAATCAGTTTTAGATACTTAAATGCTTTGAACTATTTTGAAAAAGAGTGATGTGAACCAGTATCATTATAACACACATTAACGTTATAATAACAATATTTATTACTCAACTGTGGTGAGATCACTCATTAGATAACAATGAGTTGGTAACACACATGTGTGATACCATCTCGTGCGAACAAACGGAACTATTTTCGAACGTCAAATGACATAGTCCAATCACGTGACCTGTAAGTTAGAAAATGGCGACTTTAAAATTTTGCATTCTCAACGAGACGTGAATATCCAAAAAATATGAAATATCCAAAGTGTCAATAATTACTCTCATATTTCTTAAAACCAGCACAAATAAATCAGTCTTTTAATAAATCGCACAACTTCTGTGCCGTCGGTAGTTTCGTTACGTACATCCTTTCTCTGCCGGCCGTTCCACGCCATACAACTTGGCCCTTCCATCAAATGTTCCATGCAACCTGTCGCTACCCCCTCAACAAGCACGCAATCGGAACATGACATCTTGCAACTCCCGTTCCCTAAGTTCAATCTTTGCGGATCCTATCAACAATTATGTTATTCATGTCAATGATATCAACCAATCCTCCTCAACTGCTGACACCGCTCCGCTAACTTTTAACACTGACTGACCTGACCTAGAAAGAAGTCACATTCCGATGACGTCATGACTCACGTATCGAGTGTACAATGTCTTGACATTTTTCGTTGCTTTTGCATTCGTTGCATTTGTTATATCAATGAATTTCTTAAAAATGTAATTCTTTTTCACTATTGTGATTTTTGTTACATGTTTTTAGGCGAGTCACTTATGTAGACAGTCAACAATTAGCGAACTATATGTTTCTGTGTTTTGTTTGACTGATTGATATTCTTACGCCGGTTTCGCGATCAGCTGACTGTTGCTTTGACGATTAATTTATCAAAAATATTGATACATGGGGTTGAGTAATAAATAAAATACTAAACTCATGATAATGTGTTAACATTTTCATGCAACTCGTGAATGGAGTTAGGTATCAGACTCACTTTCGTCTGATACCAATTTACATTCACTTGTTGCATAAAAATGTTATCACATTACCATTCGTTTAGTATTCTCTATATACCCTGGAGGAGACCTGTTTTCATGGTTTTTGCAAAATATGTCTATTCTCGTTTACCCCTTACTTAACCTAGCGAGTTAACACTGGTTTTTATTGACCAATTGTGCTGTTTGGATCCAAGAAGGAAATGATCACTATCTTAACAATCTATTCATTGATTCATTTCAGTGGTAAAATCAAATGAAGTTTCATGCTTTTCACATTTTTGGACAACATTTATAGTTGATTTTGAAAAAAAAATAGAACCTCTACATAGTTTTCTCCAACAATGTCTTCCAGTAAACCCATGTTATTCTAATCCTGAATCAACTGACTTTTGAGTATAATACCTGTTGTATTTAGAATTAAATGGACTCATAGAAAGGTAGTTTCTTATATATATATTTGGCTATTTTGTATAGTTTTCCGGTGCAATGAAAGTACTTTATTGCTAATAAAGTTCAATTTTGCTTTGCTTGTTCATATTAAATCTTTAACTACATGAAAAGCATGGTATTTGGTGACTAGAAGATTTTATAATACTTAATATGCTCTAAGCAGCCTAATGATATTTTACTTTACCAGAAATAAGACATATTGTACTTAATATTTGTGAAAATGAACAAGTGCTTTTTATCAAGTCTTACATCATACAGAGCATTATATCCCCTGATGTTTTCTTTCAGGTTTATGGATTACAGAAGATTATAAAACCTAAAGGAAAAGAGGATTTCCGAAAAACATCATTATTCAGGTTTAGAGCGAGAAAACAATATGTCTGATATCAGAGATGTTCTAATAATGTGAAACGTCGGTGATATCACACAGTTTGTCAGCACAATGAGTGCTTTATAAAGATAATACTGTTGTGGTGATTTTTTTCTAGTAATTTAATTCAAACTCCAACGCGTAGCGTGAGGGTATAAATGAATGTGTAAGTGCTATCATAATTCAGTTATATGTCGCTATACGTCTAACACAGTATGTTTGCCTAAATATTTTGAAAGTTATTATATTCTTTAGCGTTGACCCGGCTTAGCGGTGTCTTCGACGACTGTAACTTTTTCCTATGACTTACTAACTTAAAGAAATTACGTATATAGTAATCGAGAGCGATACTTCTAGTGGACCTCGGACAATAAGACAATCGAAGAGACTTACACTCTATTCAGCAGACTTAACTAAGGTATTTTGCGACCGAAGTCTACTTTTAGGAAAAAATCTGCTATTCGCATCTGCGACTAATCGATGTACAAAGATATCTTAATCTGTATTTCGAAAGATTTTTTCATGATACATTGCTCCGCTCTAAATTAAGCTACCGTTATTAAATGCTATGTTCTTGAATGTTAGGCCAAGTTTGCGTTCATGAAATATCAACGTTCAAATGTTTTGTTTTGCTTTGTTTAACTTTGCAAATAGGAATTCATTTCGTGCAAATTTAATCACATTTTTTCAATTACTAATTTCAGAAGTGTCCTAAATAAGAACATTTCAATACACTGAATTCTTGAGCAGTAAACGAAGTACAAGAAGCGCTGGATAACAAAATTATATGCTCTCTGATGTTTCTTGTAGCCAACCAGAAACAGGTAGAAAACAGTAAGACCATGCAACATGATAACATAACGCTTCCCTTCTGCTTTAACTTGTCTTAATACTAAAAGGAAGAATTGAAACCATGATGTGGCTAAACTCGTAAGAGGAATCAATTAAGATATTATTCAGATTTAGGATACCATAGGTGCAAAAATAGGTTTATGAATTTTTCGCTTTTTGATGTTTTGCTTGGTCATTGGTTAAAGGTAAGGTAAAAGTGTGGTCTAATCGTGAATTGAATATTAAATGGTTGTTGTGTCTAAGTGTGGCATTAATAAATGCCAATATATGTCTACGAAGTTTCAAACGATATGTCCAAAAAGGTTTACATGAAAAAAGATCTCGAACTTTATACGATTAAATACACAGGAGGTATTGTCTCATATATCTCTTGGGAGCAAACGTCTTATTTAATAGAATTACGAATCCTTTAACGCATAAACAGAGTAAAAGTAAGACTTTAGGGAGCCTGGGATCTGAGGGAACGTTTGCAAAACAACAAGCTCACATTGCAAACTACTATTAAAGGCAAGGTTTTGTTAACTGGAATAACTTGAATACTATGAAATAATGTTAACTAAATACATTTCGTACAGTTTTAATGATATAATACTATCATTGTGTGGACGCAAATGTTTCTTTTAATCATGGGTTAAATATGAAACTTTCACAAGACCACTATTACTGAAACAACAGTCATCAAAAGATGACATATCTAACCGATCCCCATTTAATTATAGGTATTTCAACAAGTCCATTATAAATTGCAGTATTTATGAATATTACAGTTGGTATACATATTGGTATGCATAATCAAGGAAGAAAATCTGAATATGTTGTCCAATTCCGTTTCAATTGAAAAATTCATTTATTTAATTCATTCAAATTTATTGTTCTAACCATATCAACGTGAACCACTTCAGTAGGTAGGGAATGCACATATAAAGTTTCAGAAATGTATAATGAAGTTATTTTTACTTTTTCCCCCAAAAAAGGCGATCTCTTTTAATGTCTTTCTTATTTGAATTGTTTCAACTGAAATAAAGGAATTAATTTTCAGAAATCTGAAAACATAAAAAGGCACCATTGTTGTAGTAGGGCAATTCATAAGCCTACTTTCATTAACCTGTGATGAACGGCGTTTGAGTTTTGCTCAGTTGATGACGTAACACTGCTGTGATATAATAATGCTGATGACATAAAAATTCTTCCACCTCGTTATTCAAGAACAAGAACAAAAGTTTTATGGTAAAATACTCATTTTATAGCTGATAGACTTAGATAGATTTACTTTAATCAACATAAATTCATATCTTTGGAGACACTTGGTTCAGATTTTCCATATATTATTCTAATGTAAAATCTAGTATATAATCAATATTCAGATTGTGACATAAGAAACAAACCAGGACTCTACAATTGGCTAGGCCTCCAATTCCCTACAACCTAACAGTCCATCTTTGGTCGCATCTATTTTTCAAACGCATTTATGATATGAATAGTATCTGATCATCACAAAAAGTCAAATTTCACTATATCTATATTATTCAGGTGTCAAGGCAAACAAATTCTAAACGATTCTATAGATGCATACGTACTGACATGGTCACGAGCAACCACGTTTTGGAGATCTCAGCTCAATCATAATCAGACTCATCGATCGTCGCTACAACCTACTTTCCTTGAACCTCTAAGCCAGAAATATAAATCCAATTTTTAAACTAAAAGCACATACATTCAATTTAATCCTCTACAGTAGAAGTAAAAACTGTGAATCATACACAGGTCCTCATTGGTGGTGACAGAAAATCATCTCCTTGCCCTACTTACACAACCAACTTATATTTATTCCAAATAGTTAAAACTTTACGACTCTATATACATCACTTTATAAGTTAATTCGAAGACAAACATACCTTGAAGCGAAACTATATTACAAACATATCCAGTAACGATATATACTACAGTTATATGTACAGTACAAAAAATACTTTGCCTTCAAAATTCTTCGCTTGGTGAAAGAAATTAAACTAAAGAACTACCATACTGCTAAATCAGCGTATATGAATCCGCTCTCGCGCCTTCCTAATACCCTGATCTCTTTTCGCCAAACTCCTCGTATAGCTAGCTATCTAACCAGCCAATGAGACGTCTCGCATTCAGCAACTGCGGCACAACCCGGAGGGTAGAATCCGTTTAGTTCAAGCTAGCAACTTCAAGCTCCTTAATTAACGACATTTCATTGGCCGAAAAAAGCCACCAGCTACACGAGGGATTTGGCCCGAAAGAGATCAGGGTATTAGGAAAGAACGAGAGCGCATTTATATACGCTGATTTAGCAGGATGAAGAACTACACAATATATTAAATGAAATTGAATAGAGTGTGCAATTGTTAAGTGCAGCATAGCCGATATTCTATCTTTACGATATATAACTTAATGTTAATGGGTTACCTTTGAACAAAACTAACTGCATGAAATTAAAATTGCACATGATTAAAAAAGACTAAGTACAGAAAATATTAGCATGATAGGCGTAACTACATTCTGTGTTTACATCAGCAGCGAGTCGAACGAGTAGTGTGATGCTTTGAATTGATAATTTAGAGCGAACTCAATTCCGTTAAAAACTACTGATTCTAAAGCACAGTATGTTATCTCCTTTCTATGATAATGCTAATTATCGGAATCGATTCTTTCGTGTGCTAAGTCCTTTGATGTGGTGCACGAGCTGACAATTATAAAGGCATGTCCGTAACTATTGGAGGGAGCTGGGAAACTTCATCAGTTAAATATGTACTGAAATTACCTGCCCTTGAGTCTTGTTTTGAAACAGTAGCCCAATGAAACAGCTTGATATGAGATGTGGAAATGTGTGTATGGTAATGCTTAGATCATACCAATTCCTTTCAGCGCATGCTCAGATATTTGAATTTAAAATTTCTCAGGAAACCTTCAGGAAGGCTCTGAACACGAGTGAGATAAGAACTGGTATTCCAATCTAATTTCTTAAATGCAAGACTAAAGCGTATTGTAATCAGTCTTTTGAGAAGTAGCAGTTTCATTGGCTTATACGAATTACAGTAAATTCAGTACAGGGTTTTGAGATGGAGTTTCCAGGGTGACTGTGAAGAGTATCGTAGTCGTGCAGAATGAGTAATTTTTCGGTTCTGACCATTAATAAAATGAAAGGTTGTTGAATAATAGGCCTTGCTATTTGATAATGTTAAAGGTGAAAAACTTTGGTACTTCGTCTGATCAAAGTGAAGTTACATAATTCAGTAAAATTGGATATATTTGGTCTGTGAGACAAATAGCTTATTATAGAATGAGTCCGATCTCTGCTCAAAACTACTTCAGTGGAGAGAATGGAAATGTCATGAATGAAAGTCTTTTGTTCTATGTCTTGTTACTAGGCAATCAGTGAATAATTGTGCATCTAAGGAAGTAATTATAAACTGATAACCGTGTACCGAATAATACACCCTCTTCAGTTTTCAGACAGGCAAATTAGATAAAGAGTAGTTCGCACAGTTATGCTAGAATTTGTATTCGCCCACCTGTGTTAATCCTACACCTAACACCTAAAGTTTATCTGGTATACCCAACGGACAATGAAGAATGTTTTACTATCGCATCTCAATAATACTTCTTTTTCTTCATTTTGAAGCAGCATATTTTTAGGTACATCCGCATTGCTTCAGACTTAGCAATATAACTGTTTAGAGTCGTTTAGGGAAACAGCTGACGGTGATTAGGTTAAATCAACGCCCCTGCAATTCTTTCGAGGAATTGCATGTTTTTGCTTCGAGGAAAAGCAGTTAAAAATTCAAACAACTTACATGTAAGTGTATGACGTAACTGCCAACACATAAGATATGTGCTGAAACGAGTTCAAATCATCAGCTGAATAGGTAAGAAATAGAATTATTATTTTCAGCATTATTACTTCTCGACGTAAGTATTAAGGCTTTGCATAGGTAACTTCACAAAAGCTTTTCATGTCGATTTAATGTTTGCTGTATCTGATGGGTAACATTTAATGTAATTCAGGTAAAGTGAAGAAATAACTAGAAGAAAGAATGTAGGAGACAATGTTTGTTAATTTCCCAGAAGAAAGAATGTAGGAGACACTGTTTGTTAATTTCCCAGAAGAAAGAATGTAGGAGACAATGTTTGTTAATTTCCTCCTTGCCAAACCAGTGTCATTCTGCACTGTGAAAATACTAGAAACGTTTCTGTATGGATCCTCAGACTTATGCGTCACGTGGAGTTTGCAATAAGTTAAGTAATACAGTTGACTGAAGGGTTATCTTTCTAAAGTACAAGTAATACAGTTATTGCATATTCACTCACTAAAATCGTACAGCGCAATTATATCCATGAAAATATATCTTTGAATTGCAATCCCCTGAGCACAGTCTTCAAGAAGTCCATGTCTTTAAAGTTATAAGCAGACTTGGATAGTAAAATGTTGAAAGGTCATTGCAAGCGCGTTGTGTTTTTGGCTAGAATAAAAGAAGACTTTCGTAAGATCACCCACATAAAAAGATAATTTTCTTGTCTTACTATTTTCGAACATTGAATTGCCCCTAAACTTAATACGACCTCCCACCGCCAAGTGAAATGTTTCGCAAAAGTCAAGGTACATTATAAATCCACGGATGTGTTGCTTTCATTTTAGAAATTGAAACATATCTGTAACCACGCTTGTGTGTGACGGGTCCCTTGCCTTACAAAATAACGAGCTCGCAAAAAACAAAACTGGAAAAAGAAATTGATGACTTGTCTCGGAGAGATTACCTTTATTTCATCTCTTAAACTTGAAATGGAAAACCTTGTACTGTTATTTTTTCACACACATCATGTGTTTGCTCAACTTCTAGAAAAATTTTTTATTTAAAAAGTATTTAGTTTTTTAAACCAATTGAAAAAGGTAGGTGATTTAAATCTAGGAAAAGAAAACGTGATCAAGTATTCCTGTTTAGTTTTTACCCATTAGTTTGAAAACTACAGCGTTGTTAAGAAGTTAGAGGTTAAAACATCGCAAACATGTTTTTATAATCTCTGTACGTAAGTAAAGTTAAGGTTGATGCACTGTATTGCAACGTTTTGCTTTTTACTTTCTTTTCCAATATCATCTCCCCATATAGTTATCTCAAGCCAAATCCTTCTCTTTAATAATTAGTGCCCTTTTGTGGTTGCTGTTCCACAAAACAATTATGAGTTCAATTCAGTTCAGTTCTATTCCATTCCATTAGCATTACTTACAACTGATTTTAGCAATAATAGCATTTGCATAGTATAAAGTCTTAGTGCAATGGGGCCCTGGACTTGGAATTAAGAGGCAATGAAAGTTGTTTTTGTAATCAGCGACGCCTTTTCGAAAAACATTCGTAAAATTCACTTATTTCCGTGTGATTCAGTTAAACTAGAATAGTTAATTTGGCCTGTGAACTATGCTTACGAGTATTCTCGACGATACACATTTACACAATATAACGACTGAAACAAGGCATCTTCCTCTAAGATGACAATCAAACTATCTTGCAAGACGTGATTTTATTTGCTGAAATTAGGTAGGCGGACTTTAAATAAATCATAACGGTTATGGAAACTGACGGAACACGAGAAAGTGCTTGAATTAAAAGAGAGGTTAGTGTTGATATGACTTGAGGTATTTCTGTGGGGATAGAACGATGGGGTGTAGAATTTAATGTATCATGCCATGTGCATACATGTAGGCGACCTCCCCCTCCTGAGTGAGTGTTTTTGCGTGATGTTAGTAATATATAGAGCATATTATTTGAGTGTCCATGACAAACTATGTTTACGACACGAGTGCTTAATATTAGTATTTCCCGAGCGAAGCGAGGGATATACTGATATTGAGGCACGAGTGTGATCTTGAAATGCACAGGTGCACAGGTGTTTCAACACAAATGTTGGTATCTGGTATGCCCACCATTGGCATTGATTATTGCTTGGCACCGACGACCCATGGATGCAATCAAGTTGCTGAAGTGCTGTAAGAAGTCCTGGAAGTGTTTGGGGTGGTGGATTCCTACTGCGCACGCGTCGATCCAGTTCGTCCCAGAGATGCTCAATTGGTGACAAATCTGGTGACCTGGCTGGCCATGGCAATGTCTGGACATTGTTACGCTGTAAAAAGTCTTGACAAACACGTGCAACATGTGGTCGAGCATTGTCCTGCTGAAAGAGACCACCATGGACGTTGACGTGAGGAATAACGTAAGGCTGTAGGATCAAATCCCTACACCGTACTCCTGTGATGTTACCCACAACATGCACAAGGGGTGTCCTAACACCGTGACGAATCCCGGCCCACACCATGACACTAGAACCTCCAAATGGGACAACCTCCTGAAAACAGTTGGCAGCATAACGTTCTCCACGACGTCGGTAAACACGTGCTCGTCCATCACTTTGTCAAAGCAGAAAACGGGACTCATCAGTGAAGAGAACGGTTCTCCACCTTGCACGTGCCCATCTCATCCTCTGTTGACATCCTCTGAGACATTCCGCCAGATGACGTTGCGTTAAAACGGGACGTCGAACCGGTCGTCGTGGGAATCTGAGAAGCCTGGTAAGGGAAAGGAAGCAGTGGTGAAGGTATATGAACATTATTTTCTTTTTTTAAAACTAAACTTGTGTATGAATTAATAATATGATAGAAATATTTGTATTCTCAAATCATATGTCTTAATAATGTTTTCTTGAAAATAAGAAAAAAGTTATATTTGATGAGTATTTTATCAATTTTAGTTAAAATTCAATGACTGTCATTTTTCTTTATAAAATTATCAAATATCTTATTCAAGTCATATTGTAATATTTTTTCAGGTATGTGTAACATATGCAGGAGTTGAAAGAGCATATAAGGTCACAGACCCAGTCCAAGCCAGGGTTGCAAAGCTCATCTTCAATCGACGGCCACATTCCATAGTGAGTGCCTTAACTTCGCCTGTGTACCATACTGCAATGGTGAAAGCTGTTTGTAAAAAACTTCGGAAGGAAGTGGAAAAGTCATGCAGTGATGCTTCACAGCTTTTAAGACCTGGGAAATACATCGACCCAACAAGCTTTTCTTTCGAAACACTTTGGCAACAAGTGAAGGTCTCTCTGCCAACACTACATGCATTACTTGAAACATGTAAGTGAAAAGTAAAAGGTAAATACTTGGCATGACACAAATATCAATATTTTAGATATACATAAGAAGTACTGATTGAGAAATGCTTTTTATAGGCTTTTAGTGGTTACATTTTGAAATTTTATTAATGCTGAAATTTATTAATAGTTTAAGGTAAGGATGGTGAATTTGGAGTATTCAGCCTGTGGTATTTCATTTGTTATATTCATATAAAAATAAGAAACAACACTAAACTGTTTTATGATAGCTTTACCATATTAAAAGAATATAAACATGTAGTGCTTATCAATCTCATCATGAAACAAAAGCATTGCAGTTAATTTATTTGTATTGTGTACTTTAAGAGTTTGGTTTGATAACTTGAGTTAATTGAAATGTGAATTGCAGGTGCACTGAAAAGCCCCAGTCGCAAACCGAAGTTGAATGAGTTACCAAGGATCTGTATGGCAGCTTCAGTGATCCTATTCACAAGTTGTCCCAAACTATCACAAATACAGTACATCAGTGGACTCATATTAGACCAGTGTGGTGCAACCAAGGAGGTGAAAAAGCTTCAAGTTTTCTCTTAAATTCTTGGAACAATATTTGTTTTAGATGGGTATGACTGAAGATTGTACTTGAAATGAGTATTTATAGCAATGAACCTTAGTGATATTAAACAGTTGCAACATATGAGCAGAAATGAAAAATTCTTTCATGAATAAAGATTATTTTTCCAAAAGGATTTCCAGTTTAAAAAAATACATATATACAAGCATGCAAATGATATCAGCACAGTTATCAGTATCTAGTAATCACATTAATTGTTTTCTTGGAACCTATCATGACTGTAAAACTCTGTCATTTTACTTTCAGTGTTTGTCCATCTTAAACAAATTGGGAGTATCATTGTCCTACACCAGCATTTGGAAAAAGAAAAAAAGTCTCCAACTGATTCAAGAACAAGCTGTGTGTGATAAGCTCCTTCAGTACAAGAAATACATTCTTACCCAAATGAAGGAATGGGAAAAGGAAATTGAGTATTCTCCCAAGGAAGCAAAAGGTATAATTTTTGGTTTTCTCTTTTGGTGTGTGTGTGGGGGTGGGTGTGTGTGTGTGTGTGTGTGTGTGTGTGTGTGGGGGGGGGGGGGGGGGAGGGGGGGGGGGGTTATCACATGAAGGAAATATTCATATTATTTTGTTTTAGATTATTTGGAAACCGTATGATTATCATATTATCAGTATTCAAAGAAATATCTGTCTAAATTTTTACAGACACTGATGACACCACCAAGACTGTGATGACTGATGAGACTAGCAAGCTCATTGATGATAGTGATGATGGTGATGATCAGACTAGCAAGCTCATTGTTGATGATGATGATGATCAGACTAGCAAGCTCATTCTTGATGATGGTGATGATCAGACCAGCAAGCTCATTCTTGATGATGGTGATCAGACCAGCAAGCTCAGTCTTGATGATGGTGATGATCAGACTAGGAAGCTCATTGTTGATGATGGTGATGATCAGACTAGCAAGCTCATTGTTGATGATGGTGATGATCAGACCAGCAAGCTCATTGTTGATGATGGTGATGATCAGACTAGCAAGCTCATTGTTGATGATGGTGATGATCAGACCAGCATGCTCATTGTTGATGATGGTGATGATCAGACCAGCAAGCTTTTAGCAGATGATGATGATTCGATGCAAGACATAAGTATTCTGCCTGAAAATCCAACAACTTCACCTTCTATTGAAATTCTTGGGGACAATGTAGATGTTCTGGTCAGTCCTGGGACACTGAGCAAAGACAGACAACGACAAAGTCTTCATTGGTTCTTGACAATGGTCTCCCAGAAGAGAATTGTTAATCCAAGTCTCTCATGTCAGGCCCCAAAAGCAGATATCACCAAAATTGATGCATCATCATTTATTCCTTCAAGTGAACAGATTAGTAGCTTACACGACAACTTCATTTTCCATACAGCCCAGGTGTTACTGAAGTACATTCCAGGATTGCGAAGTGTCATCAAGGAATTACCCAAATTCATTGATCATGATTACATTGAGAAAACTGCAGAACGCTCTAAATTTCTTGTGTGCAAGTTGATTGATGCCAGCGAAAACTCGCAAGAGGGAATGATAAGGATATTGAAAGATGTTCAAAAGATTGCTGTTCCTCACACAGGTATTTGGCTGCAACATATGTATCACCATAGCTAAATTTAAAGTAACTTGCTATGAGATCAATCTTATCAATAGGTGTTTCTGTATTGAGAGGTATCAGCAGGCATATAAACAAAATAGCTGTAACTTAATACAGAGCTTCAAAACATATATTTTATCTTGTTTTAATCATTCATGTAAATGAGACGCAATTATAAGCCAAAAGTTTTTGGTTTTTTTAACAATCAACTTAACTTTTCCTTTATTTGAAAAATGTTTATTCAACAGGTGAACAAGTATCACAGAGGGTTGTTTTTGGTGGTGACGTCCTAACCAATGAGAGAGCTTTTGCTGTTCAGCGGGCCGTTCAGATTGGATCAAGCAATATGGATAGTCTTAGGGGCCTCATCCACCGTCCCGAAGGATTACACCGAGAAATGAACTTCCTACAAGTATAGATAAAACATTTTTGTTTTGGTTGCTGTTTACAGTTCGCTGTTCTGTTGACATTTGGCATGTAAGTTTCTTGATTTCTTGATGTTTTTACTAACATACCTATAACATTCATGCAGATTATTAGCTCATTTGACCTGGAAGGTATTGCGTCAGTCCTGTAGATGGTAGATATGTTTATATTTCATAATCAAATTCATTGACTCGGGAAATCTGAAATATTCTCTGCAGACCCCCTGATTTTTTAGGTCATAGATTTATATAGTTGATGACTCTGTGATTCCAAAAGAGGGCCACACCTTAAAGTAATAATTTTATCTTTTTCATTTTTAAAGAAAAGTTCTCAAAAGTCTCCTGAGCCAATGAGGATTATAATTAAAAAATTTGATGTTCCTGTAATAGCTCATCTGTTGACCCTGTGATAATTTATTAAATGAACCTTAAATAGTCTGATTGGTTTCACTGCCAATGACTCTTTTTACACTATTATTGACAGTAACTAACCTCTTATTTATTAAATGAATTACTATACAGGCCATAAACAGTCTGTTTGCTTTGTATTGAGATTAATTACTGCTTCTCATTTCCTTCCGATCAAAAGAATTATATGAATTGAATGCAACATTTACTGATATTTTTCTTATAAGTTTCAACATTGAATTAAAAGATATTAATTGTATGCCAGTTGATTGAATATCTGTCCATATTTGTCAGGCTTATGATTGTGTTTCATAATCAGAAATTGTGTTTTACAGACGTTGTATCAATTATTCTACAATGAGAAAAGCAGCCATGATGATGGAAGTCTCTTTTCGCTTGAATAGGAGAGATGTTGTTGGTCCTGACAAAATAACTGTGAACTTCAGGTTTGTAATAATGATTATCCTCATTCTCAGAAAATAGATTTTAGTTTTCCTTGAAAAATGTCTGTTATAATTGCAAATATCCCTCTTAAGACTCGAAAATAAATTGGACAAGTAAAGGGATACATAGTGCATTGTACTTT
The DNA here is from genome assembly GCA_921293015.1 of Phorcus lineatus. Taxonomy (NCBI): domain Eukaryota; kingdom Metazoa; phylum Mollusca; class Gastropoda; order Trochida; family Trochidae; genus Phorcus; species Phorcus lineatus. The sequence goes on from OV121083.1 coordinate 11,294,650, forward strand.
GACTTGGCATCACTGTTGATATCAAGGAATTGTAAGACATGTTATGTCAAAAGAATGTAGATTTACAATGAACAAGTATTCCAATAAAATCAACATGACAAATTCACATATTTACAGAGCACACTTCAACTTCGTTCAAGATGTCATTGATGGATTTTTGGTGGCTGAATTTCTGAACTTGAATGACATGGACAACTGTGAATCAGAGGTTAAGCTGCTCCCTTTATTTTCTTTGAAGATTGCAGAACAGAAGAAATCCTGGCTTCTTCAAAAAGCAGAGAGAGTTCTGACTCAACTCCAGGTTTGTCGTTTTCATTGTTCAACTTGAACCTGCATTGTTTTTGCTGCATTGATAATGAGCAAAACTCAGTTGATATTGAATTATTCCATAAAAATTGTGCTTGATAGACCCATAGGTTATCAACTTTCAAAGAAAAGTAATATTAGCTAAGCTTAAACAGTGATGCAGGGTCTGTGAGATATTGAGATTTGCTTATTTATTAGATCATTACAAATAAAGTTTCACCGTATAAAACTTTTTTAATAATAAATATATTTGTTTCAGGTCTTAAATACAGATGGCATTGATTTTCTCAGAAAAAACCTAGAGCTGATAGATGCTGATCAAAAAGTGATACAGGAAATGCACAATGGAAGAAACTATGATTGTCCTCTTTGTGGAAAGTCTTACATCCGCAAGAGTTACTTCATGGAACACCTGAAAAAGAAGCATAGCTGGACATTTGCCGAAATTGAAACCTCATGCTCATCAGAACTGTCACCACTCCAGTGTATGTTGCAAATGGGCTTCCTACTGAGAGAGACAAATGATGCATATAGAATGGGTGATGGGGATCGCATCGCAAGGAATGCAGCCTTTGAATGGTTATATGCTGGAGCAGCAAAACATACAAAGTACAAACTGTGGTTGTGGCGTTTTATGGCTTACGACAGGGCCATATTGTCTCCCCGTGAGGCATTTGAATATCGTTGGAATTGTTGCGTAAATACACTTGGGGGCACAGGTAGAAACATTCCAAATGACAATTTAGTTGAAATTCATGTTCATAAATTGAAAAGTCAGCTGCAATCCCAAGGTCCAAACAAGTCTTTCAATTCCGCTGAGACCATTGCAATGACAACACAGGTCTTAGATACAATGAAAACTGCAATGAAAACTGCTTGCCAAGTTTCCAGGAGGACAAGTAAGAGATCTCAAGGTGATAGAACAAGTGACATTCATTCTATCGTTGGAATCATAAGGTCTGCTGTTTCAGATATCAACCAGATCACATGGAATGGATTTGCCAAATTTAAACCCCCTCTCCATAAACTTGAACCAAGTGAACTACATAAGTGGATTGAAAAGCAAAAGGCAATTGCTGGCCTCTTGATGTGATCATTGACACTAGTGTTGTAGACAGCTAAATAGAAACCCTGACTAGATGGTGTGTATAACAGAACATGTTATTTTTTAACGTTTGCCTGAAATCTACAATTTCTGTCCATTCATTATCTCTCAACTAATTATTTGATTTTGATCAAATGTGGTATGAGATGGTGAATTATGAATGTTTTTGATACTATACTGTATACTCAATTTTGAAAATATTTGCTTATTTTTGTTTTTGGGAAAAGGCGTTGCATTTCGGGGGAAAATGTAGCAAGTCATGTATGGATCATGAATGTGTATTATCATCACATGATTGAAAATATTTCTTTTAAAGAGCAACAGAGTAAGTTGTTGGAGTCAAATATGTCAAACCTTTTTAATGGTGTTATTTTATCGTAAAGACCTGGTTCGTTCTAAAAATGAGTATCTTAGTGCCTATTTGTTCAGTAAAGTAACAATAAACAGATTACAATCGTCTCTTTTGTAATCGAAAACTAGACAATGAAGCGTGCCAATTTTGGAAACTAATTTACAGTTATCACAAAGACAAATATTGATTGGTTAGTTTAGAAGGTCCTTTAAATTATATCCATTGAAATTGGACTCAGAATTTCGACTACATTTACATATATAGAGTTTTACTTTACCAAGGTCATATGGTATTTTGACTAGTATTTAACTGACATATACAAATCATGAAAATACTGTGTGTCTCTTCTAGTATCAGTTTGTCATAACATGTTGATTTTCTATTCTTTTTAATTGGGCAGTTCCTTTTTTATTCTTTAAAAGATTGCTAAATAATATTAGGGAATGATTTATTTTTTTTACACTCATAGAAAATCTTTAGTTGATCAAATAAATAATGCTTAAAAGACATTGTGCCAGAAAGGGATATAGCTACACAGCTCCACAATTTTAGCTGCTTATTAAATAGTAATAAATGTTTGCCAACACCCCTGAAATTCAATTTAAGTCATGCAAATTTGGTCAATCAAAAAACATTGATAATGAACAGAGTTCCAAAATTCAGATTTATTCAGTTAGTGTAGAAAGTTATCAAAATATTTATAAATCATTGCAAGTTTTCAATACGCTCTTTCAAAGTTTATAGGAAACATTGTGTTGAACACGATTAAAGAACTTTAATTGTCATCATCTGGTTTGTCATCACTTTCGCTGAATAGTGCAGCCTCAGATGTGGTAGAGTCATTGTCGCTTGTACAACACATATCCTGTAGTTGTGCAAGAAATGAAAGTCCATAAGAAACGCAGTCAGCTTCACCACATTCACAATTCCTTGCACAAATATCACAACAAAGATGAGGGAAAATATCACTTTTCTTGGCATCATATCTGTCAAGAATAAGCTGTCGTCGACAAGTGTCATTATTTAGACAATAATCTCTCATTTCACTATGTTGAGCTTTCCTTTTTGAACCTTTCAGTTTCAGCTGAGACAATTGCTGTCCATTAAATATTAAAACTTGATAACCTTGTCCTCCGTCTCTCGCTGCCCTGCCAATTTCCTGTACAAAACTATCCATATCATGAGGAGGGCCATAATTAATGATATGATTAATTCCACAGTAGTTCACTCCCATGCCTGCAGCGCTTGTGGCAATAAGAATTCTTATCTCCCCAGATTCATTTTTCATATCTTCACGGATATCTTCCTTTATGTTATTTGGTGTACATGAATGGAACATCTGAAAATGTTTGTGTAAGTCATTTGGGAGATTCACTTTAAACATTGTGAACAGAAGACTACATGAGTCAATTGTTGTACAAAAAATTAGATAACGTGGACAATCACCTCCCCTTTTAAACAAGTCCTCAACCAGCCAGCCAAATAGCTCCTCTAGTGCTTGCGGTTTAACCTTTTCCACAAAGAGTTTCACATTTTCACGATTAGGTGACTGTACTATTTCATGACAGTTCAACAAGGCAAGCTTTCTATTTATCTTTCGCCGAGTTGCTTTGCTTACAGTCGCAGATAAAACCAGCATGGGAACCTTCATTATCAAAGACCGCAACTCCCCAATTCTTCCATACCATTCCCGAAAGGGCTGATCTCCAGACATAGATTCAGACCTAAAATCAAGCAAATTATTTAACAATTACTCATTAATTTGAATAAACTGCCAAGCAAATAATTTTACACAGTTCAATTGGATGAAATGGTATTTTTGAATACACTTGATCTCAATGTCTTTGATAAGCATATACTTTGTATTGTATCGATATCATGAAACATTAGTTTTTAAAAAAAGTTTTTTTTACCATCCTCTATATTTGGCAGCAAGGTTATTTTCAGATTTTGGTATTATTTTTTAAAATAAATGGAATGTAACATTTAGTAATCTGAAACCTTCAATGCACTTTTCATGTGCACATGATAAATATTTAAGTAATAGTTAGTAATAAATATTTTATGAATAAGAATAACTCTTCAATTTAGGCACATACAGAAATATTTCCAAAATAAAAATAACACCGAAGACTTGAAATAAGTGGACCTGGAAAAAACATACTTTAATATGATATTTTAGGAAAACCGTTTTTTAAGAATAACATTCTAAATTTCGACACCTACCAGTTGATAACCGTGTGTGCTTCGTCAACTACGAGTAAGCCAAACGTAGATGTACTTGACTCGCTCTTCCAATAGGCCCTCCATTTAGAGTTGTTTAGGGCCGACTCAGGTGAAGAATACACATATGACATGTGCCTTTCAAAATACATTCATCCATATCTTCGCTTTCCCCAACAAAACCAGCAGTTAAATTCAGAGATCGCAAGTAAATGACCTGTTCTCTCATTTTTGCTATCAGTGGACAGATTATGAGAACCCCTGGCTTCGCTGCGTTTATTATAGGATAGGATTGATAGCAGGTGGTCAAGTACCTCAGTCTGCGTTTGAGTCAGTTTGACAGAAAAGAATTTTTCGATTTCAGTTCGTTTATCTAGGGGCGACGCCATTTTGCAGAAGAGCGTTAGCCAACTGCAATTTGAGACGCTCTCTTTGGTTGGCTGAAATTTTATCGCACTCCATCGCGATAAAAGTATTTCATTGGCTGGCTCATACGTCACGGCGCGAAGTTTAAACTGGGGTTTAATCCCAGGGTAAGTGGAGTGGAGCGTCAGCTATACGTCTTACCCTGAGACAGGATGATTACAGGTATGTATCATGAAAAAAATTGGCCCGTTTTGAAAAAATCAATTTCGCATGAATGTCAAGTTTCTTTTTTTGAAGAGTTTATGATTGAAATTGTTTTAATTTGACTCCGTACAGATAAGGTTTCGAGCAGATAAAAAATTTGTCATTATAAATCATGTTTCTTGTTTTATACCTGCGCATTACTAGCTCTCATATTAATGATGCCACTTTTGATATTTTATCATTATTATTATGATTGAACTGCAATACGAAGGCATTGGAGTTTATAACTTAATATTTTGGTTTAGTTTCACAAGTGCACTAACTACTGTACATTCTACTAAATCAGCGTATATGAATCCTAATACCCTGATCTCTTTCGGGCTAAATGCCTCTTATTGGATTAAGTATGGATGTAGGTAACACGTATCATTATTTTGGGCTGAATGGGTGTGCACTCTTTTTCGTACTAGTGAGCATACGCTCCTTTCATAACGACAATTCATTGTGTGAAATAATAACAGGCAAGCCACGCATATCGCATCCTGCTAAATCAGCGTAAATAATTCCATTGCAAGTCTGTTGAACACAATATTAATGTGTTTTTATGTACACAAAGAATGGAACACTTCGATACACGTGTATTCAGTCGACGTCCTGATTTATGACATCCATATCCAGCGTGGCGAAATGACCCTCAGAACTATCCGAGTTATAGTTAATAAGTCTATTTTAAATGTTATGCAACACAGTTTGGAAATGAAAAAACACAGGTTATACAACACTTTTTGTTGTCAACGCGACAATGTCACGTTAACACCCAATGTTTATACAGGTTTTTTTAATACAACAGGAAACCAATATTCTTGTACTTTTAATAAGTCGACTGATATGTTCTTGTGTTGGGGAACCACACCTCCAATCTATGTCTGCATTATAGTTGATATGTTTTAGCTCGAGTGGTATGTTACGTCATATATAAAACACCGACATTTATTCCCACTTCCTGGCCTATCGGAAGGACTTCAAACTTATGTACAGGAGCTGTAATCCTTTTCCGTCTTCTTTTTATGTTTGATTTTAGAAAAAAACGTTTCCAAAGGAAGAAAATATTGACACAATGATGAAAACATATGAAAAAGGATCACGGCTCTAGATATAAATCTGATTTTGAATAATACAAATGTTAAAAAGAAAAGTGAAAAACATAAATAGATAAAGTTGTATAAGGAGGATAAGATATTGACAAATTTCCTGACGAATCAAAATTTTACTCTTCTAGCCATTTCACGCTGAAATCAAATTTCTCCATACAAATTAAAAAATGCCTCCACATGTGCGTGATTTTCTTTAATGCACACTATGGAACGTATTATTTTGTACTGCAACCGTATTTCATAACTATATTAAGTATTTCAATTTGAAAAAAATGAGAAACATCATAGCATGTCATTTACAAAGAGTTTGTTATATGAAAAGCGTATCATGCAACATAGCAAACAAATTGTCTGTTAAACTATGTAGCGAATTGTCTGTTAATCTATGTAGCGAATTGTCTGTTAATCTATGTAGCGAGAAAACAAGATAATGGTATGTTGATGAACCCCTTTGTTATCATAAAAGCGACTTTCCGATATAGATTCATATGCTTCACTGAATTTATTAATTGGTTCAAAACACGTGGTCTTGTGGTAAGTTGTCCGCTATCAGTGAAGTTCAGCAACATCAGTCGTGGCTCGCCGGATGGGTGGTCACCCAATTCATTGGTGGATAAACAGAGTTTTCAGGGTGATTCCCTCACCCACACTGGGACATTGGTTGTGAAACTTTAGACAAGAAGTTTTACTCGAAATGTGTTTCCGTTCAAAAAGCAGTACAGTTGGATATCTGATGTGGAAGTGATGGCAATGTGACAGATAACCATACATCGATAAAATAATAAATCGGCTTCTGAGTTGCATACTAATTTGAAAATGTATAAATGAGTGATGTTTGTTCCTACAGGGTAATAAAGACGCTTTGAGCATGCCCTTGTGGTGTGGATTCCAACGCAATATAAGTATCCTCATCATTATTATTACTATTATTTATAAAAGTTTCAAAATACTATCTCTACCGTGATAAGAACTTGTTCTGAGGTTTCCCCTCTAAACTCACAGCACGTTAAACCCCAACTCACTCACTCACACCCCTCCAAACAGTTTCGACTACAGTTAATAAATATGCACGTAGCCCTATGTCAAATAAATGTTATCAGTTTAGCCCAAACAAAGCTCATGATTAGCGAACCGATCATATCGTCGTTGTGTCGACTTCTTACGACCACGTGGAGGTTTCACTCTCTATCGAATTTGAGACAGTTTTGTTGGACCTCTTTATGCTCAAAATGGCGAATTTGCACCAGATCCTCAGAATAGTTGTGTATAAAAAGTGCATATGCTTTGCATAACAGACTCAACATTGAGACATACTGAACTCATTCTGACCAAAAGTGTGCTTAAAATTTTTGATTTACATGTTCCCTGTGTCTAATAAAATGTCGAACAAAAATAATTGGTTGACCCTTAACTTCTTTTGAGTAGTATGTATACGCTGATTTAACAAGATGAGTAAAGGCTAGTTGAACTTTACTATATAATTTGTTCCATAATGCATTCAATTTGGAATTACAACTTAGTCTTATCAATAAGCGCTGAGGTCATCGTGTCTCGAGACATGCAGCTTACATAAACATACATTCTTAACGAGACTAATCTTAGTATCGAATTCGTGAATGAAAAGACTTTATCATTGTATCAGACTAATGGATAAAAACGACCTTGAACGTCGATTGCATGCAAATGCAACGACTTTATGCCAACCATTACAAAAAACAAGTAAAATCCTCTGAAGAGTATGTTCACTTGAGTTAATGATAAGTCCTCAACAATCCATACATTTGGGTTTAAATAGAGACTAGCAGCTTATATTTTCTGAAATGCATAAATGTTCTTCTCTTGATGTTTATTCAAAAATCAAAAATGTATTTTGCATCGAACCATATTTAACCTTTTTGAAATCCAAAGATGCAAGGCGTAGAATAACAATGTTGCGAATAGGTTCACTTCCATTATATAAGAATATTGGTAGATTTGATGGAATTCCAAGGCACCAAAGACTTTGCTATATTTGTAATGATAACTTTATAGAAAACGAGTTCCATTTCTTGTTTGAATGTAGAATTTATAATGATCTGCGCTGTAAATATTTTAAATCTTTACCATATCACATTGACCAGCAATGTTTTGTAAATACTTTAAAATGTAACAATCTTTCCACGACCATAAACTGTTCAAATTACATTAAGGAAGCATTTTTACTGCGTTCCCAGTACACGTGAGTGTAAATTGCCACAACGGTATAAATACACATATTTGTTTACTCTGTATTGTACGTGGGCCTAAGGCCTTTTACGAAATAAAATTGATTGAAATAGAGACTATGTAACTTTTTGGTAATACTGACCTTTTCGATTATTTTCACTTTTGGACTTTATGTAACGTCTAAAGACGTTTTCTGAAAGTGTATTTGACTCTATTAATTTCATGTATTTCTCATAATTGAAATCGAACTATTTTAAATTAAAGCTTTCAAACATTTCTATCAGGGAAATATTTGATTATACATTAAACCTTTTCTACTAAATACAATGATAAAAAATTATCAATTAAATAAGATGTTTGAATGTAGAAAATAATCATAATGAAATTTTAGTGAAACTTTGATACAAATGATTTAACTTTCTGAAATACCAGCAAAGTGACGTGAAAGGGTCATGGTCATATGCCCTGAAGCGGAACCACAGTAAGAGAACATTTATCGATGAATTATTTGACTCACATTTTTATTCGTACATATTTCATTCATTTTCAACCAGATGGATAATATTTAGTCTGTGATAAATGCATTGCTTCAAAAGGTCCTTATCAAAACCCGTTCTGTGTTGAAAACAGGCCTGGTTCTTGTTTACCATAACTCTAAGAATGCGTCTTCTGTAATATAATATATACCAAATACACCAATAAAACCATAGTTATAAGTCTAAATTACGATGAACGAACTTGTAATTCAGCTTACATCAATACAAAATTCAAGACAAAGCCAAGTATCAGGACATATGTTCAATACACAGTAATTGAATTTATTGACAACATGAACTGAATCAAAAAATATACAAATTGACAATGCGTATCAAACTGACTGTGTCCTTCGGAAAAAGAAAAAAATACATTCCCTACTGTTATGAAGAACATAATAAAACCATTACGTCAATAGTGTTCAGTATAAATCTTATAAAAGTTGACGACCCAAAGACCTCGCCATCAGCCACTGTCGTCTTCAGTGTGCAAAACAAATCACATTCTTCATCAATCAAAAGGGACTTTTTAAAACGTGTCCAAACACAGCGTAACCAATCGTTAGTTTGGCTGTACTTCGTTATCTATATGCATAAAAATAAACATCAAACCTTTATGGCATCATATATATCAAACGTCCTTTAAAATGAACAGGATGACCAAGTGAGGACCTTGATTCGGAATCCTGTCAATTTAGCAAAACGCATGATTGAAAAGGGACAGAATCGGCTGCCTACGCATGTGCTTGTAAGACGCATATCCTTTTTTCAAATAGGTCTAGAGGGGAATATGTCTCGATTAATTGTCTACCACCTTTGCAGACAATCCCATATGTTTTTTCATGGGTGAATTGAATTTTTCGACCATCATTAGTTGAACCCGTGGTTAGGAAATGACAATTATTTCAGATCATAGTTTTAAACCATATGAAGGACCATATAAAAATGGAGATCTTTATCAGTAATTACATTTTTAAGTTAGCTTTAGTGTTCCATATAAAATTATATTTGGAAGTTCTATTGTATTGCATACCATACTGCAGTTATATTTCTTTGAAAATAAAAGGTTATATCATCACATAAAATTTGTTTACTTTCACTTCCTATTGTAAAAATATTTAAACATGATGACTCATAACGTGACAGGATGTTAAAAATAACCCGCTGAAACGTTATTAAATGATATTAACGGGAAATTACGACCATAGAAATCTACCACTACGGAATTGAATTCCTGTCTACTGCCTTAACACAAATTAATGACCAGGGGTAGTGGCAAACCATTATTAAACTTATTACTTGTGTATCGTGTAGCAAACTAGGCTGTAACTTAAGATTGCGGTCGATGGTCACCGAATTTGAAAATAAAAGATTATTTAAACATTTGGAGACAAAAACACACTTGAATTATGAAAGGAATCGAGTGCTTTACAATCCCAGGAGGCAATCCGACGTTGTATCAACGTTGAAACGACGTCGTATATTAACGTTGAAATATGATTGGATTTGAAATTAGCGGCCACGTCGAAATCTGACGTCATTTCGACGTCGGTTCAACGTTGAAGTCATAACGTTGTATCAACGTTGAAAAGACGTCATATTGACGTCAAGGTTTAACTATCACTGAGGTTGTGTTGCCTTTATTTCGTTCTAATTTATTAGGCAATGCATCATCTGTGAGGTTGTGGCCTTTCATTAGCCTTGGTACAAGATGGCTGCTCGTGTGAAGTTATCCATACAATGGAAATTTATTTGTAAATAAGGGTATTAATGTTTATATGACACTGCTATGATTTAGATCAAAGTGTCACCAAAATAATGTATGTTACAAATGCGCAATTACCATTCTGTAAGAACTACTAACTTTAAAAAAATAAAAAAATTAGGTTGTCAGTTGTGAAAATAACTTCAAAAATAAAAACTGTTGAAAAATACCATATATCTTGTTAACTCTAATTATATATAAGGACATATATAAGGAGTTACCTCCCTTTATTGTGAATATAAAATAAATTAACTTTAATACATCTAGATCCAATATTCATAACACTTTTTAATTTCAATGATAGCTGCTTATTTTTGTATTTTTCATTTCATTCTTAAAACAAACCATAACTTACTTGAAGTTATTAACAATAATGAAATGTTATAAAAATAATCACTTGTCAATTCTAAGTTGTTCTCATGACGTTAAAACAACGTCAAAAACCAACCAAATTTCAACGTCAGGAAACTAACACTGTTCCAACGTCGAAAATTGGTTGATCGACGTCCTGACCATAAATATAAAAAAATTCGACGTCGAAATGATGTCAGATGCCTGCTGGGTTACTAGTATAACTTTTCCGAATGGACCAAAACCTGATCCTTGGAGATAAGCGGCAAGTCATAGTACCACAGCGTCTCATCCATAATCAACGCAACGTCTTCTCTCACTAATCAATAAGGTATACCTAATCGTGTGAAAAAAAAGACTTCGACATTGAAAAAGTCCTTTGTGACAATAACTAGTTGCCTGCATTTCATTGAGGAGCATCAGAATCTTCTCAATTATTTTATTCATTTAACATCTGTTTAACCAATTTGCTGTTTACAATAGCAGATTTAACACTTTAAGTGTACTTAAGTATGAAGACGATTGACAATTTTGAAACATAATTCTAGTGGTGCTTCATGTTTTACTTTCCGTCTATCAAGATTGAAGATTCAAGATATTTTATTTGTAGAAAGGCCAAAGACCCAAAGTACAAATTAGATTGCAAGAATATGTTACATAGTTACCATTTTTTGTTTTATACATTCAAATACATGTTTAAGGAATTTTGCAAGATTAACAAGAAAGATATTATCATTCAAAAATCATAAATTTGAAGCATTATCATAAGTGTTGCTTTTACAATCTGGGATGAAACGTTCTCTCTCTTTAGCAAAAAAAACATACAATACATGCTTTTCACTAAGTGGTACATAACAGTGTTTACAGATGTGGGTCTCATTACTATACACATTTTTCTGCTCAGAAATCCACTTCTAAATAAGGTTAATACACGTCTATTTTCACACGAACTTATGTTAAACATATAATTTTCCCAACTAAGTAAAGACTTATGGGAATTATATAATTTTAGGGAATCACTTCCAAGAGAAGAATGCCAATTCTGATATGAACATTATCTAACACGTTGTCTAAAAACATGAACAAAATAATCGGGATCTCCCACTGCTTGGCTTATCCAAAGGAAGCCGAAGCCATATCGAAATAATAAATATTTGACATGGTTGACCCAACTTGGTGTTTTTCCTCTCAGCAATGGACAATAACATATTATAACTTTGAAAAGCATACCTTTGGCGATGCATTCTTAACAACCGTAGCCAATACTTTTTTACATAATAAGAAACATACCTCCAACACTCCCCGTAAGATATGCCATTTGACGATTTATACCCAATATGGAGGACAAATTTACAAACTTTCTATGAATAATTTCAATACAGTTTCTTTTACTTTCCGTCTATCCCTCTTGAACATCGTAATATTTCATGCATGTTATGTTTTAAAATTTTAGTTTGCACAATACAAATTTAAATGTCATGTGATTTGAACCTCTCCACACAAAATCATTATGCGAAGTGACTGCTCGTTAGTTTAATTATCATAATTTGTAGATTATATATCCGCCAATGTTTTATTTCTCATCTAAAGACAATTATGTGAGATACATTTGTGTATGCAAGGGCTTGAATCAGATTGAAAATGACCACTACCACTTCAAGATTTACACTGTCTGTCCCAGTAACTTGATGTCAATGTCACGTTGTGTCAAGATAAATCCAAAATGAATCTTAGCAAGACAAGAATAGAAAAAAAATGACAGACAGCTAAACGTTGAAGCTGAAATGTTGACCCAATTAACCGTTAAATATTGACAGCTTGTCTTTACACACAAAAATTCTTCAAAGAAATTATGTTTGATTGAGATGTTTCCATATTGTGCGACCAACCGTTTCAGTGGGAACCTAAATTAATCATATGAATTCTAAAAGGGACATTAAGCTCCTGTCAAACGTTTTTCAAATGTATTCCTTAGCTCAATCGATTGAATTTCTTTACTGCTGCATTGAATAACGTTACGAAATCTTGACGTTATTAAGACAAATAAATCAGGGATAGTTGTTTAAACGTTACTTGTAAAACTTTCTTTTCAAACATTTTCGTTCACAGCAGTAAAATGCTTTTTTCATCAATTTATTGCGTATTTCACCATATAAAATATCATATCATCTTCATCATCCTAAACTATATATAGTTTAAAAAACTCATAAAACTTTATAAAGAGATAAAACGTTACATTTGTTTTACATCTTCAAGCAATGAAGTCACAATACTATATGCTATCATGACATGACGACGGCAGCGCATTCGGAGTCTCTAACGCTAGTGCAGTGTTCAAAGATGTAAAGTTTTCATGAAAACGTAATGAAAACAGATTTTGGATGATAATAGAATGATAGAATCTCACCCTCATGTCTCGGGAAGCCTCGGCTAATCGTAATTTGCAATCAAACTCTTGTTGATACTATGATTTTAATATGTTCTATTTATTATGTTTCCCAAAACCTCGTCACTATATGAATGGAGTAGCTAAATCACTTCGCTTGCGCGGCCGTTGCATGACGTCATTCAATTGTTTCTTGACGTCACAGACGTCATATGCTTGTTGCATTATTTCACTGAGTAGTAAACCATTTTTATTTCACTCAGTGGAAATACAGCTTTTAATTTCACCGATTATTGGCATTTTTCACCATTTGAAATATAATAAATTAACGATATTCAATAAGAATAAGCATTTTTATCAAGATTGAACAAGCATTAGCATTGGACATGTTTATTTTTAAATTTCGTACAGGAGCTACCACATTGTATCAATTAATACGTACACGACATCATAATTTTATTCATTTTTAAAATAGAACAATTAAAGGAATTGATTAGATAATGAAAACTGATCTGGCATGTTTTCGAAAAAATGTATTTTTATAATATCATACGTGTTCGATGTTGACAATTATGCTGCCAAATAAGTTAATTTAGTATCTCTAACCTACATAAGAAATACGTTGGAACACAGAAGATTGAAAAATGTTTTGTTTGTAACAGTGTTGCTGGAAACAGAAAGATGCCTAGAAAACATTTGTGCTTTGCCGGCTTAAAGGCATTAAAAATCAGATTGAAAATTGCTCTAATATCCGCTAAAATAAATCCTTTTTGGTCTGTGAGGCGGTTGATAATGTACGTTATTTGATTTCTGCGTTCTGATAAAAAAACCCAGCTTATTATTTTATCAGATTCATCCTCCTGTTTAATCAATTTCTTGTTATCAAAGAAAATAGATTTTTTAAGAATTTAATAATCTTATGAAAAATACTCCAATAATGTTTACGTAAAAAAATTCAGATTGATAAAACACTTGGACACCCCGTTTCTTCCCTTGGAAATGAATAACAATATTTTCTTTTTTTAACATGAAGTTTTTGTTTCAATAACATATTCTTATTTGCATGTGAATACAGATTTGGCTAACTATACCCATTCCTATCGCTTAAATTTTAAAGTATTCAGCTTGAGTTGTGAATCCTGTGTTGCTCATTACATTAAAACTGCATTTTGAACATCTCTTTATTTCTTAAGATCAACGAACAGACTTTATTTGATAGGTTGAAAGTGCTGCATCCTAAAAATGTGAGCACCTAATGTTGAATCTTAACGCATTTACTTTAAAAGTTTTAATTTAAAATGATTGAGAATGGCACCAGAAAAAAAACCCCATCCATACCTGATTAAAATTGACGTAAACTCTATCCCCACAGTGGCCATAACCCCTAGGTTTAAAGCCATGATAGCGTGTGCTATCCCAGTGTGCATCTGAAAGTGCATAATTACTACGATTGTAAGTATAAAGACGTATTAAGTGTGATGCAGCTACACCCAATACAATTATAGTTTCTTTTTTATTTGTCTTAATATTCGTGATGATTCGTAAATATAATACAGAATCAAAACCATGGAGGACATTGTAAAGAACAATCTGAGGCGTAAGTTACGCTTTAGATTATCAGTAAGGAAACATCGAGGATTCCATTCTAGAAATTTCAACCGGGTCGATTCTGAGAAATTGAAAGGCTTTTTGCTTATCTTAGTGATAAACGTAAATACGTTTATCACTAAGATAAGCAAAAAGCCTTTCAATTTCTCAGAATAATCCAAGATATGAACGGCCCTTAACTCGTCTTTTCTGTTTTTATAGACTTTAGAGTGGTTATTCCCTGAATGTTTAGGGCTCTCGGCTTTATAAGTTACGCTTCAGAAAGTTATCAGTAGGGAAACATTAAGGGATTCTATTCAAGAAAGTTTATCTGGCTAGGAAGTCGTAAAACCATTATCAGTTACCAAAGTTTACTTTGAATCATGATAAAAAAAAAGGTTGTCTTTGTGTCAAGTCCTTCCTGAATGATCTAAAGAAAGCCTTGAAGTCATAATGATAAGATTCGAAAAAATTTGCAAAATAACCGGGTCAAAACTGTCACATCCATCCTGCCACAGCATTAATCATTCAACTTTATTGCGACAATATTGCAAACTGTTATGGTATGAGGAAGAAGCGAGAGCGGTTTCATATATGCCAGTGTAGGAAATTACCTCCCGCCCGAACGCCCGAGACGAGTTAAATCTGTTGACGGCTGGCAAAAAATAAATCTTACCCGCCCGATGGTTGGGTTTATATTATCATGAAATCGAATCTGTGTCGAAATAAATTTCTGCATAAACGTATAAGTTAAGTTGATTAAATTTCGTTGAGTTCGTGTCAAGTTGATTGCATTTATAAAAGACGAGCGTCTATTGGTTAATGATAACTTAATCAGCCAATCGTAGAAAGGCTTGCAACTGTCTATGGCAGTGTAAAATGCCAGCGCCCAGATGCTAAAAGTTCGTCAGGAAAATATTACTTAAAATTTAGTTCTATCATGTTACGCCAATTTCCTGGCTTGCCAAAAGAAACATATCAACGTAAGTCTACAGAAGAATCAAAGAAAGAGTATGAACAAAATAAAAGAAAACGTGTAATAGTCCCAGCTTGGAAACAGGAATTTAGCGTGTGGCTCGTAACCGATGACCAAAAGAACACAGTGTATTGGAGGATATGCCGTGCCGTGTACGGGCCATTAGCAGGTAGAAAAACCGTGACTGATAGATTTAAGAAATTTGTAAAGGACCCTTTGTCACTGGCTGTACTAATTTAAGACACGATGGTCTCGTTTTACATAGTAAATCAGAAGGGCATAAATATGCTCTTGAACGTCATGTTTCACATTCTGCTGAATGGATTATTCAGACCTTGAATAAAACACTTTTGAAAAACTTGACAAACTCTTTAGGATAGCACGTTCCATTGTAAAGAAAAGTAGACCTATTTCAGATTTTTCCTGGATGTGTTCTGTCCAAGAGAAAAATAGCTGTGATCTTGGTCAGACATACAGAAATAGAAAATCTTGCAAAGATATTTTAGTGGCGATCTCAGAAAATAAACGTACAAATATTGAAAATGAATTGTCTGAGGCAAGTTTTTGTACCGTAATGTCTGATGGCTCCACGGACATATCAGTCACAGAAAACGAAATTGTATATGTGCATTTAGCTTATCGTGGAATCACAAAGTGCTACTTTTTGGGGATGATAGCATGTGAAAATGTTACTGCATTTGGTATCTTTAGTGCAATAAAGAAAGCCCTAAACCTAAAATTGTCAAGGGAAACATTGAAAGGAAAAACCATAGCATTTGCAGGTGATGGTGCAAGTGTCAATACTGGGAAATTCAACGGTGTAATCGCCCAGTTTCAACAGAACATTCATCCCTCAATAATGACGATACAGTGCATGTCTCATCGTGTAGAACTTGGTATCAAAGATGCTATGAAGACGTCACCTTAATTTAAAAAGATCACCGGTCTGTTAGATGATCTGTTCAAGTTCTACAAAAGTCCTAAACAGAAAACTGCTCTAAGGTCGAAGTTCACAGAACTGGAATTTTCATCTGCTATGACAACACGTGTGGGAGGAACCCGTTGGGTGGGACATGTTCTAATTGCTCTCAAAGCCTTGTTGAAGGGTTATGAAGCGTATGTTGCACACTTGAAACAGGTAAGTTTTTACTAAATCTCTGATAAGTTTGAAAATATTCTTTTCAATAAGGCAAATTAAAGTTATCTTTAAAATTTTCTGGTAATTGTTATGAAGAA
The DNA here is from genome assembly GCA_921293015.1 of Phorcus lineatus. Classification (NCBI taxonomy): domain Eukaryota; kingdom Metazoa; phylum Mollusca; class Gastropoda; order Trochida; family Trochidae; genus Phorcus; species Phorcus lineatus. Next base: position 11,311,399 of record OV121083.1, read on the forward strand.
TGTTTACAATATTTATATGTTTGAACCAGAATTTGAGAAAGTTTCCTTCTGCAATATTATACCTATTTTGTATGAATCATTAAATAATGCAAGTTGACAAATATGCAAAACATTCCATTGGTCTGGTTCACAGGTGGCATCAACTCATAGTCAGTCTGCTGCGCAATCAAAGGCCAAACACTTCCTTGGACTGCTGCATTCAAAGAGTGTGATTCGTTTTTCACATTTACTGTCGGATGTTCTGTCCTGTATTACTAGACTTTCCAAGTTGTTGCAGAAGCGGGAAAACTGTGTTTTTCAAGTACATCAGCTACTACAAGCAACTCTCACCAACCTTGAAAAGCTGAAGGAATTGAGGTACAAATTTATGACGCAATGCTCAAACCTAGTTCAGTAGTCACTACTCAGCTTTGCTTCTTAGAAAAATAAATTTGTCTGGTAGTGCTAGTATTATGAGCAACCTTGTCGAAAAATTGACAAATTTCGTAATTACATGTCATGTGTAAGCAGCACTAATTCTTCATTATTTCCCGTAAACAATCTTTTCAATATCTTCAACCTCTTCACTGCTACTTCATTTCATTTCTCTTTATGTATGAAATCTGTCTTGCACAAACAAAAAACCATGGCAGTTAAGTAAACTTTAATTTCTTTGACATGACTCAGTACGCATAATTTTCATAAGTTAACTTAAAGCTTTCATCCCCATGTTTGACAATAAATTGAAAAATAACTGACATGGTTTCTTATGAGCTGTCTGGGTTTTTTTTGTGCTTGCAATGCTTTGAATTGGTGGTGGTTCTAATAACATTACAGTGCAGGACCTGAACTCAGTAAGGTCTTGAATCAGGCACAAGGAAACTATCATGGTGAAGATCTCATGGGAACTCTGTAGAGCATGAGTTTCAAGTTTCAAGTCAAGTGGTGGCTGTGAATATTTAAATGGTCACTACCCCCATCACATGCAATCACGTCATATAAAGCATAGAGCAAACTTCCATTACGTTTGTTAATAAAAAATAATAAAATATCTGTCATTAGAATTGCAATTTTGTCCTTACTGATCGTTAATGGCATCGACATTTGGACGTCAAGACTTCTCGTCAAGAGATATATCTGTTAGTGTGAATATTTTTAACAGAAATCAAACGTTTTTGGGAAGTTCAACTGACGATTTTTTTAATGATTTATTACCGTTTTAAACACTGCCAAGCATAAAGATGAGATCATTTTCTGACCAGAATCTTCTCATAAGAAAAAGAGAATAATATGGAATTTTATCAACATGAACGATTTTTTCTCATCCTTGCTTCATCAACAAAATGCATTCCATATTGATAAGGTAATCCTTTCGACTCTCTGCCATGTTACCGACCAAATAATCTCCTACGGCTTAGCTTTGTAATGCTTTCTCTTTGAAATATTTGTAGAGTGCACTTTAAATATTTTAGGAAGATTTTGAACCCTTCTATCATTTATAATGGCATCATGCATTAAAAGGTCTCCACAAAAACACCAATCGCACCTTCATAATTAATAATACCAATAAAATTTAACTCCGAACAAAATAATCAAAGTAAAACGATGACAATGTCGATGAATGATGACACCGGATGTTTAACGTGACTTATATATCAACAGTATCAATTTCGTTTAGAGAAATTCAATACTTATCAGAATTCGACAACATCGCAAATGACATTGGGATTGACTCGTCAATCTTCAAGAATGCCGCGTGTCATTGGCTTGTTAGATTGCTAGCGATACGAGGCTTTTGGCCCGAAAGAGATCTATGAAGGAGCGAGAGCGGAATCATAAACGCCGATTTAGCAGGATGTTGCTCAGATATTATTAGTCTGGTCTAACCCAACCTTACAATTCCCTGCGATTGAAACGCATCGTCTACTTTTAAAATGTTTTTGATTTACACATGTACATGTCCAAACGAACTCAAATCCCTGGACTCATTAAATATTTTCAAAAAGCATTTGAAAACGTGTCTTTTCTCCCAAGCATAAATGCAAGAGAGCAAGTGAAAATAATGACTTTGTTAATGTTGCGCTTTGAGCACACTGCCGTGTGGAAGTTAGCGCTATACAAGCATCCTTTATTTTATATATATATATATATATATATATATATATATATATTTATTATACATATATATATGTATATATATATACGTGGACTTACATAAAATCAAATTGCAAATAGTCATTTCGAGAGATACACTTTGTTGATCAAGTTATATATCAATACGTCCTCTTCTTATATAATTTTTATATTTTAAAATCATATTTTATTATTAAGATGTTGATCGAAGCAAGTAGCTGACAGGGTCAAATTATACCCAAAATATCATTGTGGTATGTAGTAAAGTGAATTAATAAGTAATTAACCTAAATAAGATCTTTTTTTTGCTGATTCCAGAAAACAGTAAACGATGATGAGATAATTAATATTAAAAGCTTTGTATGTATCCATGAAAGGGCATTCTTAAAGCGCACAAATTCTTTTATAACCCTGAGGGAAAGGTACCTCGATGCAGCCTATTAAGGACTTCGAGCGACCGTTTATGACCATACCTTCTCGTGTTGAGGTACCCAATTGTGGATAAAGTGTCTAAGGAAAAAAGGCCCAACATACAGATGTTTGGTGCCTCCGCCGGGATTCGAACCCGGGCCAGCACGCTAAACACTACAACACTGTACTCCAAATTAATAATAATAAAAAGGCCTTGTGAACAATGACATATGCGTTTAATATCACGCATTCGTCACATTAACACAAAACCTCCCCTGTATCTCATTATATAAGATCAAAGACGAAGAAATTTCCAAAATGTTAACTTCAAAGTAAAGATTATCTTCTCGTTAACATTGATTTTTCATTTTTGCCAAGAATTCCAGTTTCTTCGGAACATTTTGGCAGCATATGCCATTTTCGTGGAAATATAAAATCAGTTTTCCTGAGAAAAAAACTCTTATCGGGCTACAATGACTTCCTCACTCGTCGACAGGATACGGAAATCGATAAGCTTGATCTCCACTATTATGCCGTCGTGACGCCTTGAATGTTTTGAACTTTTAACAATACAGTTTTCGTCAAAATGAAGGACATGGACGTATTGATCTGTAGCAATGGAGCAATTCCATGACATTTGGCACAAAACTGGCATTCAACCCCCTATGTTAAATCTATAATATAGAATATCCTTTGAGTAGAGTTAGCCTACACAAAATTTAAACTTTGAATACGTTATCCTTCTGGAGAAGATAAAAGTAGTTCAGTAACGTGGCCAGAGCCACCAAATCTACAAGTTATAATCCAACCTGAACGAAGTCGCTGTATTCAAGATTTCAGCACTTCAAAATGAGTGATTCATGAAGAAGAGCTCGATAATAATCTTTTGAATCAAGAAAGGAGATTACTGAAAAAACTCTAGAATTACAGATATTTATCATCAAAGAATTTATATATGTGTCATTCTTTATTGTAATTCTTAGCCAATATGGCCAACTTTTTCCAAGCATTTGTTCACATCTATCAAATCATAAAAGTTGTTTAAGCACGTTCCATGTATTTATTGTAAAGAATTTTATGCTGAAGCGCTTTTTGAATGATTACATGATTCCAGAAGACAACAAAAGCATTTACTCATTGAACGTTGGAAATGAGAGAGAGCCTTTACTTTTGGCTGGGAAGTGAGTTACTGAATAGTGTGTAACAAGCTGTAAGCACAATTTCAGCTACGTATAGCACGTCGGGGTTGTCATCCAAATGAAAGTAGACATAGAGGTGGAAAGAACGATGTAATGAGACAGATATTTGAAGACCAAAGTTTCTTGTGGACTGAAATTACATTTAGAGTTTAAAGGTGACACAAATGTTCCTGAAAAATAGAGACATTTTCTCTAGAAATTATTCCAGAAAGAGAAGATTAACATGTGTGACACGTGAGGCAGCTCAACTTATTCATATCACTGTTGAACTGCCTTCATCATCTCCTTGGATAGTTAAGACATTATATGTTCCCACAAATCCCTTCTCACATCCTTTATATAACTCACACAGCTCGAGCATCCTGCTTCGTCAGCGTTATTGAATCCGCTAATCGAGCTCCTTCCATATCTTCTGATTTCTTTCCAGCCAAATTACTCGTACGTCTTTTGCGGCTTGAGGTTCGTTGCTGTGCTCACCTGTTATTGTGTAAGCCAATGAAATGTCGTTATCCAAGGAGTTTGAAGCTGGATGCGAGTCGTGTCATTGGCTGGTTAGATAGCTAGAGATACGAGACTTTTGACCTAGGGTATATGTGAAAGGATCAGCTTAAGTGGTTTAACATTTATACCATAACATAATTTGACTACTGTTTTATATGATAAGGTGTCACAAGGTTATTTAGCGCACATGTACCACTGAAATATTTCTCTCATAACCAACTTTCTTTGTCTATATTATAAGTTTAAAACTGGAAATAAAATAGAATAAAAATTGAACAAGCATTATGTCAAATTGCCATTCTAACATGACACGAAAACTAGAATGAAAATACTGCTTTCTGATTGGTTACCAAAATCAATTTTGGAGTGATTATTTCGCTAATAATCACCTCTAAATATTTACGACCGATTCACATTCATACGCGCACGTTTACAAACTCCATTCGCTGAACTTACTGTTTTAAAGACACCTGCCTGCAAAAATTAATTTTAAATCAATTCTATAAATACATTGAAAATACCGTATTTTTTTAGTAATTTATAAGATAAATCCATTCTTTGGTTATTATTTGTTGAAGTAGTTTATTTTTTTTATCACTAAATTTAATTTTAAACCGAGCTCGTTTCGTACCGTAACGCGCGATTCATCAAGAGAACAGATGAGACGTACGTTAATTATTCTTCAACTTTACAAACTGCTTCCCTTTTCCCCCTCTCATTCATAAGCGAATTTCCAGACAGTGTGATCAACCATGACAAACTATACAGCTTTCTTGATCGTTCATTCAGTCAGTTCACTTGTTGCGTGAGGATCGGAGTTAGCAAGGTTATCGCTAGCAGTAAACAACTACTTTTAGAGTAACGTCCCTTGATTGGGTTAGTCCTTACCGGTATTGTAGGGATGATAGGTGACCTTTGTATAATTTACGTGAAAAACGTATCTCTGACGGGTTAAAAAAATCTGTCTTTTGTTGATATTATCGTCAACAAAGTAAATGCTTAAGGGGTTCTATTTTTTAAATGTTTTTTTTTATTGAAGCGTGTTCTTTGAAAATGGAACTGTACCGTAGTTTCGAAAGCAAGTGGAACTGGTCTGTACTGGTTCGACCTAATCACATTGTTGTTGCGCAAGGCAAATACGTTCCTCATTATTTTTCTAATTAGTAATGTTAGAGTGGAGATAAATCCATTCTGTTTTTTATTTTGGGGTTGTATGTCGTGCATTTTTCACCCCTAAATAAACATTTTAAACCTTGCAAGCTCGGTTTGAAATTAAAATAAAAAATAAAAAACAGAATGGATTTATCTCCTAATTTGAATTCATCACAATCAAGAATGATAGTTCATAATCATTATAGATATTTGAAGCTTATAAACTTTCATTAATTGCTTACAAACCAATTATATACTTCGGAAATGAGATAATCATATACTCTTAGTGAGTCATACTTAAACTACAGTAGTTTGGTGATCTGACAATATTTGATGAGAACATGACATTCGTAAAATTATCAACACACGACAACATAAATCCATCACGATTAATCTTTACTTTAACCGATATTGTTACGGTGGTGCTTCGTAAAGGACAAGAAAAGACCCCTTTGGGTTTACTTAAGTTTGCTGGAATATTGGTCTCAAAGAAAATGGAAATTTAGCACGCAACTTTAAAAGAAATGGTGTTCATGGAAAAGCTGGTTCGGTCTCTGATATTTTAGTCTTTTTCTTACGCCACACTCACAATTCGCTGAAATGTGAAATAGAAATTCTAAACAGAAAGTCACTATAACGTATAGTATGTAGGTTCAGTTACCTGAATAAACAGAAATGAAATATCTGCCAAAAAGAAATTTCCAGGAAAGAAAGGTAACAGAATGAGAGCACTAAAAAGTAAAACCTGATATTTCACAAAAGTCTTTGATGTGATTTTATCTTCTTTGTCACCATGAAGGAGGTGTGCTCTCAATAATTAAGTTTTGTGAACCTGTTGTACAATCTTGGCATTAACCAAAAGGAATGGTTGCATCAAGAAGTACGTTGATATATGTATTACTCGCACCTGTCCCCTTACGATATGTTGTATTCAGGAAGGTGATGAAGCAGATTTTTAAGAATGATAGAGAGATGATTGGTGAACGAAACCAGATTGGTTAACTATACAAGTTTTAATTTGTTAATGTTTTGTTTTATCAGTTTAACAGTTATATGATTTAAAATTGAAATTGGAAGTTGAATAACCAAACAATATCAATTATCCTCATTGTAGTCTTTCGTCAGCTACTGGAACTTCATAATTCTTGGATTTCTAAAAAAGTTTGACAACACAAGAAAGTTTATAAGGTTTACCTTTTTGATTTTCACGTGACAAGTTTCTAAAACACAAAATATGTCATTTAAAGGCAACACCAAAGTCACCATCCTGCTGCATCAGCGTAATTTCTCCTTCCATATACCCTGATATCCTTTAGGCCAAAAGCCTCGTACAGCTAGCTATCTAACCAGCCAATGAGACGACTCGCATCCAGCAACAGCGGCACAACCCGGATGGAAAATTCAAGAGAGTAGCTTCAAGCTCCTTGGATAACGACATTTCATTGGCGTAAACAATAACAGGTGATCACAGCCACTAACATCAAGCCGCGCCAGCGGTACATGGCTTTTGGCCTGAAGGATATCAGGGTACAAGGAAGGAGCTTGATCAGCGGCTTCAATTACGCTGATGAAGCAGGATGCAAAGTCACAAATGGATAAGGTTAACATGATGTTGGCAGGAGTTGTTATTGGTTGAGGAGGAAATTGTTGTTTACGGTCATTCTGCTTGTAATTTGTTGCATAGATTCTCAATCGCACACCTGACCAACAATGGCTGCACCAGAAGCAATCTTCCCGTTTTCAAAATTATAAACTCTTTATTTATACAGTCAATAGCGAATAAAATAGACATAAACTTGCGTCAATTTTACACAACCTTACAGCACTTCTTTTTTCATAAAACGTATTTAGAAAAACCGTCCTTCAATTCTCACCTCCTCATATCGACGCTTTCAATCAGTTGTATTCAATTCAAATAATTGTTCTGGAAATTAATGTAAAAGTTGTTGACAAGAGAGAGTGTGGACTCAATACATTTGTGTCCTTTGATTTCTTCAGCAATGTTTACTTTTATCTCCTGAAACCTCTAAACTAGACGCACTAGCCCATTTTTAAGAAATGCAGGTTACGATCCTCTTTGAAGGTGTTAGATCCTCTTTGAAGGTGTTATTTCGATGTTTTTCCAATATTTAAGCGAAGAAATAGAATATATCACGAAAATAATCGTTCAATAGTAGTTTTATACCGTTTTATTTTGTAGGGTTGTAAAACCACATTATCTGGAATTATGAGACAATTGTACATTAACATGTTAGATTCGAAACCCCATGTTAGATTCGAAACCTGGCCACACCCTCAGGGTCGGGCAACGCCCACAACACTGATAGTACCAACAGCTTAGCACACCACATGAACCTTGATAGAAGTATTGGAGAAATTCCTAATTTGTTATAATAGGAATGTTATGGTTGTTAATTGTCAAAAGGAAATTTAAAATGTTAAAAATCATAGGTTCTTATCTTTAAACTTGACAAAAATCAAATACATGAGTATCGAGTGCCATACACTACATTAATATTTAAGTAGATATTTAAGACAAATCTTATAATATAAATTTCGCCAAAAGTTGCTAAAGAGTCGAAATGTTTTGATATTATTTTATAATTTGATATCAAAAGGTACTCTTCTGTATCCTATATCAATTTGCAAATGTGTACCATTTTGTGTATTTAATTAAATTAACTATCTAAAGTCATTAAATGTTAAATTCATTTTAATGTTGACGTTGATAAAATATGATTGATTTGAACAAATTGTCCATGTCGCAAGGGAACAAATTTGACCCTGTTAGTCGCTTGTTCATTTTAAGTTCACCCATCTCTAAAGTCTTTTAAAACACAACTATACGGATGAAAAACACAAACCTCGGTATACTTTTATGGTTCTTTAGAGATGGTCAATACAATTCTGGAAAAAGTGTACATCTTTGTGAATTATAACAAAACAATATCGTGACCATGACTTTGTTTGAGTTCGGTATATGATCTCTGCTGCCCTTTCGAACGTTCATAATGAAGGAAAATGATCGCTTTAGGTTAATACGCATCTCTCATAAATGTCGTTTGTTATGTTCGATGGCAATACACGTCTGATTAAATGGAGAATTGGGTTTATAATAAATAATCCGTTTCCGAGTGCAGAAGAGTGAATATTACATTTAATTATTTTTAAAAGATAGAAAATGGCCCAATGCCAATCTAACTTCAACAAGTTGCATTGATATCTTTCATTGATATGTCAATGTAGAAAAAGTGGTCAGAAAACCAAATAGACTGCTTGCTTGAACCAGCGATGTTTTAAGTGATACACAATGAATATGTAAAAAAACAAACTCGACGTTACACTCTATAAGTTGTCATAGAATATATTTTTAAAAAAGGTGAATAGAGTGTTTGCAGAACGACAAATGTAAAGAAGTGGTTGTAAGCAATATTTGCACATACCAACATAAAGATTTTACGAGATATGAGAAATCAGAGTGCCTGTTTACAGTTAATGGAACATACAAACCAATAACTCCCTCCCTAATTGTATACAGCTCAAGGATTAAAGACATAAATGGCTTTAAGGTGCATATTGCTCTTATAAAGAGAAATGCTTTTTTCTAGTCCTCGTCATGTTGAAGATGAGTTTACATATATTTTTAACAGAAATATTTTACTGAAATTTTAAGTGATGAAATCCCAAATATCTAAATTTACGTCAACGTTTTTGGTAGGAAACGTTCTTGTACATTTATACATATGACAAGTCAATGCAGATTCTGGAATTAGAAATGATGTTTAGATGAAATAAGCGCCGTTGAGTCGTCTCGCATCCATTACATATATCATGTATATTTCATTCTGTTTGGACGTCAACTGTATTTCCTCATCTGCTATGACAAAGGCCTAATCTTTGGATGACATGAACCATTTTCAAACCTTTCCTTTGATAATAATTTCAGTTTACGTTATTAAAAATATCATTTTTTCTAGTTTTTTTAACAAAAAAATAAAAAAAATTGTCCTCAAAATAGTTACAATAATTGGAATACACAAAGAAGAGTAGTTGTTACAAAAAGTAAAAGTAATACACCAGAGGAAATAAGACCTCCCTCTCCTTTCCTGGAAAAGAACTGAAGATAAAAACACTCATTCGCACCCTCAATCATACTCTTCATACCACTACCTGTACATTAAATATCTTAAGAAACATTCATTACAATGACATTTATTTAAGAAAATATGTGATTTATGTTTGATCTTTATTATCATACTTGTTTCAGAATTTGATTAGAAACGTAAACCTGGTGTTTTAAAATTATGACCACTGGTCACTAAAGCGTTCGTCAAAACTGTTACATTCCAGTTTTAAGTAAAAACAAAACACTGTTTAAGCACTACTTCGGTTCAAGCACATTATCATCACTATTTTTTCCGTATTGCAGTACAAAGGAGCCATATTAACTATATTACATAACGTGTGGCGAGTATGTGAACTTAAATAAACTAAACTGATTGGCAAAAGAAACATTACCAACTAATAACGACTCTTTAAAACAGCGCTAGAAGTATGATATAGAGTAATTGTAATAAAGCACTACAGCCTATAACTCTGAAGCACTGAATAATTTGTTGTACATAACCTCATTTTCGTTTCAGGAATAGAAGTTCGTAGGAAACACAAATATACTAATGAACAGACTCTTTTTGATATTTTTATTTTAGATCTCTTTGGTTTGTTATGACCACCACGTATTTCATTATTCATAAAAATCTGCATCAAAATTTGGTCATAATGGGAGGGTGTGGTTTGGCTCCAACAATATTTTGAAAGAACATTCCAAATTGTGGAAAGTCTTGTGAGCCTTACAACAACAACTTTACAATTATCCAAGTTTTGTGGCCAGTTCATCTATATGTGTCGTCGAATGATTATGAACCTACCCGTCAATGCAAACAAGTAGCAATAGATATACGGGTCTTTTCAGGCTGGTATTGTTTGACATCACCCGTCTTTTAATGTTTTTTTTTTGCTTTTTGCCATATGGGTGGTAACCATCACTGATCATGTCATATATTTGAACGAGTAGCACTTGATTATTAACGTTTGCAAACTTTTCTCAAAATGCGTGAAAATTGTGTGATTTTCTTCTACCTTCCCCCTCAAAGTCTGTTACCGATAAATCATTAGTGATATTGTAACCTCGCTATAAAGCATTGCAATAAGTTTCTCAATAAAATCATGAATATGACACTTAACTTTGTTCATATATAGGCAAACAGAGAGTTCACGTTAGTAAGTAGTTTAAGTAAATATGACACTTTCCTTTATTTGTTTCTTTAGATCTTCTCTGTTGTCATTCCCAATTCACGCTACAGACGCATATGTCTAATATCACCTGAAGAATATCCGGTTGTGACATCAACTAAAGCAAATTTTCTTTCAGTGATATAGCTTTGAAGAATTATGATCAAAACAGTTAACAGTATGTCGACATTTGGTTCTTTTTCCAACATCATTATCCAAGAGAACAATTCCGTTTGTAGACAAACTGATGCTATCGCAAAGAAAATATCTGTATTTAAATTTAAAAAAAACAAACAACATCGTGCGCATATTCCTTTTGAACCTTGTGGAACATGATTTAAATTGTCACTGTAATACTTTTTTATGCTAAGGAAGACCAACAGACGGGGATTTGTTGCGTGATCAGTCATTTTTGTACGACTGACAATATGTTCACTCGGACAATCAACCGTTAAACAGTACATAATGTTCAATGCTTGCTCACAAAATTACCTGGTGCAGGTATGTTTATATAAAATGAAATAAATATATACTTGCAAATAAAATACTTCAGACGACACTTGCCGTAGGTATAATATCATATTGTACATTGTTACATCGTTAGGCATGTGTACCTATATATTTGCCATGTTGTAAAAACTCCACACTGTTGGAAAGACTTTTTATTAACGCATTAAAATGATACTTACAGCAAGTGTCGTCTAAATAGAGGTTATCATGCGAGTATGTTTTGGGATGGTAAATATCCTGCATTAGGAATAAACATTGTATTTTGCGAGCCTTGGCGAGCTAAATACAAAGTGTTTATTCCTAATGCAGGATATTTACCATCCCAAAACATACGAGCATGATAACCTTTTTATCATACAATGTCATTCTGCATTCATTTTGCCAAAAAAGGTCTGCCGTCATTACTGGAGCTGTAAAAGTTATCATCAAATGTGCGCATTGATATATGCAAATGAACAGCGTAATGGTATCCACGGTAAATTGACATTAAATTAATCCTCCCTTCTTCACCTTTGAGGCAACAGGCATGATCTAAATGTTCCAGTTGGTCTTAGAATTTGTTTCTAAATAAAAAAAGATGTAAACGAAAATAAATTTCCGTTTCGAAAGTACGTGTAGATTTGAACCCGAAAGCGTTCGCCTTTGCATTCACACGTACTCACGTATTTCACTTAGAACGAGAGTTCCTTCCCTTATCCAAATGCAAATGGCAGTTTGTGTAAACGCAGCGTTACGGATAGATTAACTAATACTTACTCTACATAATTTTCAAAACCCAATAAATGATGAAAACATATTGAAGCTAAATATGAGGTCATTGAACATGTGATTCAATCTGCCTTGGGTTCCCGTGAGTAAAATGTAACTCGGTTCATTCATTGAAATAGCTAGGCCTGCCTATATATTTCGGTTGATTTCAACCAGCGAAGTAAATTTAGTTATTTTGCACTGCTTGATCATGAACTTCCCGAAACAGATGCACAAAGTCCGTTTGTCATTTCTTCAACTTTATTTTGATGCATTAGATGACGAATAATTTGCTGAAGCCATCCGTTTGTGCAGGCATTCCAAATGATAAAGCGTGTGACGTCATAGTAATTTTCAGAAAAAGTTCCGGCACTTGACCTCTGTAATTTGCATCGGTATCCGCATATGACCCCAACGGATATCGAAAATATCCGTTGACTTTATTATGCCGAGAACAATATACATTCTATGAGAAAGTATTTTATTTTTTCTTAAATAAACATTCACTTCACGTGCACCAATCTTCCTCTATCTATCTATATATATATATATATATATAGGTAAAAAGGTGAAAGGTCGCACGTGAAGTAAATGTATATTTGAAAATAAAATACTTCAGACGACACTTGCTGTAGATATCATTTTAATGTCATTTATCATTTATATGTTCAAAAAGCTTCTGGAGTAAATTCAATTTTATCAAAAGAATTTCTTCAAAAGACGCTAAAACATATACTCCTAGAAATTACATGTATACAGGTCATGTCACCGGTGCGATTGAAACAAAAGATCAATTGATGGACTGGGTCAGACCGGGAAGAAGCTACCATAATGACTCAATTCTTAATCCCTCGTAAATAGCGCATTGTAAGCTAATCAAGCTAACCACTTGTCACTTGCTAATCAATCAAAGTCTATTGTACATTGTTACATAGTTAAGCATGTGTACCTATATATTTGCCATGTTGTGAAAACTCCACACTGTTGAAAAGACTTGTTATCAAGTTGAAATGCGACGCATCCAGTCATCATTAAAATGATATCTACAGCAAGTGTCGTCTGAAGTATTTTATTTTCAAATATATATATATATATATAGATAGAGGAAGATTGGTGCAATATATATATATATATATATATATATATATATATATATATATATAGAGGAAGATTGGTGCACGTGAAGTGAATGTTTATTTAAGAAAATATATATATATATATATATATATATATATAGATAGAGGAAGATTGGTGCACGTGAAGTGAATGTTTATTTAAGAAAATATATATATATATATATATATATATATATATATATATAGATAGAGGAAGATTGGTGCACGTGAAGTGAATGTTTATTTAAGAAAAATAAAATACTTTAGACGACACTTGCTGTAAGTATCATTTTAATATATATATATATATATATATATATATTCTTTAAAAATAACAAACTGAAAATTGGTCTTCATATAAGTTCATTACCAACCGGTTTCACAACATAGTGATCATCAGGGTAACTTATAGCTGCAGCCGTATAATACAATAAGCAGAAAGTATATTCAAAAATAGAATACCTGTGTTCGTTTGATATGGATTTAGTTTTTTCTAATCACGTTATGAAAGGCTTATATGTTTGTGTTTTTATTTACTTAGACTTCATTCCAAGATGCAAATTATGTCTGTACTTGCGTTGGCGTCGTGGGCGACGTTGTGGTTTCATTAGGCTAAGCAAGTCTGTCATTCATAGAAACATTCCATTTGTCTGTCATTGACATAAAATCACAGAGAACTCACTGAAGCCATACACCGTAATAGATGAGAGATGTTAAGACTCTTTAATTGATCAAAGAGCGTGATTACCTGAACTAACTTACCTTATATATATATGCGGAATCAGGTTAATGGTAGTGTGCGAAAGCAGTTTAAAGGTCATGTCATTTAAACCTGCTCATGGACAGTTGAGATGGGTTCTAATTGTTGGACTTTAGATAAAGTTGGAACAAAGTTAACTTACGAGAATGTGAAAAGAAATTGTAATATGTCATTAATGCGTCCGTTTCATCTGCAAATATTTGAAATTATTTCGATACAATTGCACAAAAATTAATAAAGATTTATGATTGTAATTTCCTATCACCTTCATTGATGTAATTGTCGCGTAAATTGTGACAAATACTTCACCACTTCGAACAATTGCTATTTAATAAGCACTTCACAATTTCAAAAAATTTCTATTTAACAAATACTTCACCATTTCAAAGAGTTATTATTTAACAAATTTTTCACCACTTCAAACAAAGACAGCAACAGAAGCCATATTTTAAAGTTAATCCATTTAAGATAAAGCGAACAGCCTACAGCAATACTTAATCGACATTTATATGTGAACTTGTCCGATTTAGCTATTTGGTATCTTAACCTAAATTCAGTAAGTGTATGAGATCGTTCATGAACCTGACCACGCCCTCTCTTACTGAAGGATAGCCAACATCGTTACAGCTTTGGTCGGGTTCTCGTATCTTTTGATTTGCACATCTTTTCATTGTAAGGTTTCTGAACTGCTATTCTTATGTTAAATGATTACCATATTTGAACTGCATTATTATTCTTTTCTGCTCTAAGGAATAAACTATGTTTCTGAAAATATCCGAATTACTTCAATTCAGTGTGCAAGTTTCAATTATTATGCTCTACAAATAACGACAAATGCATTGCCTTTTAAGTCAGATTGAAATATACGTGTTACATGTATTTTAAACATAACTTTTTCACACTCTTCAAATGGGTATCTATACGTACAACCCTATAATGCTTAAGTTTTCAAAGTCATAAAAGTGTGTATTGACGACATCAAGGGGAACTACCATGTAGTGACATAAATTTTTGTAACTATAAGTGAACCTATTTTAACATCTTTTGAACCTGAAAAGGTATTTTTATACAGATAGAAGAAAGAAGTTATTCTTTACGCTTTTGATAATGCCACGGTCTATATTTTCAATGATAGTTATAAAGTGGTATAACGTTATCGCGTTTTAATCAAGAAATTTTGACCGACTTCGCAAGTTCATTCAATTTATGGGATTTTGTTAAAAGCGGCTTGACACTGTCCCACTGATGACCAACGACACCAAAATGAATTAAAAAGTAATAACCTTGCACGAATAGATCTGAATTGAGAAAAAAACCCCAAAACAAATAGAATATTAAACAATTCTTATGGATAATAACTTCATTATTTGATTTCTCACGAAGTTTCTGGGCTACTTCTTCCCCCTTCTTCAGGTGCTTTTTTACCTGAAGAAGGGGCACGAAGGAGCCCTGAAACGTCGTGAGAAATCAAATAAAGAAGTTGTTATCCATAAGAGTTGTCTAGTATTATCAGACCAACTACTAAATGCCTTTGAAGAATTTCAACAATAAAAATGCTAGGTACTTCCGATATGGACGGACTGCATTGCAGATTAAATTGACACACAACAAATGCCTTGCGGATGTTACGGTCGTAGATTAGAATCATAAAGAATCCTAAACAGGACGGGTTCACAAATGAAAACCTGACTTGATGACAGTCGATAACGGTTGTGTGGATATTGGCCGTATTGTCGCCGGTCAGTGTTGCGCAACAAAGTCTCCGGATGCTTTGGGGCGCAGTTCAATTCTGACCCTCCTGGTTGCTGGTCAGTTGTCTTACTGGTTAGGAAACGTTACAAATCTGCTGCGTTTCAAAGGAAACGAACTCGACCATTGTGGAGTCTGCAGAAGCCAGACATGGGGTTGCGACAATATAATGCACTATTATGCTGAAAACATCACAACATCATCGCTTTGTTTATTTCTACTGTTGTTGTTGTCTAATGTACCTTAACATCACTTGAACTCCTCAAGATCGATAATGAAAAACGATACCGTGCACGTCGAGCTGATATCGTTAAAGAGACACTCCGTGTATTTCATGACATTATTCCAGTTATCGATACGTATGAATAACATTGTTAGTTAGTGAAACTTTAAGGTCTCTGAAAGTCATCCCTAAACTTCAGATCTATAAACGAGAGATATAACAACACTCAAATGTCTTATTCGGATGGGCACTTTATGTTTAACATTTCAAACGCTATCAACTCCAAACTGGTGATCTGTCTGCTTCAAGTAAGTTTCCAATTAGTTTTATTTTACTAGCAGATGTGAGCATGCCTTCACCGTAACCGGGTTTTTTCCTTCAAAATGGGAAGTTCGTACCTTAAAGTTGTCTGTATACTGTGTTGATTGTGAAGAGTATCGGACAAGGATGGATACCATGTGCGGAAATGCATTTTCGTGTCTCATCCTTGCCTTTCATATGATGATCGCTTTGCCATATCGTGAATTCGATTTCTAATCATACATGTTTAAAATTCTTCATATCATCGGTACTATGGCGGGAGTTAAATTAACGATTATAGGACGGTATTTTTGTACCAATTGACGGACGAAGGCAATACAAAGACAAATGAGACACCTTTTGACCACGAAAATCGCATGTGAACTATTTTGATATTTATTTCCCACACTGTCCAAAACTGTTGCAGTATCCGAACGGTTGCTCTAGCTGTGTTCCCGAAATGCCCAATTACTAACGCTCTTATGTGAATGTTTCCATTCGGGTTTTCACCTTTTTATATATTTGACAAAGAGTGAACCATGCTTTAACAGAATCTGCTTGGTTTAGAATGAACGGTACACAGTATCAAAGCCTTCGATTCGAAGCTTGCTCCTGGACTAATGCAAACGTAACTGTGTGATACTACGAATAACTTAACACAAAATAAGACATTTGAGACAATTCGTTTAATTTTTTCATGGATTTGACATTAATAAATTCACAATTGTACATTTGTAAATCTAACGACATCTGCAGATCCTTTCGTTATAGTTCTAACTTGATTTGCGGACACAGCCGATTTTGTAATTACTGTCACAGGGCTACAGATAAGGGTCGTATACGCGTAATGAACGCCTATAAAATTCTAAGTACGGCATTTAAGATAAATTCCATGCGTATCATGTACGCACGTACATGCCTGTTTACGCTTGGACATTCATTTCCGTGCGTATCGTATTTCTAAATTTATCAAGGATGTTCTGATTCATGAATATAATAATTTCATGTTCAGGTTCATTTGACAAACAATAATCGATTGTTGATCGCTTCGCTAGTTTCCGTCGGTAATACACTGGCGATTTCATTGGTTGATTACAACACTTTACACCTCCATAAACAACATACAAACGTGCTCAAACTTTGCAAGTACTAAAGTAGTGAGTACACTCCAAAAGGTTTCAGTACACCTCCACTTTATATTCAAGGTGTATGTACACTCACACCTAAAAAGTTATCTGTAGCCCTGCTGTCATGCGCTCATGATTTGTGCAGCGAATCTGTTTCCAACTTTGTATTTAACTGTTGAACTCAACGTGGTTTTAAAGGGGCGGTAGCATTTTTAAAAAATTAAAAGATGTATTTCTTAATAGTTCCCCAAATAGACATTAGTTTATGCCGAAAGTGTTATATTCAAGACTTTATATATCTCATTACTCAACCTGACCATACGTAGTCTTAGAGGAAATAATGAAGCATCATACAAAAACCACCGTCGGCCATTTTTGTGTGAACACATTTAATTGATTGGAGGATGGGAAATGGATTCGCAAAGCTTAACCGATCATCGTCCGTTAATTTATACATGTTTCTTTTTATTAAAAACATTGTTTTGCAATTTGTAACATGAAATTCCATTAGAATACCTCACATTACGTTACCATTGTGAAATCAAATGAATTATTATTAATATCATTAATCATATAAACTACTGGGCCATCCTTGATATAAGGTCTAACGCCGAGATAAATCTATATTAACACCCTGAATCTTTAAACGCACTAGTGCACGCCAATATTTCGTAAACACAACGAATGCACAGATACTGCATATATCTCGATATATAACACTATCCTCACTCAAGTAATCTAACAAATATTTACGTATTCAGGTAATAAAGTGTATTTTAAAGGCCGGAAGTATTTAATGTTACGTTACATTAAATCCGCATGAACTACGATATCGGTAATATTAAGATTTTTCTCATGACCAGAAAAGCGGAAACGGCAGCCGCTATGGTCAATCTAATAACAATGGTAATACTGTGTTATTAAATCGGTTAATTTACAATATTGCTTTCATGAAACATATTTCATGATTTGTTCTCAGTTCAGAGTTTAGTTATATTCAATAGCTGCACACAGTACTAGTACAGCCGTTTCCAAGTGTCAATAATCTATTCGTTTTGTGCATAGCTAACCATAGATTTTTATATGTCCAAGCCGGCTGTCTTAACGTTTTCATTGTTGATTACAGGTAAATTGTAAAGAATGTTTAGTATTTCATTGCATCGATAGAAAGTTTAAGTGAATGCATAAGTCCTCGTAAACCTTAAAATAGCCAATTTAAACCGTAAAAGCGTGCACTAGTGCCTTTAAGGTACTTTCGCTGACAAATATTAACAAAATCTTATTTAACCACCTCGCCTGACTACGACTCTTAGTGTATAGTATACATGCATATTGGTCTGAATAACCATGCCTCTGTGTGACGAGTTTATGCGGTAATCTTCCAGAGGAATAAACGCAATTTATCACCGTACGAGATAATTCTTAAAATCCACAGCAAAAGCCATTAATGAATCCAGGATATTAGTGGAGATTTATTGCAACGTTTATCTTGAGTTATGGAGGATGCCCATTTAAACTAGGATTATATAGATTGAATGACACCCCCGCAAGCTTGTACTCTATTAAGGAGTTTCATCCAATGGCTTCTTTAAATATACCCATAAATATACATGTTGGAATTAATTCCAATGTAAACTTACTGAATTGTTCAAATAAAACAGTTGCTCCCTGTTATTCAAAACGTATTTATTTAATTTTCGTTTCCATAGAAACGAGTTGAATTTGGATTCTTTAAAAAAACAACAGTTGGGGCTGTTTGACTATTGATTTGTGATCTGTCACTTAGTTTCATTACTGCAGCATTTTTTTTAACAAAACAAAAACTTGTCACAATAGGGAATTCTTGAAAGAGCATACAGTCACTGAACTCAAATGCTTTAAATGCAACTCGTATAAGATTAAAATGGCTGCATTGATGTTTCCCTCATTAGAATATTTCATTCCACGACTGCGGATTACCCATTACCGAAAAGTTAGATGTCTTCCCCTCTGAGGTCATTCAAATAACGAATATCTAGTTGTGAAACTTTAAAGTAATGAGACATGAAAAATGTGCCGCAGTGTCTTTTAAGTATCATCTAATTTTTCTTCAAAGAAGATAAAGCCCTTTTGGGATGTACTCCTGAGGCATTAGGGCAATGACATTTAAATTAAACCTTGATAAAAACCCTTTTGCTGTAGGTGAAATTGAAATGATGAACATAGAAATCTTTAGTAGTTAATTTCTTGAGGATTTTTTCAGAAACTAGTCAGTACACTCCTTCAATAGTTTTCTGCAAAATAACACTTCAGGGTAAAAGACAACAATTGTACATCGAACGACTCCACTGCGTTTATTTGTTGACGTTCTCTTAGTATTACAACCCATCCGAAGTGGTTTTTAATAAATATCGACATAAAAGGACTTTGATCAATTTGATCAATTTGATATTCGATTCACAGAGGAACATCAACTGATCATTACACACGGATGAGATTTCATGAATCTTATTGCAAGTAAATTGGACTCATTTGTAAAATGAACACAAAGAAGTTTTCACGTTTGCAATAAATTGGCAAAAATAAATTTAAACATCTCTGATAAATAATTTTTCTTGCTTAACATAAACGGTTTTGAATATTTAACGATAATTACAAATAGCAGAAACAAAAAATCATACAACATTAGTATAAATCAGCTATTTGTGACACTAATTTTAGCTCAAGAGGGCAATATGGAACATTAAGTAAAGGGTACATGTACTATGATAACTTTATGAAAGGTACAGTTTAATAATGTATTCGAGTTTCGAATTGTTCTTCATGTTATACCACATCTAAAAGAATTTCAAATAAATATCGTCATTTGAGGGGATCTCAATTTGAAAAGGATGGATCATCCACTAGACGTTCCATAAGCTTTGTCAGCTCATAATAGTCGTTGGACTCAAACACTTGCAAGTTCAATTGACTCCTCACAAGTCACCCAGATCTGTATGTTCCAATACTCTTCACGAGTAACTTGAAAATATCCCATGGATGACCGAGGATGCCCCTCATGCTGTGTTGTTTCCAAATCCTATATTTTAAAGCGTCAAACGTCTAAAATGCCAAGCACGCTTATGGTCAAAGGGTGTGTACAAGTTGAACAGGTGATCGATAGAAGCTGTACATGTATTCTCTAAATACTGATTGAATATTTAGGAGAGAAGATTCCGTCATAATTGAAATCTAGAAATTATAATTAATTGGAAATAATATGCATATTTGTCTTTAATGTTGTCATTTAGGGGAGGAGGGAGTAAGTTGAGACATCGGGTTTGTTGACCAACACAGTTACGCAACCTGTTTTAAATGAGCTCTTCTCGGGCTTCACACAGGTTCCCCTAGCGGCAAAGTATAACAACATAAACTTGCAAAATTTCAGCCAATGAAAACAGCACGCAATGATAGAATATTTGTTGTCACACAGGCATATGCAGCGATGCAGTCGCTAAATCCGCGGTGAATTTCAATATAAATTTTCCTGATAAAGATTTTCCCATTAGTGTCAAACGATGCCCTAGGTGTTGAGAGTTGGGATGAATAAAATGTAGCAAAACCTCTAATTTAAGTACTTTCAACATGAACTTGCAATGATACAAGATACAAGATCCATATAAGAGGCATGCAAATTAAGTTATAGCCAGACAGATGCGTAAAACGTTTATGGTATCATTTTAACAAATATTTGAACTCATTTTAAAAATTCAAGATGCATAGTGCAATCGCCTGCAACATTTCCATTTAATGAATTGACCTTAATCAGATTTATGAATTAACCTTTATCACATTCAATACTTTTTATGACACTGATAAACAGAATTTGAACTACATAATTAAATTATTCATGTTCATTATTGGTAAAGTAATATTTATCTTGTTCAGTGTCAGCAAAGACCCAGATCATCTCCATTGAAGGTAGAAGATGGAGATGATGACCTCTCTGTTGGACACCGAGAGAGAGAGCTGGAAGTGATGGACACCTGGACACCAAGAGGAAGCTGAAGGTGATGACCTCTCTGATGTTCCTTTAGGAGGAGCTCCAATTGAGGACGTCTCTGTTGGACACCGAGAGAGAGAGAGCTGGAAGTGATGGACACCTGGACACCAAGAGGAAGCTGAAGGTGATGACCTCTCTGATGTTCCTTTAGGAGGAGCTCCAATTGAGGACGTCTCTGTTGGACACCCACAGGGAACTTTAAACATGATCTGTTCTTTGGTCATCCATAGGCGGTCAACACGGGAATGCCACCTGAAGAGACATTTGGCTCGTTCTAGAAAGTGTATCTCAAACTCGCCATCATCTCCAATGCGACCAACATACTACGCCGCACATTAGACAGTACTGTCCAATTTTGTACTGGTCAGTGACCTACTAGGCTCGCAATGTCGTTTCACAACATATTTTCGTCTTTTATTGTAGAAATGAGGAACCGTGACGTACTAACCCGCTAGGCGGTGCACAGGAATTTCCGTCCCGGAAGTGTTGCCAGTGTCAACGTGTCGCTCTATAGCTGTTAGACAGTTGACAATCTCCAGCACGAACTACGCTGTCGACGGTGCTACAAGAACGGGAACGGAAGGCCGATTTGATCGAAAGGTAGCTAATATTGATTATTTTTAACTAGTTTAAAGGTATATATTCCAATATTCCTCATGAACTGGGACATGAAGCAATAAAATACTGAATTAACAAACATTTATTTATTATCTGAAAGATTCACTAAACCTTTTATTCTTGAAAGTGTGAAACAGTGAGTGAGTGAGTGAGTTGGGGTTTTAGCGTGCTTTGAACAATATTTCAGTTATTAAACACGTGGATGAAGAGCATCCGAAAGAGAGTGGACAGATAAGGGAGAAAGGGATCGAAAGGTTAAGGGAAAAGACGGAAAGAAAGACATAGTGAGAGATAGACAACAGGTTTTAGAAGGACTCAAATTTAGTCTGGCTTCTACACATTGACCTGTCCAGCTTGGGTATCCCTATCAGGAGCATGTACGCTCCAGCTGGCATAGCTCTTGGGGTCTCTGAAGCACGCAAACCACCACACCACGATAACGAAGTAAGACAAAAACAATACTTTACTCTGGATACTTATTATTTTTCATGGATAGAATTACTAGAATAGAATTGTTTCATAATTGTGAAGAAGACGCAGTTTGGTTAAATTCTCACCAGTCATTCTATACTGAAATCATACAAATGCACTAAATATACAGTAAATATGATTATACCCTTGGCTGGGGCATTCCATACTTGAATTGTGCAATGTAAGTGCGTGAGTTGGGTTTTAACGTGTTTAAAACAATATTTCAGTTATTAAACACGTGGACAGATCAGGGAGAAAGGGATCGGAAGGATGAGGGAAAAGACGGAAAAAAGGCCTAGTGAGAGATAGAAAGCAGGTTTTAGAAGGACTCAAATTTGGTATGGCTTCTACCCGTGCACCTGTCCAGCTTCGGTGCGGCTGCCCCCTCCAGGAGCATGAAAGCACGCAAACCACACACCCGATCCGAACGGAGTTATACGCTTCAAGCGCTCTTATGTTTTCTGGTGTCTCCGCTTCAATAGGACGAACGGTATACCGTCTTACCGCACGGTATTAAGGGTTACTGTTTAATTAGAAGCAGGGAAACTTTGCTGTCGACAAGAATTGAAGAGTTCTGCCCTGCCACATTTGACTGTGTTAGATGTGGTGTCCTCCAACAAAACATTATCAAATGTACAGATTGTAGCATGTTAGCATATTATTGCTCTCAGTGCTGCGACAGTGTACATACAAGTGTATTCTTTCATAGACCACAGGTTTGGAGAGTAAGTATTGTTACCTTACTGTCTCTTTAAGGTTTATGTAAAGTTTCTTTTGTATATTAGATTAGAATTGTTTGTCTAGGATGTGTCAGCTTTTATATAGATAGTGCATTATTGCATGGTAAAAGCAAACTATGTATCAATGCTTTTTGCCTTATGGAAATATAATTAACACCAATATCAAAATACTATCGTAAACTTTGTTGCATATATAAATTTGTAACTTAGATGTGTCATTATGTTATGATTAGCCATATTGGATAAACAAGACTTGCATCTTAATCATCTGTATGATGTTTATGATCATCATTTTTTTTGACTGATAATATAATTAATTTAGGGCACGATATTCCTTCCATGGGGAGGACCAATTACAACATTTGAGAGGCACAACCACGATTGTACTACCAAATACTTCAAGGAAATGTGTCTCATAGATGCTAACGGTAAAACGTTTTCCTTCTTGGGAATACTTTATGAAAAACACTACACAATGGGGTTCTCAATCTAAATGACATGGATTTCTAAACAATGAATAACTCATTTGAATAAAATTCTTATTAACTGATACATTTTAGGTCTAAGATAATTTCATAATTTTATTATTAGAGTAAGTAGAAATCATAGTATCAATCAAGGTAAGACTGACTTCTTCAAGAATTGGTGAACTATATAACAAAAACATAATTTCTGTTTCATACAGGTATCCAACAAAAAGCAAAGATGGCTTTCTGTCGATGTGAGCCTGAGTCTGTGGGACTCATAAGATTTGGGTTCTGGCCGACGACACCCCAACAGCCCCGTATAGCGGTGGATCTGCAGCTCATGGAGCTGACTTCTGTGTTAGAACTGGAGGGTCAGCTGTCCCTCAAGAACTGTGAAGTTCTTGACCATAGAGAGTTATTCAGTATCAACAGTGTGAAAACTGTTAGTAATTGTTTCCTTAAATGGATGATATTTGATTATGTGTAGATAAGATTCAAGGGGATGATTATCACTAATGGCTTAGTGAATTAATGTAATAAATGTATCAAAGGAAGATACTAATCGATATGTTTCAAACGGGCCATGTTTTTATCAAGCATTAACAACATTCCCTAAACAGTATTTGAATGTATGTAAACTATTTGGTGACAAGAGTGTAAAAATTGCTAACTTAACCAGGCCAGTCGGAATTTCCCAATTTTGAAGAGAACCCGGACATTTTCGATAACAGACAAATGACTTAAAATAGAAAGATAACATCTCCCGTACCCTCGGAAAACCCCCAACCAAAATAGGCCAAAATAGCTATGTAAAGTTGGGCGGAGGCTTCTCAATATAAGATCAGTTGTGTGACTGTTATCGCCTGAGTTATCTCCCTTCATAGCAACTGCCAAAATGGCTGACATTGTTGTAGAGCATAAGTTTGGTAGCGGTACACTATGACTTTTAAAATGAAAATATTGAGTACTTTTTATGGGAATTTTTTTGGACAAATAGATAAAAGCTTTCGTCTTTTCGTCTGTGCAGATACCATCATATATAATCAGACGTCAAGTGTTTCATATATCTATATTTTTGCCGTTTACTTGATAATCTTAATCTTCATAAAAGCCTTTTCTATGAGAACTTATTATGAACTACTAATGTAATGATAAGAAAATTTTTAGAGATGAAAAACTTTCAATTCATTCGAAACATTGTATAGATAAATATTGTTGAAAGAAAATCACATCTGTAAAGAGCTATCCTACTGATACTACTATCTCGCCGACTCATTTCTTATGAAGAAAGCGTCTGTTGATCAGTATTTTTTCAGTCAATTTCCGCACTCGTATAATAAACCTTGCATTAAATCAACATGAACTACTTTGTAAAAAATATTCAAATTTGCTTACAGCCATAAGAGCGAAAACGGCAGCAGCTATCTTAATCCAAAAACAATGCTCGAAAGCTGTACACAATGCTAGTTCAGCCATTTTCAACTGGTCATATTTTGCCTTGCTGCAATCCACATTTTAAGGGATTTATTGTGTCCCATGTTGGCAGTGTCTCATCACAGTTAATCCCTAATTCTTTAATAATTTTCATAAAGTGTTCTCTAGAATAATATAATAAAATCAGCAAATTACAGAATGTCTAATATTTTTATTACAAAAATTTACAACTGCAAACAATTCAAAAGGTGAAAGTGTCCATGTTTTAATTCAGAAAATATTCCTGTTATAATTAAAGATTAAAGCTGGAGTAAGCAATAGACCATATCTTGCTATTAAACAATAATATTCTTCACTTGATTTTTAAAGACAAATCAATCATTCCACTTTGAATCATAAATTCATTGTTTGAGGAACATAAAAAATTGAACACAGTAGTAGAGTGCATTTAAATACATAAAACTAGAAATGTTGGCTTTGTAGCTAATCATTCTTTGCATTATTTATTATCTGATTGATAAGTCTCAACAAATCCCACAAAGATTTAATTCTGAAAAATTAATTTTACTTGCCCTTATCAAATAGTTTTGAAAAAACAATTATTACAGTTTAAGGGAAAATCCCTAAAATGTCAATTCACTATAGAGGGGTCAGTCCAAAATATAAATACTTGGATCAAAAAAGTGCAAGATTAGGAGGGTAGGTCAGAGTTTTGAAGAATGCAGACATCACATGCAAAGGATGAACATTCATTAAAGCTCAAATGGCCTAGTAGGACTGATGAGCTAAATTTCTGTCTAACCTAAAAATTTATGAAATGGCATTTGAATCATTAAAATATTTACAAACCTTTCACGTTTGTTTTGTTAAAACATTTAAGACTTAAATCATACAGATCTGCATAAAATTTCTGATAAATTCTTGCAAAGGAGTTCTCCAAAATATCTGTAAACTTTGATAAAGTTGCTCAAAATTACATATTTTTTATTATAATATATACTGGTAGTCATCTTTTTAAGAAGAGCCATATTAAGTAGTAAAATGGAAGCCTGGGTCTGGTATTTTCAGATAAGACTATTGCGAAAGTTCCTTAACAGCTAACCTCTACAAATTTTAATAATCAATTATGTTAAAGAGTAAGAATCATGAAAACATCCAAAAGGAATCAGTTCTCATCATGATAATATTATTTTGTAACTATTTCATCAACAAACAAAATAAAGTTTGATATCTAGAACTAGATGATATGGGATAATGCAAAAGCTGAGTAAGCCCTGAATTTGTTTTCTAAACTACCACACATTATTAGACCTACAAAGCATTTTTCTCAAAGTTATGTTGACAATCATTTTGGCAAAGGATCTTTTGAAATTGATTTAATTTTAGATTACAAAGTAAAAAATATATTTAACTTGCCATTGAAAAAATGACATAGTTAGAACTCAGAAAGTGAGATTGGCTAAATATGGCCTTGTAAGACCAAATCCAGTGTATCAGATCATTGTTATGGATGGACATTCAAATCTCTATTAAGTTTTCATTCTTTTCCCATGACAAACTTGAAAGGTTCCAAATTTTAATGTGACGTTTCGGGGGTCGTTAAAATTTGGAACCTTTCAAGTTTGTCATACCTGTGTTTTAACGGTACTCTCCCCCCCTAAATCATTTAACTTTTCTGTACCGTTGTGAATCATTTATTTGATCCACAGCTATGTCATTCTATGATTACCACATTTCCCTAGCGTAGGTCAGCACCGCCCTAGCCCCAGTATACTCTTGTGTGCTCGCCCCATACCTCACCCGCCATCTCCTACTTTAGGTCTACCTGTTGACCATTTTTCAAGATTACCTTAATCATGTCTGAATCCCCTAGTCGTAAACGCTCCCGCACTGACAACCTCTCCCCTCAAAAAAATATGCAAAATAACCTTCGCATCAGTGAAGGCAATGTGGCCTTATACCGCATTCTCCGCCGTACCACCATACTTTCAACCCGAGCAACTCATCATATCTCCTTTCTAACTGATGCCCTCTCCCGCGATTTTATACCTAAGGGTTTACACCCGAGCCCAAATTCCAACCATTTATACAACCTTTAGCATCAAATGGGAATCCGCCCACCTCCAATTCAGTCGAAATTTAATGACCCTCTTAAAAGAATTTTGGACCAATCATAATGAAAAACTCATCTCAGACATAGAAGATCTTAAGAAACGCATCAAAGAAAACGCATCTGAAGAAGAAAATTGCCACATCATCAACCTGTTGGAAAGAATTGTGACCCAGACCACAGACTCTCTCAAGGAACGTCGCAACCAGAAAACCCGGGATGCCCCGCAGGTACCACCGGCCTCTACAAGACCATAATATCGACCAAGATAAAACCATAGTCAACTTATCCAACGTCGACCTTGCACCGCCCATCAAAAAGATACTACTTAACGGACTCAACTTCGTACCGACCCCACATCCAGCAAAGCCGCTGCAACTTTTGGATGAATTCCTGCAATTCGAACGCAACCTACGCATCCAACATTACTTCCGGGATGAACCTCCATCAACCTCCAGTTTCAACATCCCGTCGGGATTCACACCTCCAAAGACCCAAAACGTAGCCTTGGAATCATACCTCACCCTCACCGCCAAAGGGATCATGAATCATAACGTCAGAAGAAGCCGCCATTCCAACATCACCAAAGAAGAGATGAAAGCTCTACATGAATTCCGAAAGAACCAAGACATCATAATCAAACCAGCCGACAAAGGAGGCGCCATTGTCATCATGAATCGCAACGACTACCTAGCTGAACGATACCGCCAATTGGACAACCAGACCTACTACCGCAAAACGAAGAAGGATCTGACTCCCAAATTTGCCAAAATAATACGGGATTTCATAAATTTGAACCGCAAACGAGGCTTCTTAGAAGACAGAATCGCCTATCACATCAGCCCGACAGTCTTCAGAACGGCCGCCCTTTACCTCCTACCAAAGATCCACAAGCCGAATAACCCGGGCAGACCCATAATATCAGCCTGCGGGAGCCACACAGAGAGAATCTCCGCCTATGTCGATTACCATCTCCAACCACTAGCCACACAAGTACCATCGTACCTGAAGGATTCTACGGATTTTCTACGCAGATTGAGCCACACCCAACTCACCGCCGCAAGCATCATAGGAACCATTGATGTGTGTAGCTTATACACCAACATCCCCCATACAGACGGATTGAAAGCCGCCAAAGAAGCCTTGGATTCCAGAACCATCCAGGAACCTCCGACCTGGATAATCACTCGCCTACTCCACTTCGTGCTCACCATGAATAGCTTCGAGTTCAACGGGGATTTCTACCATCAAATTCTCGGGACCGCCATGGGCTCCAAATGCTCAGTGGCCTACAGCATCCTTTTCATGGATCATCTTGAAACCCGCTTCTTGGAAACTCAAGAAAGAAGACCCCGCATATGGTGGAGATATATTGATGATATATTCTTCATCTGGGAACATGGCCCCACTCATCTTGAAACCTTCATCAACAATTTGAACTCCTTCCATGACACCATAAAATTTACCGCCGAATCATCAACAACCAACGCCCACTTTCTGGATGTTGACATCACCATCAAGAACTGTGCATTCCTCACCAAAATTTATGTCAAACCCACGGACTCTCAGATGTACCTCCACTATAAGTCCCACCACCGCCAGAACCTCAAGAATGCCATTCCCTATGGACTAGCCCTCAGATGCAGAAAAATTTGCAATAACGACCACGACCTAAACGCCGCCCTCGCCCAACTACGTCACAACTTCATCAAAAGATGTTATCCTCCCAAACTCATCGAAGATTCCATCAAGAAGGCCCGAGACCTCAACCGCCTGACCCTCTTGGAATACCGCCAACGGACTGAGGCCAGGACGAATACCTATGTCACCACTTTCAACCATAACATCCCTCTGATTGATCACCTACGCAGATATCAACATCTACTAGAACATGATCCTGATACCACATCCATAGCCGCCAAAGGATTCCGAGTCGCTTACCGCCGCCCCCCCGCCCCCCCGCCCTTAGGAACCTCCTAGTTCACAGCCGATTCAAAACCCCATCTCTACCTGGCTGCTTTACCTGCGAGAAGCACTGCCGCATCTGCCCCCCATCGTCCAGACCAACATCATCAAAAGCCATCACAACGGGACAACCCTCAAAATTACTGCACATCTAGATTGTACCACTCAAGGTATCATCTACTGCATCTTCTGTATCAACTGCGGTAACCAATACATTGGTCAGTCCGCCCATGATTTAAAGACACGCTATAATGGACATCGCCAGGACATCAAAACCCACAACAGAACTAAGCCCGTCGCTGCCCATTTCACGTCACGCCTTTGTGACGTCACAATGCTGAGAGTCATCCTCGTCGCTAAGGCACCAGAGAATCTCACGGCCCGATTACGTCAGGAACAATGCTACATTCGTCTCTTGGATACCACACAACCAAACGGTTTAAACCTACAATAAGACTTGCGAAGTTTGTGTCTATGTGAAGTATTTCTGTTATCCCGTTATCAACATCCCATCATGCCGAAAATTACCTGTGTTTTATGTGGTTTAACTCTCTCCTCAACGTCCGCTCTGAAGAGACATTCCCAAAGTAAACATTCAACAACTACGAAGGTTTACTTCTGCCCGGACTGTACTAACCCTTTCGCCCGCAATGACATTTATCGTCGCCATTACCGCCGATGTCATTCCAAGGAGGATCCTATCCCAGACGCCATTCTTGCAGACAAGCCCGTCATCCATAAACAGCAAGTATTACTTGAAACTTGCAAGCCCATCATTCCCGTGAAGCCTAAATTCAGAGTCGTCCCGCTACAAGTCAATACGAAGAAACATGCTACATCCATCATGGATACGGATCTGATCTTTTGTCCGCCACCAGCTACCTCAACTGATGTCCCGCCGATATCATCAACCCCCACTACGCTATCAAAGTCGGAAGAAGATGTCACCAATCTCCTGCTACAAGACTTAGAGTTAAGTTCGGATTCTGAAGAAAGTGATACTGATACTCCCGGCGCAACTATGAACCATCAACCTACATCAACTTACGATCCCACCACGAACTGGAAATTACTTACAGTTCTCCCACCCAACTACAAGACTACCCCGAGGAAGTATACCGAAGCTGACCTTCAACCCCAGCCTGTCAGCCCTTACAAACCCCCCTTTGAAGCAAGAACAAAACCCCGTCGTGTCACTCAACGCACCATTTAAGGAACAGTTTCTACCAAGATGTACCCCGCCAACAACATCCCGCCAGGCTCTAAAGAAACAACCACCATTTCATGGAGTGTACCCCGCCCTGTTCTACTTCCACCCCGCAAGAACAATTATTTTTATTATGATAATGAGATCTACATTATTCAAGATCAATGGCCCAAACATTAACTTTTCATGTGTTCATGTTACAGGGTATAACCCTCTGTGTGATGAACTGTGATTTGCAACATTTTACCTGTGCTGTCCTTGTACCGCCGCTGCACCGCCGCTGCACCGCCGCCATACCGCCGATGTGCCGCCATGATAAATTTGAACTCTTTATTATTCACTCTAATAACTATAATTCTCAATAACTTATTCAATAATAACATAAGTCTTGTGATAATTGCATACTTTTTATTGTACATATGTTTATTTCATGTTTTATACATGTCTTCAATTGAACCGCATTTCGGCACCTTAGCCCTTGTAAATTACTGTACAAATTGTCTGAGGAAGGGGGTTTAACGACCCCCGAAACGTCACATTAAAATTTGGAACCTTTCAAGTTTGTCATACCTGTGTTTTAACGGTACTCTCCCCCCTAAATCGATTATATATTATGTTATGTTATGTTATGGTTGGTGCACATGAACTGATCATTCTAATCCCTTTATCAGCAGAAGGAACAAATTGCTAGAGATGTGAAACTGTACTTGCTTGAAAAAGACAAACAGAAAATTATTGCAACAGGAAATATGTTGTTATTTGCCCATGTTCAAAAATCTTTTCAACAACTGGTATGCTTGGTACTTTTCTGATAAATCTGTATACAAATTGAACTGACTCTCCCACAGTAAGATCAAGCTTAAGGGTAGTTATTCATGAAAAATGGTTATATACAACAATATAAAATTCCTATCTTTTTCTGCTTCCTCCAGCAAGAACTTGTTTTCTTTAAAAGACATAAAAAAAATTATCACATGGTGGACACTTATATATCATAAATTATCTAAGTAATAGTTTCACCTTTGTTAAAATTTTCCACAGGATTTTGAGTTGGTCTTTTTAAAAAAAGGAATGAAGACTCATTACAATACATTGTTTGCTTTTGTAGTAGATTTGCAGTATACATTACTATGCTTAGGCATGTGCATTAACTACTGAGGCTGCAAATTAGCTTTTGCCTTCAACAAAACAAATGTTTCTTACCGCATATCTGGGCTACTGGACCCTGATCATCTTCTTGAACCTGTTGAATATCTGGATCATGTTGAATGTCTTGAGTAGCAACTTCTGGAAAATCTGTAATCGATCAGAAAATAAAACAATTAGTTCTGCTGCTCAATCATGTTTGGCATGGTTTATTTTAATGATAACATTTTCAATACACTAAAATATTTTCAGGGTGCAATGAATGGTAAGACAACGTGCAATCATATCATGCTTGCAAAGATAATGTCTAAACGGGAATACTACTTTCTGATAATTTCTGACATAGGAGTAATCTTAAGTTGGAATTGTAAATAATACTATGAAAACCTAGAAATATGTGCATGTGATGCACTATGATATCCCCCTTCCAAACTTTTAATCCAACCTAATCTTCTTATTGCCACTTATGTACCAGAAACAATCCATTCCCAACATATAATAAAAAGGTTATGCTAATATATTAGCATCAATGAACTTAACATAATAATGACTTGTGAAATATACAAGTTGAATAGTACATAAGGAAGGATTTTTCCTAAATTTTAGGAATGTGACATTTGATACTCACACAGACATAAACTATTATATTAAGAAAATTAAGAATAACCAAAGTATCAAAAGGCACCAACCAAGCACTAGATCTAACCACATACCAGGTTAAGTAAAATAATACTTATACATTTTTTTTATATAGGTTGGATAATCATCCTACCGTCATATGCACAAAGTTCGAATTGTTTCAAACCAGAAATTTTTTTTTAAAATTGAGTAACCAAAGAAGCAAAAGGCACCACTCCATCACTAGATGTAACCACATATCAGGTTTCGTAAGAAAAATATTGAACGTTTTTTGAAATATGGCCCGGAAACGGACCCTACATGTACTCCCTATTTGCACTTTGCACTCAGTTCAACAGCACAATCTCTTTCACTTACACATACATCTTATCAAACCTAATGACGTTATTCTGTGGTGTTTACCATTCCAGACAAAGGAAACAATAACATTCTGTGGAAAATGATTTAATTATTGCAAATATTTCTACCTGCTGAAGAAGGTCTGGATGTCACATCGTTGGCCCTGCAAAATGAAACTTTTAAAATCATTATTCAGAGTAGAATACATTCAGAATCTGAACTTAAGTGTCTTCAAACATCTTTGAACACATCCTGCCATTTGACCCAAATGTCCGTCACGCCATTATAACATAAATTGTTATATGTCATTATTTAGTGATCTGAATGCAATGAATTGGACAATGACAAGCCATTGTTCAAAATGTACTGCTAAAACAATATCTCCTAGATGACAAAGATTGATTCCAGGTAAATGAAAGAATAAATGAAAACTTCAAAACAGATTATTGGATAAGGTGTATAGTAAATGCCAATTAAAAAGTGAACAAATGAAGCAACTATATTTGAATGAAAAATTAGATGTTTAATGATCAAATGATCTCATTCAATCGAACTGCATTGGTGGTTTTGGCTTACTCCCTCTAATAATACTGGTAGCCGTGATATAAGTGAAATACTATTGAAAGTGTGATTTAACCCGTAATCATTTCACCTCCATTTAAAATAAAAAAATAAACTACAAAATATAAATGTTCCATACAGACAAGATATTCAATTTCTCAAAAGATCCCTTCCTGGAAAGGAATTCCTTGACAATGCAATGAACACAATCCTACAGATTAATAGGTGATGTTTCTTACGTTACAGTTATCTTTTTACACTCAAGTATGGTCTTAAGCTTCTCTCTGCCATAGTGGGATGGTAGCCTTAAGGGATATATTTGAGCGGGCAACCCCTGAACTGCGATTTCACCAGCTGCAACCTTCTTGTAGGGAAAGGCACCTCTACAACCTGTAGCCTGCTCTGTAAAATATTGATAGGAAATATTTGTATCATTTATTATTGAGAAGAGATAAATTCAAGCATGGTCAAGTAACCAGATGACCAACGATAATTTCAATATAACAACTGTGTAATGTTATGGTTGACACCATTCTTTGAGTTTTTTTCACTCAAATTACAATTAAATCAATTTATTAAAAATATGATATTTGTAATGGTATCGTATGACATTGGTTAAGTTCTATCAGAAACATTGCCCTAATCAAAATCATTCATGTGAGAGACAAAGGAGACTTTAAATCATGTTATAAAAAAGCTATAAAATATTAAAGAATTGAATCATATTGAAATTATATTTAAACAGTCATTCATTTAATTTTGAAACATTATTATCCTGAATCTACCAAGATTCCTAAGGTGATTGGTGACATTTTTTCTCAGGGTTTCAGTGCTCTCTTCTGACGCCTTATTGACGCAATCAGTGTACAGGTTTCTGGTGATAGATGGATTGCTCTCCATGAAATGTTGGGCCTTCCCAACCCCACAGGAAAACAACTGGCCCTGACTGTTCAGCCCAAGGCAAGTTAGAGTATACACTAACTTGCCAAGACTATTAATCTGGAAAAATTGCAAGGATGTTCATCTCAGTTCTTGAGCATACAGGGGTGACTAAAAGGAGCATGTCTGAAATAGCAGTATGGTGCCTAGTGGCATGTTTTTGTAATAGAAATTAGAGAATTATGAAATATTAAGTCCATTCATTTCTTCATAGGAAGGCTATCGGCCCAAATACAAAGTGATCGATTAGGGTGATGGGGAGGAGTGAGATAAAACCTATATGAGGATATAATGAGAGTACTGGCAATAAACAGCAGTGACAATTATCAAAACAGTATGTAGTAGTTACACTAGTACTTACACAGTCATAAAGATTGGCAAGTACTTTTTTCTCTCCTTGAACAGGAAGATCGATGGATTTGGCCCTTTTTCTGTAATCCTCTTTTTCTGCTTGGGGTAGTTCTCGCCAAACCTCGCCCCACTTGGCCATTTCATTCATTACACCTTAATTCGCAACAAGATTATAACGATAGAATCCATCAAATATATAAGGATAAATATAAACTGTTTTATATAATAGAATAATGGCTGAATATATTGTAAAATTTAACAACAATGTGTGGACTGAATGAATCACCTAACTCTATATTTGAGAATTTTATAATTATTTTGCCACAAAAAAACTATCAACTTAAATATGACAAATCACTTTAAAAATATTAAAACGAAACCAGGCAAACTTATGTATTTCAAATTGATGTAGTACATAATACAATGCTTGTTTGAGTATATTATACTTACAGCTCATAAATGTCGAGAATCTTTCAGAGAAAAATATGTGATAAGTGATGTTATTTACCTCATTTCAAATTGATTTGCTGGAAAATAAGAAATGGAAGAACCACAAAGAAAATGTTCTCCTTTTATAAAATGCATGCAAAACACAACCTCAAAAACAGTTAGTACTTTTCACTTACACATTAATATGTCATGTTATTAAATCCTTAATGATAATTATACCACATTCCATATTTAAACACTCTTTTTTACTTTATCAAAAAAAGTCTTTATCATTTAATACAAATAAACTTAGCTATGGATAATCATTATTGAAAGTTTTGATCGAACATAAAAACTTATCTTACAAACCTGACAAACATTTGAGATGTATCCCAAGTGTGTTTCCCCTCTGAAGAGTTCCATAGGGATAGTCACTGACTAGGGAGAGCATCTAATTATTACATGAATACAACATGCAAATTTATTGCTTCACTAAAAGACAGAATGATTGATTGAGTATCTTGTACTTATACTTACACTTACAGCTCATAAAGACTAAGAACTTTTCAGAAAAGTATTAACAAGAGTGAATTTTGATTACATCAACCTCAATTCAAATTGACTTGCAAATAGAATGGTTAAAATCCGTTTTCCCCCAACATTTAGTTATGACGTCATACGTGAGGCGGTAGTACAGAAGTTTAATATCGCCGTACAAATAAAACATGGAGGATATTTGAGATTTCCCATCAAATACCATATATATCTCATCAAGTGAGCAGTGAAGTAGAAATTGTATTTTTTTACGAGTGGCGCAGCCACGAGTTTAAATATATGATTTTCTCCTTCACGAAATGAGATATACATAGTATTCGATTAGAAGTGTCAAATGCTCTATTTATTATGTTTCCCAAAACCTCTTAAATGACCTTAACAATGTGAATGGAGTGCTTCAATCGCTAATTTGCATGACATCATTTAATTGTTTCTTGGCGCCACAAATGATGTCATATGATTGTTGCATTATTTCATTTAAGTATAGAGAACCATTTCTATTTCACTCAGTTAAAATACGGATTTTATTTTCACAGATAAATGGCATATTTCACCATTGGAAACATAACAAACAGTATCACAGGCGAGTAATAAAGGTCTTTACCATTATTTATTATGTATTAATATCTATATTTTTTATTCATGTATATATTTACAACATTAAGTTGTATTCTATATATAATTGAATTGACGTTTAGGTGTAACTTGTATTTATTTAAAGACCATGAGAACATACCTGACAACCATCAAACAAGGGTACTTTTTCTTGATGAATCCCAAGGTGTCGTCTCCCCCTCAGAAATCCACAGGGGTAGTACCCTGGAGTAACTTGTTTTCATGGGTCACCTATTTTCGTTGTATTTACAAAAGATGTTTATTCTCTCTAACCCTTTACTGCACCCAGACATGTTAGCACCAGTTGTTCTGAATTGATTCAAGAAGGGAATGATCATAAAATCATAAATCTATTCATTGATTCATTTCAGTGATGAAAATCAAATGAAATTTCATAGTTTTCACTTAACAGCTTCTTTGGACAACATTTATGGTTGATTTTTAAAAATACAATCCATGTATTTTTCAAACAAGGTTTTCCAGTCAACCCATGTTATTCTATTCCTGAATCACCTGAATTTTTAGTATAATATCTGTTTTACTAATTAATATATGGAATCATAGGATTGATTCTTATATATTTTTGGCTTTTTTGTATGATTTTCTGGTGCAGTGAAAGCAAGTTATTGCTTGCAAAATTAAACTTTGCTTTACCTGCTAATATTAAATCTTTAACTATGTGAAATGCAAGGTATATGGTGACTAGAAGATTTTCTAATACTAAATATGCTCTAAGCAGCCTCATGATTTCTTTACTCTACCAGAAATAAGACATTTTAGAAGATTACTTCTCATTACCACGGAAATAGCACAGGCACGGGAGACATCGATACAGGTCATATGTTATATATTGTATTTATGATCTTATCGGTGTCTCCCGTGCCTGTGTAATAGGCTACGTTGAATTTATTTAAACTCGTTTAATTTGTTTTGCTCGGAGGTAGCCTAGGTATACATTAAACTGCATTAGTGTGACACCTATATAAGTTATTACCATAATGCCCGATGTTGTCAATGCATTATTCAGCAGAAATACAATTTTTACAAAACATGCTGGTATAACTGATAAAAATAACAGAACAATTCCATATTCGACGCAGTAAGCGCCTGAGTTTTTCGAAAATTAAGTCTTGATATACTTGAATAAAATAGTAGAATTAAAAAGTCAAGATGAAAAAAGGACTAGAGAATGTCATATGCTTATTGCGTCGAATATGGATATGAAAAGTTGGAAGTTAATTGAATTAGTCTGATTATTAAAGTAAAACCTTTTTTCTCGTGGACGAATAAATTAAAGGCGCTAGGCCCTTTCTTGTAATTTTTCGCTTTTTTTTCATATGTCCGTCCATCCGTTCTTTTTTCATTTCCAATCCAATCCTTAAAAGACCATCACTGATTGATAAATTATCTATGACTTTGACATGGATATGAAGATATATATTGATCATGTCTATGAGTTCATTTAAAGATAAGAACAAAGTTGTCAACTCTGATGTGCAAGTCGAGCTAAAGTGTCTTATGATTAAGATGTTTCTGAGTTTTTTTGTTCTATTTTTTAAAAAAACTTATCCAAAATGAAGGTGTAAAATCTATCTAGGCTAAATGTTTGTATCATTACCTTTATAGTCTTTTGCGACAGTCCGGTATCTTTTTCCGCTTTTGAAATTAATGCTGAACATTTTTTTCCTTTTGACACCATCCCTTCTTTGAAATACGAACCTAAAACTGTCTTCTATTTGTCACTGATCACTATTTTCTATAAAATGAAGTAAAAATATAAGATATTTTTGCAAATATTATTAATAACTTTTGGCTAAAATCTCTACACTTTTAAATTACAGCAAATGCTGTTATTAAGTTTGATGCATTTTTGAATAATATTATATCTCATAAAAACAGTATTTAAGTTATAAATGTGAGGGAGTTTTAGGACACTTTATATTATTCACGTGAGATAGAAAAAAATGAAATTAGGCCTATTCACGTGAGATACTATTTATAGAAAGCAATTACAGGTTTTCATTATTTCACTTATGAAAATAGGAATTTTATATAATACAAAGGCTTTCAGTTAATAATTAGTTAACGTCTCATAGTTTAATAATTCAATAAAACAAATTATTATTGATTATTATCAACGAAGCAAGTAGATCTACGAATTAAGTAGGTAAGAATCGAGCGCATGGTCACCTAATATTTAGTCTGTGGTATTTCATTCAAACCATCTGTATGCTAATGTACATCGCGAAAAAAAATGCTTTCAAAATAACCCAAGCTAAAAGAAACACAGTGAAAATTACAAAACTAGAACTACCGGTACCACATTTTTGAAGTGGTCTATTATCTACATGACGTTATGTAACTGCAGAGTAGTCTCCCTTGGTTGGATCGACGTTGTCTTACAGCGCTATTATATATAGAGAGTGGTCAAACGTATGAGTCAAATTGTAGGCTATTATTTTCATAATTGTGATAGGAAATTGAAAAACATATGGCTACATCAGTAAACTACAAGAGCCTACTTTTCCTTCTAGGTCAGTCGAGGTCAGGCTACCACGTGCTATAAAAATTAAAAAAGGATGCCTGCTGTGTAGTATATGTAGCATCATTCATGGTGACATGTCATACAGCGACTAAGCCTGAGTTTCTTTTGTAAATCGTATAACTAAGAAATGAATATTCAAAATATATTTGCAAATGTATCGAAAGTACCTCAGGTCTAAAACATTGCTGTCGTAAAATTAGCAAAAGCTCAGACTGAGTTGGTACTGACGAGTAGTGTCGTATTAAGCAGTGTATCAAAGACCTGTATAACTTAAAACAAAATATGGTTATTTACTATTTAGGCTAACTGTGAATTATCGGAAAGTTAATATGAACATCTACCTTCTTACGAACAGGGTGTGTTGCCTCCATTTTGCTTTCGTAGCTCGGCTAACAGTAGGATAACTCTAAGTGATTGGTCAATGTGAAAGCTATTCGTGTATATTCTTGTAACAGTAACCCTTAATACCGTGCGGTAAGACGGTATACCGTTCGTCCTATTTAAGCGGAGACACCAGAAAACATAAGAGCGCTTGAAGCGTATAACTCCGTTCGGATCGGGTGAACCACAACACCACGATGAGGTATCGAGTCCAGTGGTGGTCATTGTTCGAGATATTTACACTATTCTAAGCAGTTGAAGTCAAACAAAATTCAGAACAAAATAGTTTTTAAATGTTGAGTGTCTGCAAAAGTGACTCGCCTTAAGATATAAAACAACAACACTTTGGTGAAAAAGTATTTCGTTATTACGAAATTCATAGATATAACAAACGCTAACAAGCAACGAAAAATGTCAACGCATTGTGCACGCGATTCGTGACGTCATCGGAACGTGACCTCTTTCTCGGTCAGGTCAGTCACATTTAAAAAGTTTGCGGAACAGTTAACATTTGAAGAGAATTTGTTAATGACATTGACATGAATAACATAATTGTCAATAGGACCCGCAAAGATTAAACTTAGGGAACGGGAGTTACAAGATGTCATGTTCAGATTGTGTGCTTGTTGAGGGGGAAGCGACAGGTTTGATGGAACAGATGATTAAAGAGCCAAGTTTTAATGGCGTGGAACGGCCGGCAGCGGGAAGAAGATGGGCGAGTGATTAAGTGACTGATTGATTTGTGCTGGTTTTCAGATATACGGGAGTAATTTTTGTGCCCACTGATCTTATACGTAAATTCACGTCTCGTTGAGAATGCAAAATTTGACAGTCGCCACCTTCTAACTTCTAACAAGTCAAGTGAAGTTTATGAATCCGCTCTCGCCATGTTCCTGTGGGACAATCAGTTCCTACGCTCTAAGACTTAGGTTCATGTACATAGAAAGTCTGTATCTATACGAGAGAACACAGTTTATGCAATTCTTGTAGCGTGTGAACGGCAAATTGCATGCAACATCATTTATGCAATCTGTGGCAGGAACGCGTTGTATGCCAGTTTGCACCGTGTGAATGCCTTTCCTTTCTTCACATTCGCCTTTCTTTCCAACTGCTATTAACTTAATTAAGAATTGCCTCTAAACGCATTATTCGCTTTGATGTTTGATGTTGCAGAAGGGTTAAAAGAACCTTTCACACTCGACTTCAACAAAAACTAACCTTTTCTGTACAAATCCCTTCACACCTTAGAAGTTTGTCTCACGTCAATTAAGTTAAAAGCAGGAGGCTTTTTCGCTTTAAATGTTTCGTTGAGAAATGGTATTCAATCGTAGAAAAATACCAATACAATACCGAAAACATCACATTGCCTTCAGAGAGTAGACTGATAATTAAAGATACCACGTTCTCTAGCAATCTATATTACATACATAACCTCGTTTTAAACAACGGATAACGTTAATTAGGAGAAACCTAAACCGACTGTAATTATCCTATTGTTGATTTCTCTCATCTTCATTTAAAAACTTATTCTTCCGCTGAAGACAACTTTAAACATATCAATCATAATTTAATCCATTTTAAATTAAGAACTGACCTAATATGCGTCCGAAATAGAGCCTTGGCTTAGGTTAGTTAATTAAGAAAATTAGTTTTAAAGAACCACAAACCTCGCGAACTTTATTTTTAACAGCATTGCCATATTACCGATTGAAATTTTATGTACAACTTGTGAGATCATTCGAGAATTACC
This sequence comes from Phorcus lineatus, assembly GCA_921293015.1. NCBI lineage: Eukaryota > Metazoa > Mollusca > Gastropoda > Trochida > Trochidae > Phorcus > Phorcus lineatus. The sequence continues at coordinate 11,351,880 of OV121083.1, forward strand.
AAATATATCCTCGCCGTATGAATGTCCGTCGACTACCTTAAAGAAAATACTGTTCAGGTTCAGGCTCAATTTATCGTGTTGATTTAGCTGTGCGGGATTATTTGTTAAACTGCGATCTTTATGGAAAGGCATGCGCCTGAATGATTATGTTGTGACATTCTAAAAGGCATTGAAACAATTGATGGTAGCATTCATTACCAGATGGAAATGAAGTGCACATGGCAAATGGACTCAGTGGATCAAAACAGGTCATGTGTGAACTAAGACATATCCACTTGACTGTTTTCGATGCTATTTACTTGAGTTAAGGTTTTTCTCTAAGAATTAATTACTTTTCTGGTGGCTGGGGGTGAGAACCTGTCTCTTTCACTGAAGATTGAAACAAACAGGTTTTTCGACCTGGAAATTTGGATTCAAATGTGAATAAAGGAATCGCTGATTGGCTAAACCTTAACTCTTGGTAACTTCACTACAGAAGAGTTAATGTTTAGATAATCAGCGAACCGCTCGTATTCTATGCGATCTGTCAAATATTGAGGTCAAACATGGCAGATCGAAACCGTATTTAATGCAGTAAAAGCTCGCTTACAAGGTATTGGATCACATAATTTCATTTGAAAAGTCATGCTACGAAATCGGAATACATGGGGATTGCGATAAAGTTGTATTTGTCGTGTTTAGTACGTATGCGAGTTTTAAATTCGTATTTTATCAGTTTGAAAGCGAGGTTTTTGTGAGGCAGGATTTTGGCGTACTCTCAAGAAAACTTACTTTTTTCGATTTCTAAACAGTGTAGCTCGGTCAAAAGTGAACCGATTTTGATTATTTTACAATCTATCGAAAGATAATTTATTAGGCTTCATGTGTGTGTATTGTAATATATTAATCTATATTGAATTTCCAAGTTGATGTCGCCGCGGAACAAGACGAGGGGGCCGAGGGCGTTACATCCGTTTAGTATTTGTAGATATGAGACATAATTTTTTCAATTTTAATTATATAATAATATTCTGATTTTCAGCGATACAAGTCCCTGTGTACGAAGGAGGCTCTGTATTGGTGATCGCTCCCCTCACGTTGATGATGACGGATATTATGGCTGTCTTTTTTTTTATGAAAAGAAGTGTTTGGAAATAATTTCAAATTAATCCTTTAAGTGCGTTGAGACAACAGTCATAAAAACGATGCGTGAATATAGGTCACCAAAAATACTGCGTAGAATAAGGCTGAATTTCTACTTAGACATCGCATCGTTTTATAACAGTTTTGAGTGCTGAATTGATTTATATCAGGTTATTCGAAAGTCAAAATAGGTTTGTGGTCGTTAAAAATAGATGAGGGGACACATTTGTAAGTTACTAACCGCACGAAGTGTGTCCAGTTTGTGCCGCAAATCGTAATCGATCTTGCTAATTTTGTTGAGTTTAGTGTGGCATGCGACGCAAACATGCAATGACAGGCCATCGTTCAACTGTGGGATATATAGTAATACCCGTGCCAGCTGATTTAAAACCCGAATTGACTTGGAAAATATTTGCCGGCGCTTAACTGTTGGTAAAACATCGCGACAGATTCTTCACGTGATGAGGCCTCCATGTTGTTAATGCTCCCCGGAAGTGCTTTTTGTATCCTCGCATTTGATTGGCCTACACCACAGCTCAATAATCAGGCGACTTCCTGTCACAACTTTCCCGTCGAGTTGTAACAAGGGTGAATATCAATTTCTTGTAAATGCATATCTCGCCCGATGGGTGCGCAATATGTCGTACGGCTGGCGCGGCTTGATATTCGTGGCTTTGCTCACCTGTTATTATTATTATAGCCAATAAAATGTCGTTATCCTAGGAGCTCGATGTCAACGGATTTTTCCATCCGGGTTGTACTGCTGGTGTTGGCTGCGAGTCGTCTCACTGGCTGCTTAGATAGCTAGTGTTACGAAGCGTTTGGCCTAAAGGAGATCAGGGTATATGGAAGGAGCTCGATCAGATCGAGATTCAATTACGCTGATGAAACAGGATGACATATTTAAGGATTTATAAATGCCTTTGATTCCTCACTCTCTCTCCGTTTTAGCTACAATGATAGATTTGGATACGTCGCTGCTCGAATGATATGACATATGACATTAAACAAAAAATAGACACATGAATTCCCTTTGGAAACAATAGAAAGGATAGTCCGTGATTACTGTTGCTGCTGATATCTCATAACGCAGATGCCAACTAACCACTTACCAAAAGCGACATCATCCTGTTAAATAAGCGAATGTGAATCCGCTCTTGCTCCTTCCTAATACCCTGAACTCTTTCAAGCCACAAGCCCCATATCGCTAGGTATCTAACCAGCCATTGAGACGACTAGTACTCACATCCAGCAACAGTGGCACAGCCCGGAAGGAAAATCCGTTGAGTAAAAGATAGTAGCTTCACGCTCCTTGCATAACGGCATATCATTGGCTGAAATAATGAGCGAGAGCGGATTCATATACGCTGATTTAGCAGGATGATTACGAAGGTTTCTCGAGCTTCCGGCAGTTGCCCCAACCTGCTCAATGTTGCAACTTAAACCACCTGGCAATATTTCAGCAAATGAAAATAACGATTGCATGAATAACATTTGTCGTCACACAGGCCTGTGAAATGATACAGTCGCAAAATGAGACGTTTGTGTTTTGTAAATACGACTCGAACTGCAAAATGAATATTCGAATAAAGTATAGCTTACGGAGATCACTGAGGAGATTTGAAGGATAACTCTTGAAACACTGATTGCACAACTTCTTTTGAATGCATCCAATGAGCGTTCTACATTTCTAGACCAAGAAACCTTCGTATTAAGACAGAGGTTGTGTAGGAATTCATGACGCAGCTACCTCTGTTGGGCGAGAATGATCTCTAAGTCTCTACTCAATAGTTTTCTTAGAAATATGTAGGTTATGACAACAAAGATATACATGTAGGTTACAAATTATTTGGGACCGGTGGGATATGGAATTGAATGGATATAGAAATATATAAGATGTGTACAACGTACTTGATTGCATTCAATGAAACATCATAGTTTCTAGCTGAAAAAGGGCCCGAATAACAGCAGGTAAAGATGATAATGACTAGAGCAATCCCTGTCGCGAGTGAGTAGTGGTGGAGTAAAGTGTTATTTAATGACATACTGACTATAAATAGATTGTAATGGTAGAAAATATACAGAGACAAATATAACTGCATAGGTTTACTGGTAATTGGAGTTTGAGAATTGTAGACGTGGGGCACATAACAACAGTGATCTCTTTCTGAACTCGATTGAAACGTTTAACTTTGATTAAGTCCCCATTCTTCCTTCTACTTATTAAATGGTGAGTTTAAGTTTAACGTGTTTTGAACAATATTTCAGTTATTATACACGTGGATGACAAGCATCCAAAATAGAGTGGACAGATCAGGGGAAAAGGGATCGATAGGATGAGGGAAATGACGGAAAGAAAGGCATAGTGAGAGATAGGAAGCAGGTTTTAGAAGGACTAAAATTTGGTCTGGCTTCTACCCATCGACCTGTCCAGCTTGGGTGTCCCTACCAGGAGCATGTACGCTCCGGCTGGCATAACTCTCGGGGTCTCTGAAGCACGCAAACCACCACACCACGATAAGGTATCGAGTCCAGTGGTGGTCTTAAATGGTAAAAGTAAAATTGATATATCATCTTCCCACGGCAAGGTGAAAATGTATCGAGATAGACTCCATCCATTTTCTACCTTGCCCTCAACGGTAACAAAACCTGTGATACGGAGCAGCGACACCTAACGTCATTACCGAGTTACCGCCCTTACTAGCTGCTAACCTGCAGCCAATGAAATCACCATTTACATTCGAATCCTACGCCCAGCCTTGAGACCTTATGATACAGATATTCCAAGCGAAAATTTCATATTATATTTTAGTCAGATGGATTATTTGCAGGTATTCACTGACAGCACCAAGAATAAAATTTTAACAATTAAATCACATCGGGCGTATTCCTCAAGTGATCAATGTTTTTTTTTATCCTTCTATGAATGATCCTTAATCAATGCATATGTTTAACGTCATAAGCAGTAGATTATTTACGAGAGTAAAATTGTAGTGCACTGACATAAAGACTAAGAGCTTGTCACAATGGATTTTCATTAATAACTGAAATATTGTTCAAAGCATGTTAAACCCCAACTCACTCACTCACTTGAAATGAAAAATATTCCCCGTTTTGAACGTGCAGCAGTCAATATATATTTTACCACATATATGCATTTACTGCCGTGTTGTTATTTTCGATCAAACCTAGTCGGCATCAAGTTTTCACGCATCCCATCTTTCGGTGTTCAGAATTTGAGTAAATCTCATCGTTTTTCTCCAACATAACACAAAACGATGGCGCCATTATATAAGGTTTGGCAACGAATATTTCGCGAAAATTTTGTTTGAAAACGGATACAGTTCTATGAAAAACAATTGAAATAATAAATCTTTAAAATTCCATTCGTAAAATAATTTCGTATCGACGTTACTTTTAAACTCTACAGTTGATATCGATCGACCTCAAACGTGATAAATCTACCCTGTATCCATCTAGATATATGCCTGAAATTACATTTGAAATTATCTATTAAAATAGTCTTACTCTTCAATCGCGACAGGTCCCTACCGCTCTGTGCCGTTGACATTTGAAGTTCAATTTGAAAGCCGCCTTCTGATTGGCCTATCAGAAAGGCATGCAGTGGGCTAAACTCTCAGCACAGAAAAGAAGGCGGGATAGCGCAGTGGTTAGCGCGTTCGGCTTCGGATCAGGAGGTCCGTGGTTCGAATCCCGCCAGGGGCTCGGCAACTTTGTCTGCAGTAGAGAACTGTTCTACACGCAGTCAGGTTTGGGTGCAATGCTACACTGAAATTCAGCGCAGTACCACCTATGGTTCGCTAGTTCCAGCCGATGCTCGCAGGTTTCACCGCAATGCATAGCAACAATAGTGTTGCGGGCTTTCTCCCTGCAATAATATTAGCAACCGTGATATAAGTGAATTAATCTTGAAAGCGGCGTTAAACACCAACTCACCTCACCAGCACAGAAAATGTTGGCCGTGAAATTCGAAATCTTTTCGTATCGACCTTGACGTTGTGGAGATGAATTGATATATGCAGTGACGGCTTTCCTCATATCAAAGAGAATCCTCCAGAAAGACGAAGTGATTCCTATCACATCAAGTTAATCTAAAAGACAGCTTTACTGTATTGTAAACGAAATCGTTACATATTTTATTAGTGCAACGCGATTATGAAAGTATAACTTCTTAACTTCTTTTGATGAAATGATAGAAGAGGAAATAAATTTGTAATTACTTTTGAAGCATCATCAAAGTGATGATATCGTTATTGTTCACAGGGATCTCAAAGAAATTAGAATAAGTTTCTTACGCTTAACTTAAATCGTGGTTAGATGAAATGATGCAATGAAAATGAATTCTTAAAATATAATTAAAATCTGATTCTGATCATTTCATGCAAATCATTATTTCAGAGATGTCTTGCTTCTATGAAGATTAAAGGTGCGGTATGGTATGTATTTTATTACATGACCTTTCATAGAATTGAGAATTTTGATCAGCGTTACTTGATGATTTTTTAGAAGGAATATAGTCAATGGGAAACCGAGAGGCACACAGTACACAAAATACTTAATAAACTGTCAGTCCAAAACGAAAGACTTAAACGGTTTGTACGACGACAATAGAATGGATGAAGTGTTTTACAGGCACAACAATTTCGTTTTCATACTCAAATGAAGTGTGGACAAGTTCAGTAGAGTTGTATGCTAAAACGTACGTCCTTGTTAAAACAAATTTGCTCTCTTAAAAATTTTTTTTAGACAATCAACGAACAGATCAATGTTTGTGAGACACTGCTAAAGGTGAAGTAGAAACAAGGTGGTATCAGAGATCCATACTCGTCAAACATACATCCGGTACTCATCACGATTACCCCTAGGAAACTGCATCAAGGGCAGGTAATGTCAGTACTGATTTATAACACAGTTCTGAAATTACTACACATGATGAAAAAAATATTTGAAGTGGCCTAAATGATGGTCATGGCATCTGAATTCTACTAGATGTATTTACAGTGTCGTGACAATTATCTTTTATGTTTTATGTATAAAAATGCCAATATAATTGTGGCTGTTGTGCTTCTCTGTTATTGTGTCCCGCAATGTAGATTTACTTACATTTACATTAGAATATGTCTGATGGAAATGTGATTAGGCGGAGAGCATCAGCAGATTCAGTCCTGGATTATCGAGGATGTATAGGTTAAGATAATCAAAATCAATGGGACTACTATTGCGTTTTTCATCTTTCAGATGCTTAACATTTCGTTGCACTGATTTGTGATTTGATTATGAAATTACATATAGAATGAATGTACAAATAAGAAATTACCTTCTGAAGAATGTCCTCTAATTCAAGAAATAGCTAAGAGCAATGATAATAAAGATGAGAAAAGAACCCTCACAGATTATATACTTAATGTTGAGGAATGTGTCATTATACCCTGAACTTTAATATGTAGGTATTTTAATATGCGTAATATTTATAAAACCTTGAATAATCCAGAGACTGATTTAAAAATTATCCTTTGAACACAATACTCTGTACTACCAGGTGAAACATATTTATATGGGAAAATGTTGAAGTATATTTTTTTTTGTTAGAACTGAGATTCGCATCTTTACTTTTTGTTTCTGTACTTTGAATAAAATATATCGTCGACGTATAATCGATGACGTCATGACTAAAAAAATGTTCATCACAAAGCACATGCAACTTTCAGAACAATTTACTTGAAATGGCACCATTTTAATTGTTGAAACTTAATGCACATTAATATTGCTAACCAGCCAAGTACATATGACGTCTTGTTTCCATTGTGTTGTAATAGCTTATAATGTTAGAAAAATTTATAAATTGAGGCTTAAATAGAAGCTCACTCGTATAAAAACTTAAATGCGGTAGAATCTGTAATCTGAATCACCCAGCTACCTGTGGTTTTATTTCGAGCATTTTCGCTTTATCACGTGATCATGTTCTATCATGAAGACTGAAAGTGCGCAAAGACTGTTAGTGTTTACAAATGATATCTTTTGAAGCGGCGATGCTAATTGCACAACTTACTTTGAATACGTCCATTCATGAAGTTTTGCCAGAGTGCATAAGGGTTACTGACTTTAATCTTCAATTACATGGTAGAATAACTCAAGTAATCAGATTTTAATTGCTTTGATCTGTAACACAAATACGTTTGTAGTGTCGTTTGTCAGAGAAGATTTTGTAAAGATAATTCATTTCAAGTTTCCACTGAACGTTTTGCATGCTGGCGATCGCTTTCTTAGCGATAAAAGTTGGATGTGACACACTTAATGTCACATCAAACTTTCATAATTCCAGTTCAGAAATGTTAAGGTTTAAAATCTTAATGTGGGCAGCAATTGGATTCTAAAAACTATCTTTCACACAAGCCATCCAAATTGACTGTTATTTATTTTTAAAAAGGAAAACCTTTTAATTTCAATGTTAGCAGAACATCCTAGTATTTAACTGCTTCTATGGCGTCGATCGATTTGAAATAATGTTGCTTGCATGAAGATTTTCTTTTAATGAAAATATCTTTTATGGTAATAAAATATTTGCATGAAGATTGTTCTTGTTATGAAAATATATTTTATTGTTATTAGAAATAATTTAGAATACTTTTTCTGGATTGCAATGGTAACTAATAAAAGGGAAAAACAAGAATATTTAGAAATAATATTTCTACGGATGAATAATGACCAAAACTTGTAACTGACAAAAATACTTACTAAATGGCTGACTTCGCTGCAAAAATATGTCCATAGGTATTTTATCAGGTTTTAACTTAAACTTAAGCTTATGAAAATCAATGGACATTTTAAAATTATTCTGCTATTATTAAATTTTAATAAGGGAAGACGTTTAAGAGCATACTGATTGTAAAACCAAGTTTTGACGCACTTTCTAACATGATTTTGATTTTAAAAATTGGTTTCATTAAATAACTATATGGTATGAGATGAAAATTATTATGATATTGATATTACGAAACTTAAAATTAGGGGTATAAAATATTTAAGAATTTCAAAAATACAACGATAAAATGCTATACTGAGAATGTCATACCTACTTTGATTTTTCTTAGTCATAATTTTTTTTAATGAAAAATGCATTTTGTATATTGAGGTTTTTGATCAAGATGTAGTTGAACTGAATTGCTCTTTACTTCCCAAGAACGAAAATTGCTTTATTAACGTTTATTGCTCATTGCGCATCTCGCTTTGAGAACATTTGTTATTTCCTTATACTTGTAACTTCTAGCTTACAATGCACATTTTAAGACCGCAGTAAGCAATTAAGGCATATCCGGATATTTACATATATAAATAAAGATTAACTTACGAAATCCCACACAAATCCTCAGTTACTACTCTTTGTAAATTAAATGAAGTCCAAAAGTTTTTTTTTATTAACATGTATTTTTTGTGTACGCAACGTTTTTTCTCTTCAATGGGTGAAATGTAACAGTAATAATCAGAGGGATCGGTTAATTTATCTCTATGTTAAGGGGGGGGGCGGGATAGCGCAGTGGTTAGCGCGTTCGGCTTCGGATCAGGAGGCCCGTGGTTCGAATCCCCCAGGGGCTCGTCAACTTTATCTGCAGTAGAGAACTGTTCTACACGCAGTCAGGTCTGGGTGCAATGCTTCACTGAAATTCAGCGCAGTACCACCTATGGTTCGCTAGTTCCAGCCGATGCTCGCAGGTTTACCGCAATGCATAGCCACAATAGTGTTGCGGGCTTTCTCCCTGCAATAATACTAGCAGCCGCGATATAAGTGAGTGAGTGAGTTTGGGTTTAACGTGCTTTGAACAATATTTCAGTTATTAAACACGTGGATGACAAGCATCCAAAAGAGAGTGGACAGATAAGGGAGAAAGGGATCGAAAGGATGAGGGAAAAGACGGAAAGAAAGGCATAGTGAGAGATAGACAACCGGTTTTAGAAGGACTCAAGTTTAGTCTGGCTTCTACCCGTCGACCTGTCCAGCTTGGGTGTCCCTACCAGGAGCATGAACGCTCCGGCTGGCATAGCTCTCGGTGTCTCTGAAGCGATATAAGTGAAATAATCTTGAAAGCGGCGTTAAACACCAACTCACCTCACCTCACCTCCATATTCAGGACGATTGGAGGTAGTAATATACAGTGATTTTGAATGGAATGATTTTATTTACAAAATTTACGAGAAATCAATCAATCTGTGAACGAAACATGAATGTATTGCAGCAACTTTGGAAGCGACTAAAGTTTGATTTCTGCATTGTTCTCAAAGTACTTACTCATTAAGTGACTATGAACATCAAAGCATAGTCATTTGTGATTTTAAAGAATAAAGATGATACACTCTCAAAACAACCAACCGAGTGATTGATAATGGGAAATGAAGTCAGCAATCTGTTACGGTGGAATGACAGATTTCAAGGCAAAAGATACAAACCTTAAAGAGTAGCAAGGATGAAAACAATATTCAAATTATGTACAATGAACAAACCTTGCAGAACCAGTTAAACGTTTCATGATGTACCTCGTATTGGTACTCCTACAAAGAAACACGCATGTTTAACGTTTCATGATGTATCTCGTATTTGTACTCCTACAATGAAACATGCGTGTTTAACGTTTCATGATGTACCTCCTATTGGTACTCCTACAAAGAAACACGCATGTTTAACGTTTCATGATGTATCTCGTATTGGCACTCCTACAATGAAACATGCGTGTTTAACGTTTCATGATGTACCTCGTATTGGCACTCCTACAAAGAAACACGCATGTTTAACGTTTCATGATGTATCTCGTATTGGTACTCCTACAGTGAAACGTGCGTGTTTAACGTTTCATGATGTACCTCCTATTGGTACTCATACAAAGAAACACGCGTGTTTAACGTTTCATGATGTATCTCGTATTGGCACTTCTACAAAGAAACTCGCGTGTTTAACGTTTCATGATGTACCTCGTATTATATTGGCACTCCTACAATGAAACATGCGTGTTTAACGTTTCATGATGTACCTCCTATTGGTACTCCTACAATGAAACATGCGTGTTTAACGTTTCATGATGTATTTCGTATTGGTACTCCTACAATGAAACACGCATGTTTAACGTTTCATGATGTATCTCGTATTGGTACTCCTACAATGAAACATGCGTGTTTAACGTTTCATGATGTACCTCGTATTGGCACTCCTACAAAGAAACACGCATGTTTAACGTTTCATGATGTATCTCGTATTGGTACTCCTACAATGAAACACGCGTGTTTAACGTTTCATGATGTACCTCCTATTGGTACTCCTACAAAGAAACATGCATGTTTAACGTTTCATGATGTATCTCGTATTGGCACTCCTACAATGAAACATGCGTGTTTAACGTTTCATGATGTACCTCCTATTGGTACTACTACAAAGAAACATGCATGTTTAACGTTTCATGATGTATCTCGTAATGGTACTCCTACAATGAAACATGCGTGTTTAACGTTTCATGATGTACCTCCTATTGGTACTCCTACAAAGAAACACGTGTGTTTAACGTTTCATGATGTACCTCGTATTGGCACTCCTACAAAAAACACGCATGTCTAACGTTTCATGGTGTATCTCGTATTGGTACTCCTACAATGAAACATGCATGTTTAACGTTTCATGATGTACCTCGTATTGGTACTCCTACAAAGAAACACGCATGTTTAACGTTTCATGATGTATCTCGTATTGGTACTCCTACAATGAAACACGCGTGTTTAACGTTTCATGATGTATCTCGTATTGGCACTCCTACAAACAAACATGCGTGTTTAACGTTTCATGATGTATCTCGTATTGGTACTCCTACAAAGAAACACGCGTGTTTAACGTTTAATGATGTATCTCGTATTGGTACTCCTACAAAGAAACATGCGTGTTTAACGTTTCATGATGTATCTCGTATTGGTACTCCTACAAAGAAACACGTCTGTTTAACGTTTCATGATGTATCTCGTATTGGTACTCTTTCAAAGAAACACGCGTGTTTAACGTTTCATGATGTATCTCGTATTGGTACTCCTACAAAGAAACACGCGTGTTTAACGTTTCATGATGTATTTCGTATTGGTACTCATACAAAGAAACACGCGTGTTTAACGTTTCATGATGTACCTCGTATTGGCACTCCTACAAAGAAACACGCGTGTTTAACGTTTCATGATGTATCTCGTATTGATACTCCTACAAAGAAACACGCGTGTTTAACGTTTCATGATGTACCTCGTATTGGCACTCATACAAAGAAACAGGCGTGTTTAACGTTTCATGATGTATCTCGTATTGGTACTCCTACAAAGAAACACGTGTGTTTAACGTTTCATGATGTATCTTGTATTGGTACTTCTACAAAGAAACACGCGTGACTGAAACTTAGTCATGAGTGCTTTAAAGAAATAGTCAAAACTCAATCAATTTACAATTTGAAAGCGCCGATTAGTTGTGCAACAAAGCAAACTATTAACACAGGATACATATACTTATGATAAAATCTGATTAACAGGAATCATTAGAAAAAAAACTTGTTTGAATATCAATTGCGGAAACATTGATTATAAATGTTCGAGTCATTGATAAAATACATACACTTGAAATGAAATTGTGGATAAATCCAATTAAATCGATCAAAGTGGCCTACAACTGTTCACTTGATTCAGCATCGGTTCTTAAGTCAGAACACACTTGATGTTTGTTGTAGCAGAAAGTTTAGAAATTCGTTACACTCGATTTCATTATTGCAAGATCTACTGCCAAAGTATCTTCAAATGGTTTTCACATTAATCACTATTAAGGCGAAAATAAATCTGTCTGATTTTGTGATAGTGCAAATGAAAAATTGCATTGATGGGGAAAGCAAACGGCTTACAGTCGACAGTAGTGTTTAGAAATAACTTCAATGTGTTTCTTCACTGGTGAACAAATGATTAGAAACTTGTATAAATTTCGGAGCTTGTCAACCCGTTTATAAGCACGTGAACAAACGAAATCTATTCGTTATAAATTCGAACTCTGTTGTAATTCATGTTGAAAATTACCAATAGAAGCAAAAGAAAAACATATTAATTTTTACGATACAGCCCTTTAGTTACCGCATCACTCATGTCATTGTAACCCAGAAGTTGTGCAGATACTTAAATATTATAAAAGTCTTTAATTTATGGTTTAATCCACCGTACTTTTAACTTTTAAACCCAACTATGAACATCATGACTCTTCTGAGCACTTGACAAAGATAGGTAAGAAAACAAACTTCTACCAACATAAAGTAATCCCCAAAAGAACACTTATCTTCATAACTTATCTCTAAATCCTGCAATAATACACTTGTTCATTAAACTTAGAATTCGAGTTTCGAAGTTTTCCCCAAATTCAGTCACGCGCCAACGGCATATGTCAATTCTGATGACCGACTCAAGAAGCTTGTCACGTTCATTTTCTAAAACACTTCAGAGTGTCTTTGCACTTTAAGGATGTTTTGACATCTGGGAGGTAAAGCTAGAGACTCTGTCAGTTTAGTAGACATAATGTTAGTCACAAATCAAGTTTGACAATATGATAGAAGATAAAACGTTTGAGAACTTTTGCAGACAGTTGTGCTTAAGTGAAATATCTTTGTAAACAGGCATAATAGACTCCGTTACAGTAAAGCCGCCGACTTACGAACTTAAAAATGTATGATTTGCTGCATGTGGCACATAAGCACTACTCTTTAACTTATAAAGTCCACTGTTTCACTATTATTTCTTTGAAAATCGAGCCACAGCATGCACGTTTTTTTCTTTAGTTGACAAAATGATTCCTTCATTTAAACTTATTTTAACCTAGGCTTTAAGTTATATTATAAACATGTGATACGGAGAATTCGTTTCATATTTTAGAAAAGAAAGTTTGTTTTGTATTTTACCTAAACATGTATGAGAATCTTGGGGTCACGGAATGATTTAAAATGGCAGAAAAGAGATGGCGCATTCTTTCCATGAATAAATTCCTTTCATTTAGATTTCATTCGTGGATGCACTGCACTTCGAAAATTAAATAACATGACCTGAAGAAACAAAAATAACTTGAGCAGTTTCTTTCCGTCTTCCTATTTATACGTTTATATAAATAATCACTTTCATAAGCTTTTTTGGAGGGAAAATTAGGCAGGCTTTAATTGACTTCGCAGGCACATAGAGACCGCTATGCATTCAGGGCTTGACAGGACGTTGACATTGTCAAACAACTGTCCATGCTGTATGCATGTACACGCAAGCTTCTTATTGTAAAATGTGCAAGTTTATATCAAGGACATGGTTTAAACTAGTGACTCTGAATAGTTAACTTTAGTATATCAAATTGTGGTTAAAATGACGCGACAATTTGTTTGTGGTAATTTTCATCAGACCAATCGATGTTTAATCTTTATCATTCAATCAGATCTAGATATAAAAATCATTACGTATTTATAATAACGGCGGAGAAAACAGTTCAGACGGGGGCGTTCTTATAACGCACTTAATATAGACATATTCTAGTGTTCAAGTAAACTTAAACCTAGGATTCCACGGGCAATATGTTGCGTTAAGAACTGATTGAATTTGTATTCCGATTTCAGTTGTCAGTAAATTCATCATTAATGTCAACACACTACACATTCTGTTAAGGATAACATACAAGTAACCGTACATTCGTGAAAAAGAATGTACGAGCCGCGAAGCGGCGAGGACATTGTTTTCACGAATGTACGGTTACGAGTATGTTATCTGACTTAAAATACAGCCTAGTTTAAAGTGTTTTTTGTATGACCTGCTTTGGTTTATGATAATAACATTCGTATTTCATTGCATAATTATAACACAAAAAACGTTTTTCAATAAAACAAAATCCTTTAACAAAATTTGAGATGGTCCCAACTCGTTCACCGGTCATTCTTAATGCACGTGCAACGTAACCATCTTGCCGGTACATTCTTAATGCACGTGCAACGTTACCATTTCGCCAGTACATTCTTAATGCACGTGCAATGTATCCATCTAGCTAGTACATTCTTAATGCACGTGCAACGTTACCAGCTTAATTCACGTGCAAGACGTTTGAAACCGCAATCAGCTTGGGATTTGGTATAAAAGGAAGGTGGTCTTAATTCAACTTAGACATTATGTATGGCAATTTTGTTGTTGAGTGGGAAGACATGGCCGAGTATCCACACTTCGAAGACATTTCTTCAGAGGATGATGTTGTGTTATCAAATAATGAAACCAATTCCCTTCCGGGGACCATCTCAAAATTATTATTGCTCAATTGTCCACATAGAAGCAGTAGATTCTTGTAGGATAATGTATGATTGAAACAATACAATGACGTCACTGCTGTATTTTAATCGCCGTTATCAAGTAGAATATTTGACATAGATTCTCTTTGAAGAAACGCGGAGAACTCTGTTGTTTGAAAATAAAACCTAGGCGTTTAATTGGCTAACCAACTGAGTTTATCCAGGTAATGGCAGCTACTTCAATTTAATGACGACTGCAAAACAATAGAGATGGATCCTTGAAAGTACAGATAGATCACTGAAGGACAAAGGTCGTGCTATTTGTAGCAGTCTGAGGGTGATTATAAATTTATAATGCAAATATAGGAGTTTCAAGCTTGTCATATGTTTTGAAGCCATCACGTAGATAAATTCTATCAAAGTTGGTCATGTGAAGTCTGATGCTATTAACTCTAGCTTGAACATACATAATGTAACAATAACCTATAATTTTAAAATAATTTGAAACAAAAGTACATGATCCAGATCTAATTACTGATCCCGATTATTCAGTTACATATAAATACATATATATAATTTATTTATTTATTGCTAATCAAAATCAAATGATCTAATGTCAAGAAATAATGTTGAAAACCCCTTAAATTCTGCACCACTTTCTTAAAATCTTAAACCTTTTTGAAAATTGCCTTAAAGTTTGTCTCATGAATAAACTAATCATTTAATTACTTGAGGCATCACATCAAAATTACATCAGACGACCCCTGATACTTGAAGCAATGTGCTTGTGGCACTGAAAAATACCAGGCGCACTCACGCAATTACATGATAAGGTTGAAATGTGATACTTGAGACGAAAACCAATTTTGGTTTCCATTATTTACACATTAAAACTGATCACGATTAAGCGACTACCGATATTTCAAAGCATTTAGAAGCTAGATTGAAAACCATCCCCATATTGAGTCAAAATGGGTTTAACACTTTTTACACTTTATGAGACTTTCATGGTACAAAATGATATTATAGTTTATCCGTTGAGTAAAACATAAGCTGGACAACATGTATAATATGTACATATGGGCATTTATCATTTAGCATATTAACCATTGAATGAAATGTCATTATCTTCATCTTTTACATCAGGCACAGTTATCACGTCAGCTTGTCATTCAACGCGGTAACCATGGATTGCACTATTTGAAATACACAAAAATTAATAAAAAAATTCAATAGGCTGCAAAGGTGGAACTTGCTAATGGTTTTTCCTTGACAAAACGTTAACTAGTTTGGGAAAATTCACATGACAGACTGTAAATTAATGAAAATTAACTTGCTCAATTATGTCAGATTGTTTGTCGGGTATATTACAAAGATACTCTTCATTGTGTTTTCAGAATAAGCGGCTAAAATAATTGTAAACTGATAACAACTGAAGAAAAACATGTTTAGGCTACTTTTTGGTATGATTTGAAGATTTGAATGCCGACTTGTGCAAGAACTGAGCACTGAAAAGTTTACATCACTGAATGTTTAACCCAAAACTAGAATCATGACTCCAAACATGATGATGTTTTCAAGAAGAGCACATTTTGTAAGGAAAATAGCGGGTTCTCACGAAAACGAATTGAATGTTACTAATTGCAAATTAATGTTTTTAATTCAAAAGTAACAGTTCTGAAACGATTGGACTATGTTCGGGTTAGCTAATTGAACCCATATTCCTACCGCATGTGATTAATAAAAGGTTCACAATAAAATGGCCGCCAGCAGGTTTCACCTGGATATTTGACTTCTTCTATGACTACGCATAAACGCGTTAAGTAATAAAATGTTGGTTTGTACGAAGATAATACATTTGGCGTAAGCTTTGTTTGGGATTTTATAAATGAAATTATTTTCAAATGACGTTTATGGTCAGAGTATCAAAGGAGTAGAACAATCGGAGGACGATACAAATGGTTTGTTGCACATGTCAAGGGTGAAGATATAAAAAATGCGATTCGTCTGGAAAGTCATTTACCAAATACCAAATAATATTTTCTTATTAAGTTAAGTATTCAGTTATTTGTGTTTGCGTGACTATCTCGTATCTTTTCTTAAGTGTTTTGGACAAAAGTAATCTTATTTAACAATTGCATTTTGTGCTTGTCATTCGTGATCAATTATCTAACGAATGCTATTCACTTTCTTTGGTACAGAAAAGATAAATGCATGAACCTTTTCCACCTAGCGTTTTTATTTAACTGGTTTGTTTTCTTGTAATGATCAAAATAAAACATTCCACATACAATGGTTTAAGTGACTTTAAAGTGTTCTTTTCGGACGGATCACTTAAAAATAAGAAAATTTAAGAGATTAGCATATGCAAGGTATTTGAAAAGATAAAACTCCGTAAAGGATCTTCTGACTGGCTGTCATGTCTTGTCAATATTATTATTATTTGTAGTAGTAGTAGTAGTTATACAACTATTAAGAATCCTATGTCTCAAGGCAATATTTCTGTTATTTTCATTTGAGGACATAATCATCCTGCTACTTCAGAGTAAATGAATTCACTCGAGCTCGTTCCTTACACCCTGATCTCATTCGGGCCAACTCCCTCGTACGCCTGGCGCGTTTTTATATTCGTGGCTATGCTCACCAATTATTTTTTGCAGCCAATGAAATGTCGTTACCCAAGGAGAGTCGTCTCATTGGCTGCTTAGATAGCTAGCGTTACGACGCTTTTGGTCTAAATTTATAATTCTTAATTGTAGTTCACGAAACGTTCAATCGGGCTAAGGTTTGTTTTGGGGTTGAAATGGGTCTGTGAAACCAGAATTGGATATTAACAGAAGGTCATGGTCGTTTCTCAAAAGCGTGAAGTTCTAAAAGTCTCTTTAAATATCCAAATCTATGTAAACAACCTCAGAGCCAAAAGACACTTCATTCTTCTTTTATTTCTTAATTGAGAAACGATCTCATCAGATATTTTTGAGTTTTACACGGTCGAAGTCAAACAAATAAAGGATGTATCACCTCAGACGAAGATGATGATATGCTGTATTAGTTTTAAGTAGGTCTTTTGACTAATATTTATATAATTTAGATGCAGATTTTTTACTTCTTCACATGCATATGGCCGTGTTTCGGTTATCATTGAAAACAAGGAAATATTAAAAGCGTCAATATATAAGCTAGCTATATAAGCAGCTAATGAGACGACTCGCATCCAGCAACAGCGCCTCAACCCGGATCCGTTGAGTTTAAAAAAAGTAGCTTCAATCTCCTTGCATAACGACATTTCATTGGCTGAAAAAATAGCACGTGAACATAGCCAAGAAAACGCCGCGCCAGCCATACGAAAAGTGTGGCCCGAAAGAGATCAGGGTATTAGGAAGGAGCTGAGCAAAATAAAATTCGCTGATTTAGCAGGATGCATATTTTGTGCATTTTAGATAAGGATGCAAGTTTAGGGAAGCAATTAACTCTTCCCTCGGGACATATGACATTTTTACCAAACTGTAATCATTCTTAAACGAATCACGTTTAAAGGTTTAGATCAAGTTGGGTTGAGGTGATTTGGGAATTAACGCCGAATTTTCCTTATATCCCAGCTGCTAATATAATTACAGGGAGAAAGCCCGCATCACTATTGTGGGCTTGCATTGCTGTGAAACTCGCAAGCTGGAACTAGCGAAAAATGGGTGGTAAAGCTCTGAAATTCAGTGAAGCATTTCACCGAACCTTACTACTATAGAACTGTTCTTTTCTGCAGACAAAGATGCAGAGCCTGTGGAGGGATTCGAAACTCGGACCTCTTGATCCGAAACCGAACGCGTGTTCAGAGTTAACGCCACTCAAATATCCATCATTGTTCAAACACATCATCGATTTAAAGATAAAAGTAAAGATGTGCAGAGTACAAAATATCGTATTCTTCACGTACTCACTAAAATCGACGGATTGTTAATAAAAGACCAGATCCAGGTGTGTGTACCAACCCATAGCATTTTATGACCATAACGTCACATTCAAAATGTAAAGGGCATTTACAGTAGTCTTAAACAGGCGGGTATCAGTCTTCATGCACAAGAAATACCAATGATTTTTATGTTTTTGGCTTCTCCCATATCCTACCATCCCGTCTGTTTTGTAAAAATTAATGCCAATTGAAATGTTTGAAATATGACGATTTTTCTAAGGATGACTAACCCATGGATTTAAAATAAACCTGACTTTTGTTGGTTTATGAGTATTCATCATCTATTACAAGCATGCGTTAACCTGTCAGTCATGCGACTTTGCACCCATAGGCAAGTCCTGTGTCTTTTTTTGTCTCGAATAGGTGAAAGCTTATAACAAATTTACAAACATAAATTTATGTTTTAAGCACTTTTAATGTGTTTTACGATAACATTCATGTTAAACAAAAACTTTCATTTAAAGTAGAGTCAAAAGTTCTTGATGAGAAATTGGACATGATACAGTAGGCTACGAGTAGAGCCAAAAGTAGGTGTCCTTGTGTAGAAAACAATATAAATGCGACGCTGTTTATATTTTAGTATTAGTATCTTTCAATGTTCAGGAACTTTGTTCTCTTCTATTTCAGAAAACTATTTGACCTCTTATATTGCTACCATAAAAACATCAAAAACGCAATGAATGCATGTTTTTAAAACATTACCTTTGTTTGAACACGTATGACACATATTCTCCTAACGCTTTATGAAAAATTTCCACATATTATGCCTACATACACCTTAGGCTCTGGTCACCAAATGAACAAATTCCTTCAGGCTTTACGATTATTCATATTCAACAGAGCACAGAATGTCGATGATGTGATAATTAATCAAAAGCACATTTAACCTTTGAACGGCATTTCGTCTTTGAAGGCATAACACTAAATGCTTGTGCAATGTCTAATGTCTCATTTAATTTTCCGCTAGAAGTACAAAAATTAATGATAACAACATTGACCTTTTGAATGATGAACTATATCGGTGAAATTTCAAACCAGGTAGACATTTATCAAACATAATTTGAAGTAATCCATCAATATCATATTCTGTTGGCCTTTATTATCTTTTGAGTTCTCACTAAATAAAACTTGAGGTTAATGAACACATCATTGTTCTCGTGCAGAGCGATTGCTACTTTCTTTTTCGAAAGAGTTTTGGTCCATTATAAATATTAGTGAGTGAGTGAGTGAGTTGTTGTGTAACGCCGCTTGGGCAATTTTACAGCCGTTAGCGGCGTTATGAATATAAATTTTTTACTTGGTATAAAAGAGCATTATTACATCTTCTATGATGATTATGTTATTAAGCAAAATATAAGTTTATCATTGTTTTTTCCAATTAATTTATTAGCTTAAATGATTTGAATTGTACGCATTTCCCCGCCATTTGTCCTAAATAATGCTACACACATCATTTTGTCTAATTTACAAGTTTCAATTCCTATTAGTACTTTACTGGAATATGGTAAAAGGAATAGAATATACTAAAATACAAGCATGTAAACATTTTCTATAGGAACGAAGGAATTTATTGAGCAAAAATATCATTATCAGTATGACCTGTCTGTTTGCAACTGACAAGACAAATGATCGATTATTTTCAGATGATTTATTCCTTCTGAGGAATGTTAGGTACGAGAAACATTGTCCGATAACAGGGAGCAATAATGGAAAACAATTATATTGAATGCTGATTGCTTGTTTGAACTATTTGAGAAATTCAATGCTCGCATAAAAACCTCGCTTTTCCCTGTCATTTGTTGATTTCATATCCTACTCATCCATGTGTTGCTCAAACTTTCCAAAAATCACCATGTGTTAAGTAAAAAGCTTTGAAGTCTGATTACATAAGGAGCACATGACTTTCCATCTTCTGTAATCTCCATTATCGTTACAAGACTACCAGTCATAAAGAACGTGCAATGACGGACTAACCTTTTATATTACCTTTGAATAATTGAACATTTTCTTTTGACCAAAACTAAACTGATTATAATCTTTAATTTGATGTTTGAAATTAACTTTATGGTACACGGACGATTAATTTCATTCATCGTTTTTTCATGTTCTTTGAATTCAAAGAACATGAAAAAAACGTAGTTCTATGATTATCCCATCCATCACTGCTGTTAACGATCATGCTAGTGTTAAAACTGCATAGTAATAACCATATGGAGTACAGATATTGTGAGAAACTCAAGCTAGAATTAGCATCACGCGTTATCAATTTTTCAATGTGAATAAGTAAAACTGTCCATTCGTCCTTGTCCATACAAAAGAGCGTCTGTCATCATATGTGATTTTCACAACAAAGTTATCCAAAGATTGAATCATGATAAAATCGTTACATGCCATGGGATTTTGTTTGCATATAAGTGATGTAATAAAGACATATTTGACTCAATTAATGAAACATGTTTTCGTGCGTTTGATTTCGTTAAAATGGAATATTTGTTCTAAAGAATTTACAAGTTAACATTAATCCCAAAAACTTATTGTAATGTTTGTGTGTGCCTTCACGCGATAGGCAAGGAAGATCTTCGAACATTCTGAACACTTAACTCAGTTTACTCTATAAAAATATTATTTGATATTTGATATTTAACCTTTAAACAAATAATCTGTTTTTAGTTTGATTCAGGTTTGTTTACAGAGGCATGAAAATAGTTTTCATCATTTGGAACAATTTAAATTTTGTTTTAATACAAATCTAGAGTGATATGGCGAGCAGCCGTGATTTATTGCATTAAACTATTGGTGAATCAAATTATAAGAATAAGAAAAAGCAGAATATTTAATGTCAGCGCGACACACAACAAACGAAAACAAAACATTTGTACATGTCCATTTGCAGCTTACAAGGATATTTACTTTACAGTAAAACCCTTCATGCAATAAAAATATGAAAGATGAGTCGAAATACCATACATTTGTTAAACCTCTGTGCAAAAGGTGGCGAAAACCAAATGCATAATTTTTATTACTACATATTCTAGTCAATTAAACACGTTTTCTAGTATCTACTGTAACTCCCCTTGCACACTGCAGAACCTGTAGTTTGCATGCACAAGGAACTCATTTCTACAATAGTAAAAATCCACTTTCTCCAGACAGACATAATTGGCCGTTTCGTCATTTGCTAATTATGGGACAATAATCACACGCTTTTTTCCGTTCTTTCTCATTTCAGCCTGTTGGAATTCTCTTACAAACACGTCCGTGTGAAGTATACAGTACCGCAAGTGCGTGACAATAGAACACGTAAATAGAGAGGGAACTTGTTCATTCTAGAATCTAATGGTGACATATTTAGCAAAATGGAGGAAAATGGTGTAGTGTTTGGCTGGCTGACCTCCAACGCCAATAATCTTGTTGACAAACCAGAAATGTTGAAGTCCCTGCCGACATTTCAAGTGGGTCTCACTTTGATTTAGAAATATATGTTAACTGTTCTGGGAGGTTTCCTGTGATATACTGTTTAGCTCCGAGCAATAGAAATAAGACAGGTCTCAAAACAACTTTATCAAGTAGTTCTAATGCACCTCTGACACGATTTTCATGGCATTAGCTCCCGTGCGGTGGTTGGTCAATGTAGTAAACTTCTTATTAACAGGGCAATGGCCATAAATACACATTCACCACAGTGAAAGCATGGCTTAATCAAAATATAATGATTATTGATTACTATTAGTTTCACGGGTTCCAACACGTTTAAAGATATTAAACGAATCCAATGGTATAAATTGCATTTAGAGAAAACTAACAGATTTTGCAGAATGGCAACGACTTTACTTAAATGAAGTTATTTTTTAAAAGAATAGCAATCGTATGGCTGTCTCAGCGAGTCGAAGAAGTGTGACACGGAAGACTGGCTGACTTTTCGGGGCTTTTAAAAAAATAATGTTTTGGTTATTTAGATGTTTTGTTCCAAACGTCATTATAAATTGTTAATGTCAAAAATAAGATTAATACGGAATAATTTAGTATCAGTTCCTGGTAGTGAAGACGTAGCTTTCATACTTTTAGCTGATAGAATTAAACACTGATGTCCCAAAAATGCAAATGCTTAATTAGGTAACATTGCGTACCTCACATAAAAATAAAAACAACAAAAGTTCTTCTTTGATGAAATCTTTGCATATGAATGTGACTTTTACCTTAGAGAAAGCTGCAGGTAGGTGACTAAATACGCCAGTCCATCAAGAGTTGACTCCTTTGACCTATACGTACGTATATGAGTAGGTAGTTGATATTATTATCGGAAATCTTGTGAGAAACAAGTCCCACCTACTTATTAGCATCCTGCCAAATCAGCGTATATGAATGAAGATCAATCCCTACGCGAGGCAACTGCCCCAAAAGAGATCAGGGTACCATGAAGGAGCAGGAGCGGATTCATATACGCTGATTGAGCAGGATGACATGGATTTATCGCTTTTGAGTGTGTTTCACTTATATCACGGCTGCTAGTATTTCTTGCAGGGAGAACACCCGCAACACCAATTAGGCTATGCATTGTGGTCAAATCTGGGAGCATCGGTTTGAACTGGGTGTAACTTCGCTGAAATCCAGTGTAGAAATGCAGCAAAAACTAACTACACTAATTAACTAACAGTTCTCTACTGCAGAAAAAGTCGCTGAGGATTAAACAATGGACCTCTTGATCCGAAGCCGAACACGCTAACCACTGCGCTATCCCGCCCGACTTGCTTTTGACCTTCGAGTGAGTGAGTGAGTTATTGTTTAACGCCGCTTGGGCAATATTTCAGCCATTCGCGGCGATTGACCTTCGATAATTCGACTCTGATTTAAAGTTTTTAGAGACAAACGTGATAAGAGATTTTTTCTCTTCTAAACGTCTCAACATCTGTTCAATCATGAATGTATGATTAACTAATGCGACCTTAGATATTGTAATTTGTAACAGAGCACGCGGTTATCGAAATACATCATCTTTTGAAGATGGATATCTGAGCAAGGTAATTGTTGATTAAATCTACTAGTTTAACAAATGTACAATGTTCAAGTAACACGTCATGCATTTAGGGATATGCCTTTCGCAGATTGTTGGCATAACACAGATATCACCCGTGGCTTACACGGTATATTTTATGAAACTATAACTGTTATTACTTATTATACCCCCGCCTTACAGCGTAAGCGGGGGTATATAGCGTTCATTCTGTCCGTCCGTCTGTCCGTCCGTCACAAATCTTTGTCCGGAGCATATCTCCTAAACTATACATGCTAGCTTCACCAAACTTCATACACTTATCAACCATGATCCTTAGATGTGCCTTTTGAGGGTTAGACCAACAAATGATTTTTATTTTTTGCAGTTTCCATGGAAACATGACTAAAACAGTGACTCTATGACCAAGTCCTTTGTCCGGAGCATATCTCCTAAACTATACATACTAGCTTCACCAAACTTCATACACTTATCAACCATGATCCCTAGATGTGCCTTTTGAGGGTTAGACTAACAAAGGATTTTTATTTTTTGCGGTTTCCATGGAAACATGACTAAAACAGTGACTCTATGACCAAGTCCTTTGTCCGGAGCATATCTCCTAAACTATACATACTAGCTTCAACAAACTTCATACACTTATCAACCATGATCCCTAGATGTGCCTTTTGAGGGTTAGACCACCAAATGATTTTTATTTTTTGCGGTTTCCATGGAAACATGACTAAAACAGTGACTCTATGACCAAGTCCTTTGTCCGGAGCATATCTCCTAAACTATACATGCTAGCTTCAACAAACTTCATACACTTATCAACCATGATCCCTAGATGTGCCTTTTGAGGGTTAGACCACCAAATGATTTTTATTTTTTGAGGTTTCCATGGAAACATGACTAAAACAGTGACTCTATGACCAAGTCCTTTGTCCGGAGCATATATCCTAAACTATCCATGCTAGCTTCACCAAACTTCATACACTTATCAACCATGATCCCTAGATGTGCCTTTTGAGGGTTAGACCAACAAATGGTTTTTATTTTTTGCAGTTTCCATGGAAACATGACTAAAACAGTGACTCTATGACCAAGTCCTTTGTCCGGAGCATATCTCCTAAACTATACATGCTAGCTTCAACAAACTTCATACACTTATCAACCATGATCCCTAGATGTGCCTTTTGAGGGTTAGACCACCAAATGATTTTTATTTTTTGAGGTTTCCATGGAAACATGACTAAAACAGTGACTCTATGACCAAGTCCTTTGTCCGGAGCATTTATCCTAAACTATACATGCTATCTTCATCAAACTTCATACACTTATAAAACATGATCCCTAGATGTGATTTTGAGGGTTAGACCAACAAAGGATTTTTATTTTTTTGCGGTTTCCATGGAAACATGACTTAAACAGTGACAAAGTCCTTTGTACGGAGTATATCTTCATAACTATACATGCTATCTTTACCAAACTTCATACACTTATCAACCATGATCCATTGATGTGCCTTTTGAGGGTTAGACCAACAAATGATTTTTATTTTTTTTGCGCTTTCCATGGAAACATGACTAAAACAGTGAATTTATGACTAAGTCCTTTGTCCGGAGTATATCTTCTAAACCATACATGCTATCATCACCAAACTTCATACACTTATCCATATTGGTGCGTCTCTTGAGGGTAAGACCAAAAAATGATTTTTATTTTTTGCATTTTACATGGAAACGTTACTAAAACAATGACTATCTGACAAAGTGCTTTTTCCTGAGCATATCTCCTAAACTATACATGCTAGCTTCAACAAACTTAATACACTTATCAACCATGATCCCTAAGTGAGCTTTTTGAGGGTAAGACCAACAAAGAAAGCCAGACTATAGTTTGAAGCGGGGGTATGTGAGCTGTGCTCACTTCTTTACTTGTTTAGAACTGTTCTACAAACGGTAATTCAGGTAAACTTAAAATTTTGGGATTTACTTTTCTGTCGGTTGTATTTGCTTGTTTTGTGGTAAGTTTCACTAACCTGCCTTTTAGTGATCTTTGATATAAATATACACATCTATAAATATTTTAATCTTTCAACATTAAAAGCTGTTACATAGCTAAAGAATATTAATGTCCGCACGAGTCATTGACCTAAACAACACCACGAGAGTGTCCAGTCAGGCGGACCAGGTGATATTATGTGGCAGAACGTGATTGGATGTAACAGATAAAAAGTGCCATTTGTTTCCAAAGCAATTTAGGACTACTTTTTAAATGATGATGAGGGCAGTCAAACAGTAATTAAACACAATTTGAAGTCTTTGGTAAATATTAAACTTTGAATCGGGGCAGTTATTAAACTCAAATTGAAGTAATCTCCAATACCTCTCACTTGTATTTCCTAAACGTGATTGTCTTTGGAAATCCGAATTTTTTGTGATATTCGTAAACATGATCGTTTGCAGTCATTAACGTAAGTGCATGAATGTTATATTTTCTCAACGAGTGTCAAAATAGTTCGAATCCTTCGATCATACTAATTCAATATCAATAATTAAACAGTTGTCTGCATCAGGTGATCGACAGACGTGAAGAACTAACTTGAGATAATAGTGACGAGATATTGTGAAGATTATCAAAGTAAGTAAAGTTTAAGTTTCTTATTGGACTTATTCAACTGATGAAATAACTTCAGTGAATTGAATTATAAAAAAGGAATTTTAGTCGTATGATTTCATGTTACAATTCCTATATTTTCTCTAGGGGAATATGATAAGAGGAATAGACAATACTTAAGATATAAGAATGTCAATTTTAAAAGATACGCAATTTTCTACATGACATGTCTGTTTGCAGCTGACTAGACAAATGATTGATTGTGTTTCAGATGATTTAATCCTTCTTAGGAATGTCAAGGACGGGTAGCCTGGTCTGATGTTATACATGATGTATTCCAGGGAGTAATGGTGGATAACAAGTATAATGACTGCTCCCTAGCCTAACAGTCTCACTTATATCTTCGCTCTGTCTTCTCTTTTTTCTATAAGTGAATTTATTTTGTCATCCTAGTCATTGCTGGTGTCATACTAGTGGAGTAACTGTGCAATATTTTAGTGTGTGTAGTATTAGTAGTGTGGAGTAATCATTACTATTAAACATTTATACGGCTGTTGCTAATACGAACACAATTTTCTATAGAAAGTCAACTCCGATGGCTGCCCTTGCAAACGCTACATGTGTCGCCAAATTTTCAATAAGAATAAGTCAAGTTGTCTTTATCCAGGCTGGACAGGTCGACGGGTAGAAGCAAGACCAAATTTGAGTCCTTCTAAAACTTGCTTTCTATCTCTCACTATGCCTTTCTTTCCGTCTTTTCTCTCATCCCGTCGATCCCTTTCTCCTTAATCTGTCCACTCTCTTTTGGTTGCTTGTCATCCACGTGCTTAATAACTGAAAATTGTTGAAAGCACGTTAAACCCCATCTCACTCACTCACTTTATCCATACACTACAAATAACCACATGGCAGTCACTAATATGTAACTTTCATAACAAGGTAACATGAGTATAATGGCTACATGTTAAAAGTAGGCGATGTTTTTTGTCAATGGTGTAATGTAAAAAACATCCATGACTAACTAATTGAAACACTTATTCGTGTTTGTTTTCAGGTTTTAGTTAAATATTGATATTATAAAAACAGTTAATAGTTTGTGCGTTATTTTTTCCAAGTTCTTATTTACAATTTTGGTGACAAACCAAATTATAAATTTTGTGTATTTCAAATAACGTAATAAAAAGAAACAATTAAAATGAAATAATGAAAACGTTAAAACAAAAATCCAAAAAGGCATTCTTACTAACTTTACATATCAATATCATCATCTTGCTATAATATTCTCATGTTCGGATCTTAAAGTCAATGAATTCAGGTTGGTAAACACATAGAAAAATATTTCACCAAAAGATACAAATTTAACAGAATGTTTATAAAATTATCCACTGATTAGGCGAGTGGCCATTTTGAGTTTTTATTATTTTGTTTGACTCAAATGATGCGAAATATTCAACACAAGATGTTCGGCAAAACACAACAATCGTACATGTCCACGTGCAGCTAAAAGGATATTTTCCTCGTGATTAAATCCTTTCCATACAATATGAAAGGTGGCGAAAATCAGGGATAGATTATACATTACCACATCTAATAAATACTGTGACGCCCTTTGCACACTGAAAAATAGAGCCATGGGCTCTGTAGCTCATCAGACTTTTGATAGAAATGGGTGTTTGGGTTTAGACCATGGGGTCATGGGCAGTGTAGGAAAGATAGCCTGTCCCAACGTCCGAGACGGGTAACTTTGGTTGAGGACGGGCTGTAAAATTATTTAGTCCGTCCTTGTGTCGGGCCAATTTTGTCTAGGAAAGAAAACAACAATGTATTTCTTAAAAGTTATCAAATAATCAAATAAAAAGGCCCATTGCCCATTTGGGGTCAAGGGGTCACCGAACCTACAATTCAGAATCCCCATTGTCCAAGGAGTCTACACACAACTATTAAGCTATCAAGACCTTTTGGAACTGGAGAAGAAGATGAAAGTAGGATTTTAAGGTTTTGACCCGTGACCCCATTTGGGGTCAAGTGGTCACCAAACCTACAATTTAGAATCCCCAGTGTCCAAGGAGTCTTCACACAATTTTTCAGCTCTCTAGACCTTTTGGAACTAGGGAAAAAGATGAAATTAGGTTTTTTAGGTTTTGACCCCTGTGACCCCATTTGGGGTCATGGAGTCACCAAACCTACAATTTAGAATCCCCGTTGGCCAAGGAGTCTACACACACCTTTTCAGCTCTCTAGACCTTTTGGAACTAGGGAAAAAGATGAAATTAGGTTTTGACCCCTGTGACCCCATTTGGGGTCATGGGGTCACCAAACCTACAATTTAGAATTCCCATTGGCCAAGAAGTCTACACACAACTTTTCAGCTCTCTGGACCTTTTGGAACTAGAGAAGAAGATTAAAATAGATTTTTAAGGTTTTGACCCTTGTGACCCCATTTGGGGTCATGGGGTCACGAAATCTACAATTTAGAATCCCCATTTGCCAAGGAGTATGCACATAAAATTTCAGCTCTCTAGAGTCATTGGTTCTGGAGAAGAAGTCGAAAAAGTGAAAAGTTTACGGATGGACGGACGGACGGACGCCGGACGCCATGCCATGCCATAAGCCCATCGGGTCTTTCAGATCTGATGAGCTAAAAACCGGCAGGATGGGTTTAGAAGAACCATTGTCTTAACAATTCCAATGATCCACCTGCTGCAGACTGGTGATGCATTACGGACTGTTTCGTCATTTATGGGACAATAATAACACGCTATATCCCGTTCTTTTTCATTTAAACGTGTTGTCAGAATTGCCTTACAAACATGTGATATATATATATATAACTTGTGATATATACAGTTACGTCAGTGTCTGACTAAGACAATCAATATGGCAAATACGTATAGAAAAAACTGAGAAAACTTTTTGGTGTTATGTCAAATAATTGAAATGTTACAATATTCATTTATATAAGCAAAAGTAAAATCCACTAAATTTAGCATCTAAGAAGATATCATTACATCCTTCTACATGCGTAAATGAATCGCTCCTTCCTAATACCCTGATCTCTTTCGGGCTAAATCCCTCGTATGGATGGTGTCTTGATATTCGTGGCTGTGCTAACCTGTTATTTTTTTCAGACAATGGAATGTCTTTAATTAAGGAGCTTGAAGCTACTAGCTTGAACTCGACGGATTTTTCCATCCGGGTTGCGCCGCTGTTGCTGAATGCGAGTCGTCTCATTGGCTGGTTAGATAGGTAGCGATACGAGGGCTTTGGCTTGGAAGAGATCAGGGTATTAGGGAGGATCGAGGGCGGATTCATATACGCTGATTTAGCAGGATGGTTTATACAGTATAAAGGTTATATAATTAATGA
This sequence comes from Phorcus lineatus, assembly GCA_921293015.1. Classification (NCBI taxonomy): domain Eukaryota; kingdom Metazoa; phylum Mollusca; class Gastropoda; order Trochida; family Trochidae; genus Phorcus; species Phorcus lineatus. The sequence goes on from OV121083.1 coordinate 11,381,260, forward strand.
AAACAGGTTCTTTATGCATGTGTGTTTTTCTTGTCATGTTGTCAGTTCAGTAGAACTAACAAGTTGGGATAGTCCAAGTCCATTGTTAATAGTAACACAAGTATTCATTTCTAACATAATCCTCAATTCATGTAGAAGTTGTTATCAAGGGTAAAAGGGTATCTTGTACGGGCCCTGTAGAATTGTCGCCCGGTCCGCCAGGCGAGGATGACAGTGGTAAAAGGATGGTACATCAGACCGTATTCTTCGAGGTAGAAAGATACATTGTATTTATCTTACCGTCATATAATATTTTGCTATCGACAACGAATAATGGCTTTTGACTTTAAAGAGATCAGGGTATAGGAAGGAGCTGAGCGTATTCATATACACAGATTTAACAGGGTGCTACATGACCGGTCTTTGACTGATGTTCCTGAATATTAGCAAGCATTTCGCCTGAAAGATATGCAAAAAAATATTTCACTTTTGAGGTTTACGTGTACTTTGTTACGGATATTATGTTAATTATGGTTATTCAAACATTTTGAAATTGTGAATAACTATATGTTGTGACATTAACCCATTAATAAAATATCAATGATAAAAAAGATAAAAATGCACAGTTTTGTGCATCTCTTCAAAACATAGCTAATATAACTTTTTCGGATGCAAAAAAGCCATTGCTAATGCGATAAATAACAGTTCTTTACTGCAGACAGATTTCCGGAGCCCCTGGCTGGATTCGACCCTGACCCCCTTTACTTCGAAGCCGAACACGTTATCCACTGCGCTATCCCGCCCCACATACATTTGACTCTTACATATCTTCTACTTGCAAACACAATGGTATACATGAAATTCTGAAATGTGTACCATTAATTGTGCAATCGAAACAAAACTGTAACCTTGGAGTATTTGAACAAGGGAAATCTGTCATCAGCAAATTGGTTAATTCTAGAATTTTCAGTGATTAACTTGAGCTTTGAAAATTCCATTTACTAATCAGACTGAGCATTCGCTTTCACCTGACATTAATTCCACAACTGCCAAGAAGCCAAGATCGTTGACATTTTGCACGATTAAATGTCAACAACGTTCAATTGTCAATGTAAGGCTTTTCTGTGTGCTACAGAGGTCTTCACTTCACATTTATCGCCTGATGTGTTTAAAGCATACTTCCTTCAATCATCTAAACATCATTAGAAAACACAAATTAACGTTTTAAGGCTGCTAAAACATCCGCAGGTTTTGATTTCTTAATGATAGGATTTTATAGATTTCAATGAAACGTTTGATGACTATAACGTTACTTGGTAGTGACGTCCACTGAAACACAATACAAGGGTGCTCTGAAGGTTTAAAATTTTATCTTCTAAAGAAGCATTTCAATGAATGTGCAGTGTATTACAGTAAACATCAATGTGACATTTTCCTTTTATTAACTCTTTTTGGAAGTAGGAACTCACAATTGGTGATGATAGGTTTATATTTGACCAGTTACCTTGAAGATTTTACCAAAGGTTATAGATCAAATGGTTATCAAAAAGGATACGAGTTCCGAAATCCTGATTTAAATGCACCAGGTTAAAGGCCAAAGGAAAACATTCACTACACCTCTTAAATTTTCTAATTCCTCCACCTATCTCTATTTTACGGTCAATTTCAGTTGTTTCAGATTTTCACTCTGCCGTTTACTGTTTATCACTCACTCGACCACATGCTTTAAATTTGGACATGTCTTGAAGAGTTTGTGGGAAGATGTTTGTATAACTGGTAGCTGTCAATATTTCTTCAAGTTCCTTAATTCAGCTCTGCCGCTTGGGCAATATGACAGCCATTAGCGGCACGCCTCTTCAGGTATACTAATACCATTGAGAAATCAGATACAAAGAGACTGAAATGAATCTCTTCTATTGTCAATATGTTCATTTGACAAATAGGTAATGAATCAACTTGTCAGCGAAAATATTTCTTAATATCAAGGTGTGCCAGCAAAGAGGGTATGGTTACATATGTTATGACTGTTTCCAACGCTCACTTCATTGATGTTGATGATATTTCAATGTTTTGCTTTGTATTAGAGCGAATGAAATTAGTTCAAGCAATGCCATATTTCTGAAACGCTCAATGAATTAATATTGTCGTAAATATGAAGCTATAATGAATACCAAACTACAGAACTGAAGTCTGTTTATAACTCATTCCAATTCCAAATGTCAGTATATTCATCATCATTGTCAACGTATCATTCAATGACAATATTTGGTCAAAATGTAATCAATCCAATAACATTGACGGAACTGCTTCGATTCATTAAAGATAAAATGATATTTCACAAGGAAGACAATTCTCTGAATGAGACTCGGGGAATCTATTGGATAAGCTTAATTTTATAATTGATTTGGTTAACCGTCCCTCCTATGAAAGAACTGATTCTTAATGTTCAAACTTAAAAACTTTCGTCGTCTGCTTTCTACATAAGGTGAGGTGATTTGGGGTTTATTGCCGCTTTCAAGAGTATTTCACTTATAACGCAGCTGCTGGGAGAAAGCCAGCAATACCAAACGCGGCTATGCATTGTGGTAAAACCTGCGAGCAACTAGCGAACCATGGGTGGTACTGAGCTGAAATTCACTCTACAGAAGGTCCAATTTAGTATTTGTTTGTTAATTATGTCATGCAGACGTGAAACTTTGATAAAGTGACAAGAAAGTAAGAAAGTCATAAGACCTTAACCTCAGTTTCAACAAATGCCATACTTAAAATGGCAACTGTGAAAACTTCGAATAAGAGGGATATAACAGTAACAAGTAATGACATCTTGCCGTCACAGAACTTTCCCTTACTTTCGTTGGTGTTCTTGAGCAATCGTAATCATAAAATCTTTCAAAACAATACATTTTCTTCCCTTTTTGTATGTGTAATTGGTGACTTAGTTTGTTAGTCTTTCGAAAAAGGAAATTAAGATCAACCACCAACAACTATACATAGATGCTTGACATAGTTGGGTTACCAATAGTGACACATTGACAAGTCTGCAAATATGCTAAATTGGCAACAAACACGACAGTGAATGTTTCTGAATTCTTAAGCCTACACTTAAACAGTTATGAAGTAAACTTGGAGGAAAAATTGACTGTTTCTGTCGCATAAAAGACAAACAGCTTCTATTATCAAGTTGAATATATAGAAACTGGCTATCTTCAATCACTCAATGACTATAAAGACACCAAGAAGAGTATGTTAAAATACCATACAAATACAATACATATACATGAAAAATTATTTACGTTCTCAAGAGAATAAAGTTGTTCTTTCCTCGCGATAAGAAGACATGGCAGGTTTATAACCAAAAACATATAGGGCAGGATATAATAAATTCCATATCGATAAAAGTGTAATACCCACTGCTACAACCTTGAACAAATGAACAATTATGAACACACTAGTGTCATGAACACATTCATGAGTACAAGGCAAACTAAAGGAACATATGTAACACCTTTGGCGTTATCATCACTGTAACAGCAGAAGCGATCTTCGATCTTTTTTTAGTGTTACTCTCGTCTTTCGTTATGTGTAACATCGTAATTTATCATAGAATCAGCAGTGGTCGCGTCATTGAAGTATGCAAACAAAATTTGACTCCATTTATACAGTTATCGTATGTAGACAGTCATGTAATGAGAGCTACACAAATGACCTAATGTTTAGTAATGTTGATTGAGAAACTCAAATATTCCACCTTATAGCATTTTGAAAACTTTCTTAAAGTTGGCGTAGGGTAGGTCTGCATCGGAAGGTAAGTTAAAAGTTAATCTAACCAACAGCCCACTTTTACCATGCTTGCAGCGCTGTCAAGACAGAACGCCCTCACTCAATTTAATGCAAAGAGTTGAAATGGGATACTTCAGACCAAATAAATTGTAGGTCTCGTTTTAGTTTTAACTTGATCAGCATAAGTGTTTGCTTACGATGTAAGTGCGTATTTAGATGGGGCTCTTTCAGTTCATATTTATAACGCAAAAAATTACTACTGACGTAAAATATAAACAAACCAAGATCAATCTGTTGTACATGTTTGTGTATGCCATGTTGTTTGCATATCCACTTTGATTTGTCTTGTTTAATGTAAAATCTCACTTATCTTGATGAAATGCCATTTTCTGACACTTTAAGTTTGACGGGTGATGATGTTCTTAAAATGACACTCGGGGAATTAAAAGAGATATCTGCAGTAACATAACAAGTAAAGAAGTGAGCACAGCTCACATACCCCCGCTTCAAACTATAGTCTGGCTTTCTTTGTTGGTTTAACCCTCAAAAAGCTCACTTAGGGATCATGGTTGATAAGTGTATTAAGTTTGTTGAAGCTAGCATGTATAGTTTAGGAGATATGCTCAGGAAAAAGCACTTTGTCAGATAGTCATTGTTTTAGTAACGTTTCCATGTAAGCCGCAAAAAAATAAAAAAATTTGGTCTTACCCTCAAGAGGCGCACCAATGGATCATGGTTGATAAGTGTATGAAGTTTGGTGAAGATAGCATGTACGGTTTAGAAGATATACTCCGGACAAAGGACTTGGTCATAGAGTCACTGTTTTAGTCATGTTTCCATGGAAACCGCAAAAAATAAAAATCATTTGTTGGTCTTACCCTCAAAAGGCACATCTAGGGATCATGGTTGATAAGTGTATGACGTTTGATGAAGATAGCATGTAAAGTTTAGGAGAAATGCTCCGGACAAAGGACTTGGTCATAGAGTCACTGTTTAAGTCATGTTTCCACGGAAACCGCAAAAAATAAAAATCATTTGTTGGTCTAACCCTCAAAAGGCACATCTAGGGATCATGGTTTATAAGTGTATGACGTTTGATGGAGATAGCATGTATAGTTTAGGAGATATGCTCCAGACAAAGGACTTGGTCATAGAGTCACTGTTTAAGTCATGTTTCCACGGAAACCGCAAAAAATAAAAATCATTTGTTGGTCTAACCCTCAAAAGGCACATGCTAGGGATCATGGTTGATAAGTGTATGACGTTTGATGGAGATAGCATGTATGGTTTAGGAGATATGCTCCAGACAAAGGACTTGGTCATAGAGTCACTGTTTTAGTCATGTTTCCATGGAAACCGCAAAAAATAAAAATCATTTGTTGGTCTAACCCTCAAAAGGCACATCAAGGGATCATGGTTTATAAGTGTATGAAGTTTGGTGAAGCTAGCATGTATAGTTTAGGAGATATTCTCCGGACAAAGGACTTGGTCATAGAGTCACTGTTTTAGTAATGTTTCCATGGAAACCGCAAAAAATAAAAATCATTTGTTGGTCTAACCCTCAAAAGGCACATCTTGGGATCATGGTTGATAAGTGTATGAAGTTTGGTGAAGCTAGCATGTATAGTTTAGGAGATATGCTCCGGACAAAGATTTGTGACGGACGGACAGACGGCCGGACGGACAGAATGAACGCTATATACCCCCGCTTACGCTGTAAGGCGGGGGAATAATTACGTTGATGAGATTTCCAACCACATTCATATTAACCACTCTTATTCTAAATACAATATGTTGTCTGGCTTGGTGAAACTTCAGATGAATCTTTCCGACCAGTTAATTGTATAACTTGATCATAGGCATAATTGTACACTTCCCATATGACTGACTTGTCACCTTATCAAATCACATCAGACTTAATTAATTGAATGTATTATTCGTTTCTGGCTTTGGTTTATTTAGGGAAACATACAATAACAATCAATTAACTCAATGTGAAAATATTCGTTGGCAAATATTTTGAGTTTGAACTTGTTTTGCTCAGTTAAGTGAACACTTTCTCCTTATGAAATGCAGGCTCCTAAATCTTCAAACTTAAATCCTGCCTCCTTTATTCTCCCTTCTATATTAAGCATCATGTAAACTCCCTATAATTTATACCACAGGAGAAGTTCTAAAGAATCGCATAAGGATTTAGCATCAATTATTAGATATAAGAAATGCACCTAAATGTCAAAGTCATGTGCGCTATCTTAAAATAAGATATAACTGACAGCAATATTAGTAATCACATGTTACTAAATCTCGTGACATAACTTTTCCTGACATGCGTTGGTGTTCTCTTAGGTGCAATCAAAAACATAAACTCTTAAAACATTTACAATTACTTCTACTTGCGTAGATTGATTTGGTGATTTTTTTGGCCAAAACAGAAATTAATCACCACTTCGTCAACCACACCCATTCCTTCATGTACGCTCTACATAGATTTTTTTTTATGGATGATAACTTACTGGGGAGCTCCTTACTAATCCTAAATTAACGACCGTCATGACTGAAAAATTCTGATTATATAAGCAAAAACCTAAAGAGTTACAAAGTCAGCGTAATAATTATTGTTTTTGTCTTCACATGAAAATCTGGTGAACGTAAAATAATTTCAAAACGGCTGTAATCAAACAGTAAGTTTTGTTCAGTGACAAAAGAAGAGAATGAAAAAAAAAGAAAACTGATACAAAATCATGAAAAGCAACTTCTTAAATTATATCATGTTAAGCGTACATACATTAACAACAGTGGTGCCGTCGTAACATGACGTAACGCTATCTATCAAACCAACCAATGAGACGACTCGCATCCAGCAACAGCTGCACAACCCGGATGGACAATTCAAAAGAGTTGCTTCAAGCTCCTTGGATAACGACATTTCATTTGCTTAAACAATAACAAGTGAGCACAGCCACGAACATCAAGCCGCGCCAGCCGTACGAAGGATTTGGCTGGGAAGAGATCAGGGTACACGGAAGGAGCTCGATCAGCGGATTCTAATACGCTGATGAAGTAGGATGTTTAGTGGCAGGGCAGAGTATTTAGTAGTAGAGGGAAGGTACAAATTTTCACAGTTTCTTTAAACAGTTCCTTTTGCTTTTACTAATACCAAGTTGAACGTTACTTTGAAGTTCTGAAATGTTTTATACTCGAGTGAGGGATTTAATGGGGTTTGAACAATATTACAGTTATAAACACGTGTATGACAAACATTCAAACGAGAGTAGACAGATCAGGGGGAAGAAAGACGGCAGGGTTTAGATTTTTAGACTCAAATTTGGCCTTGATTCTACCCGTCGACTTGTCCAGCTTGGTTGACCCTACCAGGAGCACATAAGCTCCGCCCGACTTAGCTCCTAAGGTCTTTGAGGCACCTATAATCCACCACAACACTATAAGGTATTGAGGGAAGTGTTGGCATGTTGCTATAAGTAATTATTTTACCTTTGAACCTTAAAATGTATAATATATATGCTACTTTCTGCATTTGTAACTTAACTCATTTTCAGTACAAACGAACTATAACCTAGAGAAATGACCTGTCTGTATGCGACTGACTAGACACATGATTGATTATGTTACAATAGATTACATTTTCTGATCAATGTTGTCTACGGGAAATCTTGTCTGATAATATACATGCTGCATTACATAAAGTAATGATGGATTACTAATACGAAAATTACATCTAATACAGGGTTTACAGTCTAAAGGCATTAGGAGGTATTGAAAAATTGGCATTTTATAGAAAACTCACTGTTTGCTTAGCAAGGTCGCTCTCTTGTTATCTAGCCGGTTATGTTTGCTCGTGTTCACTTATGTCGCTCAAAATGTCTAAAATCGCGCACACTGTAGGGCGAAAGTCTAATCATATAAATCTGAAAAGATACCACCTAAGGGTTAAGGTTATTTCCATGTGTATATAACTTTCCGTCTGGTAATATCCTATTTTGATATATCACAGTTAAATCTTGTTTAAATAGCATTAACTTTTCTTCAATGAAAATTGTATATAATTAGTTCAGCAATGTGCCATGATATGCCAAGATAGCTTTCGATCAACTTGCCGCGTATGGTAGTATGTGAGCAATTGACGTAATTGAATAATTGTTTCTTATAAATCAAGGACTTAATCTCATGTAATTGCTTTTAAAGAAAAGAATACTGAGATTTTATTGTGATTTTGCATTAATAAACAGCAATACCTATGATGGTCATCTTCTGCAGGAAAATATTATCAAAAGCTGAAATGTCTTGCAATGATAGTTAAGATAAATTATGAGATGGCTACATTAAAACAACTTTCTCCTCTCCCGAGCACAATGCCACAGAAAGCCGACGTGCAGTTTACAGGCAGATTGCAACGTGAGAATAAAAAGTAGCAGTTTTAGTTTTGATAGGCATTTGGGAATTTGGATCTACCAAAAAGAACAAATTCGTCGGAAAGTCAACTTCATGTCGCAAAGTACGCGATTTTTCTTTGCAGTTAATAACGCTGTTATCAAGCATGAGATTATAAAGGAGCAGGTAGCTCATGGTAAATTGTGAAGCAGAGAGTGTACATATGATTAGCTTGATTTTTTAAAAATGTTAATATAGGTAAGTATATAATGCCCTAAGACCTTTTAAGTTCAGATGCTGGCCTTATCATCCTATTAGGAAAGTGCGTTGGTTTGAAGATCTTTTCATAGTTGCTTAGTTTATTAATGGATCTAACTATCACGTCTCCATGAAGACGGCGAACGACTTCTTTTATAGCAATTTAGGCTAATGTGACGACAGAGATCACGTTCTATAAATGTAGAAGTTGAAGGACTAGGAATGACTTCTTAGTGCATGAAGATCATACTTTTTACATTGTCACCGATAAACCGTTCCAACCTTTGTAAATTCCATGTAAGCGAAGGAAAAGCTTGCAGCAATGATTTGTTGAAGAGCCACTCCGTGATATTCATAACATATTATTTACCTTTGATACGAACCTAGATGTCATACGTGGTGATATAAAATCCAAACATCTTAACATTTCATGTCCAACGTTCTACCTTCATATTGTCGCCGTACAAAACCAATAAGCTTTAAAATGTGTCTTTTTGATAACAGTCGATACTTGGCGATCAAATGACACCATTGATTAAGATTGGTATATATGACTCCAACAACTCACGGAGTGGCTCTTTAAGACTTCATAGCTAATGAAGTTTACCTACACTAGTTTTGGTGACTCTTAGTCTCCCCCCCCCCCCCCCCCCCCCCCTATAAGAAACAAAGGGTTTTGACGAAACGTTCAAAATGTGTGTCTTTCTATAACTGTCTCGTTCTGTTTCGCTATCCCCCATTACTGATCTATGTTTAATGATAATAAATTCTTATATTGATGAACCTGTCTCAACTCTTTCACAAAATTTCCAACCTTATGAAATTTATAATTAAGAGCCTGATTGACAACGTCGATTGTTTCAGTGCCTTCGTTGCGACGCTATGAAAGAATTGTACTTTGACTGTACTGCTCAACATGTAACATGACAAATGACAGGAAAGAAGAGCTGTATTAAACAAGTATAACATAGTACATGAGCAATACCTAATTCTCCAAAGCTTTGGCCCCTACTCAATTAAATTTTAAGGTGATAAATATGGACAGAAAACAAGTTCAATTTAATCCCCATATCTATCAATCTATCCCCCTTCAAAACAGTTCATACAAGCGACAAAAGGGTACAACACATGATAAACTTCAACATTCAGCCCAGTATGTCTAACCAACAAATATAGATTAAAAGGTGGCTTATATCTTCAGGCAAGTAAAACAGAACTTCTAGCAACAAATATTCTGTAGTTTAAGAAGACATTTTTTCATCTAGTAAGTTATCATATACACAACCTCAAAATCTAATTCACTTTACAAACGATTTCCAAATTAATAGTCTTTGTTTTGGGTACATTGTGTTTTTTTAAAACAGATACTGAGTTCATCATAATTTTTATGTGTTTGTTCAGTTATTTGAATGTTTTCCTATTTCACTACAATCAGCAATTGTTTTAAATTGGTAAAAGGGCTAATAAGGATGATATTCATGCTATGTTATTTTGACATTGATCATATTAAATCTTTTGACAGAACGGTAAACCAATATATACCGAATACATACCAGCCTTGTTGTCTAGTTGTAAAATCATAAGAAGCAGGAACGCCAATAGTGGAAAGACCATACATTTAGGGTTCTTTTTTTAACTATAAAATACGTTGGACATGATTGCACTTATTAGTAAATCTCTTAAAACCAATACTATATTTTAATGTAATTGTTATACATATACTCTTCACAGCGTTCAGTAAGGTGGATCAACAATTTGATTGTCAGATATATCAACGTTTTCTGAAGACAAAAACAATTTTAATGGGTTTTGTAGCCGGAAGATGAAAGAGAAATTGACTAAATACTTCTTAAATTCCCTTTTTGTAAAAGATATTTATTACTTACTTGATAACGATGTTGTTTCTACACCTAAACTTGGCACATCAATTAAGTCGTCTACTTTTCATAAAAACATAGTTTCTTCCGCAAAGAGAAGATATTTTGTTTTTTTCATAAGAATGATGGGAAATTTTAAATAAAAACCAATTGCTTGAACCTCTTAAGGAGGTTGGATACCTTTGTTTATGCGCATACCGGATAGGACATGTAATAGCGCGAAAAATATCATGGGTTACCCCCCTTTGTCGTACTGTTAATTATACTTCCGTCCGTGCTTCTCTCCCCTGATCAAAATGTCTGCCGCCAAGCTACGATCACCGAAGGGCTATTTAATAAATTGTAAAGTAAAAAAGGCTTGATAAGACAAAATCATCAACGAAACGCTTCCATGACTCCGAAGAAACCTTACTGGCCGAGGAAATCTCGGCTGATGAAGATAAACACGAAAACGATGTCCCTTGATTAGTGAATTTTTACAAGAGTTACCTCCCCTGATCAAATTTTATTTGGGTATGCTCAAAAGATTCTTGATATCTTAAGATAGGGCCTGGTGACATATCTTTTTTATTTGTGAATCTTATAAAGTAATGAAATTACTTTTGAAATAATCATTTTTGAAAAATTTCTTAATACGAGAAAATACTTATTTTGTTACATAAAGCAATATTTTTGAAAAAATGGGGTTTTTCTTAGAACAAATTAGTGTCCTAATTACAACAAACTGTTAAAATTATTTAATTTTCTGTTGTATTTTGAAATAATAGTTAAATATCTATATACAAAAATTAGAAATATACAATAATTTCTATTATTTTGTATTTGAGAGAAATTTTTATAAATACAAGTTTTTCAACAACGGGTCACCACTGGGAGGCCATTTTGTTGAAGAAATACCCTGGTGACATGCCTTTTTTTTACATAATTGTATTCTAGAAACATTTTCCTACAAAATGATACCAAATTTAATAATTTCTTAATAGGGGCTCATTTTGTATCCAACCTCCTTAAACACAGACGTCTCTCTAGAAGGGTATAATACCAGGTCATGTTCTTAAATGATTTTGGCTTGTCCGTAAGTAAATACATGAGAGAACGATAAGTGTCGACTTTTTCCCTTACTGTTTTTGAACTAAAATATCATTTGAAGGCTATTGTGATATCTCCTGAAGTTCGTAGTTTCAAATGAATGTTCTAAATGAAGAAACGGTTGAAAGAATTTATTTTTTAATCAAAAGAGGTAATCACGGTACACGCCTTATAAGTTCCATGTTCCCATGTATAATATTCTCTGTTTAGTGTCACGAATTTTATGAAAGGCATATATTTATTATAGCTATATACTTTCCTTCTTTTGAGAAATAGGTACTAAATTCCTACGTGACCTATCTGTTCTTCAATGACTGGATAGACGATGGATTATGTACGGAAGATTACCATGCTCATCAGTTTTAAATTAGCAAAATTACTTTACATTACCGATAGTCCAATGGAACCGGGAGAACTATGTACAAATGATTAATAGAGATTTATATTTTTGTGTGTTTAATAAAAATGCTGATTCAAATTTCTTATGATCAACATGATATATTTTATTTGATATATATTTGGCATAAATAATGTGCGTCAGTAGGTCATCGTATTCGTATATATTATAAACAGACCTGTCTGGGTTTTTTTGTGTCTGCACAGTGCAAGAAGGCCGAGTTGATTGAGACGTTTTTTTTGGTTATACACTGTTTAAACAATAAATAAGACAATCAATCAATCTCTTGTTTAAACAAACCTCGTATGACTCACATTCCCGAAAAATATGATATTTTGTACACCTTGTGAATAAAGAAGCAACATGAAACTTATGCCATTAAAAGTGCAAGAATAGACAGTAAACAACACCAGCAGGAATGTATAATAGTATCGGTTGGTTTATTAGTTCGAAATAGTGCTCAAATAAGAACACGAAGGGAGAGTCGACCAATTGCACTGGCTTTTTCAAATTCTTTGCAGTATATTATCTTAATGAATTAAGTGTCCGCAAAGTAGTATGTATACAAAACAGTTTCTTAGTATTAAATTTACATTTTTTTCTCCATAAAAGCAGATCGAGTTTTTCGCCTTTAGTGTTAACTTGGTACATCTGACCAGCAGGACCATTTTATTTTTTTTTCTCTTTCAGTTTCTCACAACTTAATCATATGAGAGTCATTGTGATATCTTGATCATAACAAAAGGATATTTTTTCAAAATTGCAAAAGCAGTTTTATTGTTTCGCTTTAAGGTGCAAAGAATACATCCTTCATCCTATGAGTATCCTACCGCAAAGTTGATGGGGATTTTGCATTATATGACTCATCGAAAATATTGGTGTATCGACTCTTTTTGCAAACATGAAAGCCATATATATAACATTGAAAAGATGTTATTCCCTCTTGCTTCATATGTGAGGATCTCATTATCAGATACAAAAAACTAAAAGGTTCATAAAAATCATTTATACGGAAAGTCAATACGTGCAAAATGTTAATGATACACATTATAAAATAACAAATTACCGCCTAGTATAATTGATATAAATGAAAATTAAACCATTTCATAATCTTCAACAGATGATAAAACGTTGTTAATTTCGCTTAATTCTAAACAGTTAAAAAGATTCTTGTCAACTGCCGGTATGATTGTGACATTAAGAGCAATCAGCCGATTTGGGTAATCCGATTTGGGGTAACCCTATTTTTATCGACAGTTATTGGACATGGTCTCACGTTCTGCAGCCACCGATGAAACTCATTAGAGTTCGACTCAGTTCAAGTGAGGAGTGAGGCTTAACCAAGTAATAAAACGGTTGTTATACTCAAAATGTTTTGGAAGTCTAGTAACAATGTGACGTCTCCATTCACGAAGACACCGATTTTGATGACCAGGTGCTAAATGTAGTCTTGCTTTGCGATGGTTTGACTGAATAGTTGGACAACGGCATCTGATATGGTGAGGTGAGGTGAGGTGAAATGGGGTTTATAGCCGTTTTCAAGATTATTTCACTTATATCGCGGCTGCTAGTATTATTGCAGGGAGAAAGCCCGCAACACTGTAGTGGCTATGCATTGCGGTGAAACCTGCGAGCATCGGCTGGAACTAGCGAACCATGGGTGGTACTACGCTGAATTCCAGTGTAGCATTGCACCCAAACCTGACTGCGTATAGAACAGTTCTCTACTGCAGACAAAGTTGCCGAGCCCCTGGCGGGATTCGAACCACGGACCTCCTGATCCGAAGCTGAACGCGCTAACCACTGCGCTACCCCGCCCCCCGCATCTGATATGGTAAAAATGGAGAAAAGTATGCATTATGCCCACATTTACATTGAAACAGTGGATTCCAATGAATGCTAGTAACATTTACGCCAACGAAAGTCATTATAATAAGCTATTTACACACATGAATTAAAGATTCAGAGATCTCAATCATTTAAATGACAACTTTGTTATACATTTGCGTGTGAGTCTATAAGAATAATGCGAAGGATGTTGTCAGCCATATGTTCTAAGCACTCGTATCCGATTAGCTCTTTCTTCATACCCTCATATCATGCAACACACACACAAAAAGTAAGAAAAAAACCAAAACAAACAAAACCTTACTGAACAAATTATCCACGTTGCTTATCTTATCAAACTAAACTTGGTCTCTACTTTGCAACTGTCAATATACTTTGGCAAAATATATTGTAGCACATGAAACTGTGCGTGATCGATATCCAGTATGTTCAAGAGGAGGCATGCGTCTGATTTTATTACTAGCCTTCAAAATGGCATTGTAACAGCAATTACATGTAATCGAAATCATATCACACAGCGTTGACTATCGGATAGAAGTCATTTGACATGAAACAGGGGCCTATTGGAAACAAAGGCAAATCCGATTACTTACTTTAGATTTTACTTTTGATGCTAATAACTATAGTAACGGTAATTTTCTATGAAATATTTTTTCTGTCGGTGGCTGTTGACAACCCTGAACTTTTTTTACTTTCAAATGAAAAATGTTTAACAAATAACATGTAACAAATTTGAAAGAAATGAACCAAAATTTTTTTTGTAACCTTCTTCTAGAGATCGTGATAGTATATATGTAGGAGATATGTTTTATACTGAGGTTATAGAAATGTCCATATCATCATCCAAAAATGTGTTTTAAAAACGTTTCAAGCAATGGTTAATTTCTCTGAGATGTAATTTCTCTTATTCGGTTTTGTTTCCTTTTGTTTAAAAATATCTAATGATACAAATTACAAGTTTATGACAATTAAATATTATCACATGTACATAACCCTTTGGTAGATTTAGACTCTAAGTTTCAAATTCCTTGACGGATCATATCAATGGATGCTGAAAAATAAATCTTAATTGCAATATATTTTCCTATTGTAGTAAAGACGATGATTAACGTGTATGGACCTAATTCTATTGGTTTTAATTACAACATAAAACATAAAACAAATGGTACTCATGAATGAAGAGGTAATGTGATGCCTACTTAATGTTTCTAAGGAAAATGACCAATTTAGTCGGTGAATATATTTTTTCAACTAGATTTAACTGTTCTTTCAAAAAAGCAATTTGTATCCTGTATTGTCATGTTTTGGGGACACAATTCGGGTGACTAGCGTATCATTGTTGACCATGTGAAGTTAAACGGTGAGTATTTGAGGCCTTCAGGAGTTGTAGGCCTCGTTAATCAAGTACCTGGGTCAGCACAATATTGACAGTAGATGTCAGCAAAACATCGCGTTATTATTTAGTCTTAAGAGTGGTCAGGAGAACTCAATCGAGGAACACGAATAAGGCGACTAGGACGTCATACGGTAGACCACATGTGTAAAAACACTAGAATAATGAACCAAATGTTTAATAACCAGCTATTCATCCTGTTAAATCATATATGAATCCGCTCTCGCTTCTTCCTAATGCCCTAATCTCTTTCAAGCCAAAACCCTCGTACCGCTAGCTACCAAACTAGCCAATGAGACGACTCGCATTCTGCAACAGCGGCACAACCCGGATGGACAATTCCGTTGAGTTCAAGCTAGTAGCTTAAGTAATCAATTTGAAAGTTTAAGTTCGCACATGTTTAAGCGGTGTTCGGGACTTAATCGTAGACTAAAGCCACATTAATCGGACAAATCAACCAATCAGTATCGAGCATCCAGAATTCTAATGATAAACCCTTTTACAAAATTGTGCAGTTCTGGTGTGTAATCATCAATGATGGAACGTTCGAATTCGAAGGAACTAAAATATTATTGTTACGTCTCAGAAAAAAATAATGACACGAGATCAAATAACAGTTAAGTTTATCAATTATTCTATTGTATGTTATCAAAACTGCATAAAAGATCCAAAGTGCATTTAGGAGTTTCAAAGTTCGAAGTTACGTGCATAGAAGGGAGATATTTAATCTAGTCTCCTGAAAAGAATGAACTCGGCAACTGATTTGAAGTACGCATCAACAGAGGGTAACAGTAATTAGGTCTCTTTGCTTTTAGGGACCACATTATGGCTTCGTGTGGTTGGGATTTCTTGTTGTAAGTATTCAGTTGTCACCGAGTGGTTCTTAGAAGACAAACTTTCTTGGCATTTGTGAAAGGAAATTTTTAGATACTTTAAAGTTTGATTAATGTTGAAACGTTTCGTTAATCATGTACCAACATATGAGTGCAGTGACTTTATAATGTATTCTGTGTTTATGTTGGTGTGTCATCGGATTTAAGATAATGTTTCATAGTTGCCGTTATTTAAACAAGTCATGGAATATTGTGTTGCCGGTTATTTTGATCAAGTTCTGTATAAGTTAAAAATAAGTTAATATGTTAGGAAAAGGTATTCAACTATTGTATTTAATTTTCAAATGAAAAGAAACAGTTACAGTATTTGCCCCACATTCCTTATCTTAATCACGAAAATGATGTTTCCATCCCCGGTGATATTAGACACTAGCATACATCACGACATGACTTAAACTATTTTGTTTTTACTTCCACACTTTAGGTAGTTCGTGTTGCTCAGTGTCTTGTATGTTTAAGTTCACCTTAGGTCGGAAAACGACATTTTGTAACCTTTGTATATAAACTAAAGAATAAATAAAATTATTTCAGTATAAGCCCGATCCGTGATCTCAAACTAATTAAAGAACTAATGTCACCATAAGATTTATATGTCTAATAAAACATATTACTAACAGATCTGTATTCAGTACGACTGTGTTAACTTAAATCATATCTCACGACAAAGTCTATAGCACTAAAGTTGACCAGAAGAAGTAATCGGTGGGACAATCAGAAATGACTGTGTTGCTAGGCTTACAGTAGTGAGTGAGTGAGTTGGGGTTTTACGTGCTTTGAACAATATTTCAGTTATTTAGCACGTGGATGACAAGCATCCAAAAGAGAGTGGACAGACAAGGGAGAAAGGGATCGACAGGATGAGAGAAAAGAACGGAAAGAAAGGCATAGTGAGAGATAGACGACAGGTTTTTGAAGGACTCAAATTTTGTCTGGCTTCTACCCGTCGACCTGTCCAGCTTGGGTGTCCCTACCAGGAGCATGTTAGCTCCAGCTGGCATAGCTCACAGGGTCTCTGAAGCACGCAAACCACCACACCACGATAAGGTATTGGGTCCAGTGGTGGTAGGGTCTCTGAAGCACGCAAACCACCACACCACGATAAGGTATTGGGTCCAGTGGTGGGCTTACAGTATGAAATGATTGATACTGGTTCGAGTTCTGCCTTACGGGGGAATTTGAACTAATTATAGAATAAAGCATTGCAAATAAGATTTTTTGTATGATATCTTTAGGTTTCAATCATATATAATATAATGAATATATCATATCGCAGAAAGACTATCTGTGTGGTTACTTTCAGAGAATTTATTTTGTGTGTGGGCTAAACTTTTTAATAGCACAATTATATATTTTAATCAGGGATATGTTTATCAATATATTATTACCATGATTAATTTTATATTCATGATAGTAAGTCTGTATATTGTGACGTGTTTAATATTAATCAAAACATCATAGGCATAATTCCTGTTTATTCCACTATTGACATAAGGGCCAAAGAGTAGACAGTCAGACCTCACCAGAGTGGCTTCAACAGCAAATATCATAATCAATATAGACATCGTTGCCCTTGAGATCATGTCCATATAGACCTTAGCGTCTGACTACCAAGTAGATTGATCATATCACCTTTTAACGTCATTAGACACAACAAATGCTTTAAAACGTCAAAACAAATATACAAGTGAGTGTTGATATATTAGATATTAGTGAATGGGAACACTGAAAACTTTAGCTTTCGAAATCAAATGGTCTTTGAGATTCTACCAACTTTTTAGAGATCATACTAGTTTATCGACATAGGGAAACTTTTTTTATTTTCGCGATCTTTTCACCTGAAAAGGATGATGCATGAATTGAATCATTCTGCGAAATCAGCATATATGAATCCGCTCTCGCTCCTTCCTATTACCCTGATCTCGCTCAAGTCAATTGCTTTAGTGGTTCATATGGTTGAATAATATGGCATTTTAACCCTCTAAAATAATATATACACTGTCTATTGAAAACTTGTACAATGAAATCATTAGAAAACGCGCTACTGGTCCTTTAAGATCTTATATAAACGTATAAGTATCCTGTGATAAACATTGCCTTCCTCACTAGCTTAAGGTTGGTGTTATCAATGAGATGTCCGAAGAAGGTGAGACGGTAAGTTTCCGTTCCATCTGTAACCACTTTAGGAACTTCTTCAGTTGTAATGGTAATTGAGCAAGTACCTTATTCAAATTATCTCTCATAAGAAAATTTCAAATTCTTTCTCGGTGGATTTGCAAAAAATGTTAATAATAATAATGTCAAATAAAGGAAATAATAGTTTCAAAGGTGTTTTAAAATTGACTAATGTTAAATTATTTACCGAATTATGTTTAATGATGTCAAAATGTTTTGTTTAGAAAATACTTTTGATTATGTAATCAAAGAGCGGAACTTATTTTCGTATCATCATTCTCTCCAAACAGAGGTGGCACCGTCATAAATTTCTATACAACTTTGATTGCATCTTGCACACAATTAATAAACTTGATTTAATCTTTGGAAGAACTGATATTTTATTGTTCAGTCTTAAAGCTTCCATCATGCCGTCCGCTTTCTATACAAGGTCAACTTTTAGTAATTTTGTCATGCATACTGGTATTTCAAGAAAGTAACAAAGTTATGAGAACTTTACCTCAGTTTCATAAATGACATACATTTAAATGTCAAAGGCAACTGTGCTAACTTGGAATAGGAGGGAAATTATAGTAATAAAAGTAACTACATCTTGCCATCACAGAACATTCGTTGACACGAGATGGTGTTCCTTTGAGCAATCAGAACATAAAATCTGTCAAAACCATACAATTTATTCCCGTTTCGTAGATGTAATTATTGACTTACCTTGTTTCTCTAGGGAAAACAGAAATTACCAACAACTTAGTTAACCCCTATAACAACACATATATGCTTTGCATAGATTGGTCACTAATAGTGACACATTGCCAAGTCTACAAATATGCTAAATTGGCAACAAACTCGAGCGAGAATGATTCTGATTTCAGAAGCCTACAGTTATGATAACAGTTATAAAGTAAACTCGTAGGAAGAAATAATTGTTGCTGTCGCATTCAAAGGCAACCCACTTCTAGAATCAAGTTAAATATATAGAAACTGACTACCAACACCACTTGATGAATTTAAAGACAACAAAAATAGAATGTTCAAATAATATATCTTGAATATATTAACATAAAAAAATGTATCAAGAGCATTATGCTGTCCTTCCCTCGAAAACATGGTCATTTAGGGCATGATGCGATTACCTTCATGTCGATAGAAGTTTAAACAAGTGTTTGCCACTAACATGGCAATGTCCCCCGCCGTTATTGCATGAAAAATGTATTACACAGTGGTCAAAGTGTCATGGTGACCTTGAAAATGAGGTCAAGGTCACCAATGTCAACTGGCGTCTGAGTCTTCCTCCATTGAAAGCTGTCAACAAATATGAACACTCTAGGTCCTAAGCTTTACGAGACACCCCGTTAACAATGTATTACACAGTTGTCAAAGTGTCGTGGTAACCTTGAAAATGAGGTCATGGTCATCAAAGTCGACTGGCATCTGAGTCTTCCGCCACTGAAGGCTGTCAACAAATATGAACACTCTAGGTGCACGTTAACAATGTATTAGAAATTGGTCAGTGTCGTGGTGACCTTGAAAATGACGTCAAGGTCACCAATGTGGACTAGCTTCTGAGTCTTCCTCCATTGAAGCATGGAAGCAGCATTGACAAATAAACAAAATTGTCAAAACATTTGGCGCTGTTTTCCATGATCATAAGCCAAATTATAGGAACGTGTTGTTCGCTTTCGTCGTTCTTGTCACAGTTTCGACAGAAAGGGTCTTGGAATTTTGTGTAACTGTGGCCAGTCTGTTAGTGTAACAGTGCAACCCACATCGTATTCTAACAAAGAAACGTGGTCATGTAAAAAAAGCATAAAACAAAGTATAACTAAATTTAGTCACTTACATGTAGACCACCATGAAAGTTCAGCTTAGCAAATGACCCATTGTGAATTAGTATCTGTTTAAAAAATTCAATTATCATCAGTTCACTTTTGGGTGAGTGAGTGAGCGAGTTGGGGTTAACGTGTTTTGAACAATGTTTAGTTATTAAACACTCAGATAACAAGCATCCAAAAGAGTGGACAGATCAGGGAGGAAAGAATCGACAGGGTGAATGTAAAGAGGGAATTAAAGAAAGGCATAGCGAGAGACAATGCGTTTATGAAAGGAGTAATTCGGATTTCTGTTCGTGGTGTACGGAACACGTTCCCGCGAAATAGGTGGTGCAGGCCGCACAGCAGACGAATTCAAGATGGCGTCAAATAGAAACAGGATGTTTCAATGCGTAGTTCCAAACTCATTTTTGTGTGCTTTCTATTAAGAAATGTGTAGATAAACTGATTGTTTGTTTGAAAAGTATACGTTTCAGTCATCAATTTCGAGAATTTGCTTTAAGAGCTAGAAATATCGTGTTGTCATGTGTTTTGGGTCAGTCAATTAGATTTCATCTCATAGGCACACCTACGAGAAACTATAAAGCAATATAAACAAATTAATGTCATTTTCAACAAATTTCCTTATGCCCATTTTCCATGAGAAATCGTTTTATTTTCAAAAGTTTACCAATTTTTTCCTTCATTCTTATTTACACTCTTCCTAATCTTTCATGTGTAAGTAAAAGATTTAATCAAAAATAAATTGAAGGTATTTCAGGTTATCTTTCATTAAATTTGTTTTTAAAACAGTTGATTTAATGATATTGGTTTTCTTTCCACAAATATTTTTGGAAAAAATATGGTCTAAATCAAAGTCAGTATAAAACGCATGTGCTTTATATTTTTTGTTTTTTTTTGAAAACTTGTTAGTAAAATTTATCTCAGTGTTAGATATATTTTTACTTTCTATGTCATGAAGCATCAACATAAAGATAAATTCCTGTAAATATTTACGATTGATTCACATTCATACGCGCACGTTTACAAACTCCATTCGCTGAACTTACTGATTCATCGTCTTGTAGACAACTGCAAAATTAATTATAAATCAATTCTATAAAGACATTGAAAATATCGTATTTTTTGAGTAATTTACAAGATAAATCCATTCTTTGGTTATTGTTTGTTGAAGTAGTTAATTTTTTTATCACTAAATTTAATTTCAAACCGAGCTCGCTTCGTACTGTAACGCGCGGCAATAGCGATTCGTCAAGTGAACAGATGAGACGCAAGTTTTTCTTCAACTTTACAAACTGCTTCCCTTCCCCCCTCTCATTCATTAGTGAATTTCCAGACAGTATTTTCAACCATGACAAACTATACAGCTTTCTTGATCGTTCATTCAATCAGTTCACTTGTTGCGTGAGGAGTTAGCGCTAGCAGTAAACAATTACTTTTAGAGTAACTTCCCTTGATTGGGTCAGTCCTTACATCGGTATTGTAGGGATGATAGGTGACCTTTGTATAATTTACGTGAAAAACGTATCTCTGATGGGATAAATAATGTCTTTTGTTGATATTTTCGTCAACGAAATAAATACTTAAGGGGTTTTATTTAAAAAACCTGTTGGTTTATTTTTTTTATCTTTATATTGAAGCGTGTTCTCTGAAAATGGAACTGTACTGTAGTTTCGAAAGCAAGTGGAACTGGTCTGTACTTGTTCGACCTAATCACATTTTTGTTGCGCAAGGCAAATAAGTTCCTCATTATTTTTCTAATTAGTCATGTTATAATGGAGATAAATCCATTCTGTTTTTTTTATTTTGGGGTTGTATGTCGTGCATTTTTCACCCCGAAATAAACATTTCAAACCTCGCAAGCTCGGTTTGAAATTATATTTAGGGGTGAAAAATACACTCGGTTTGAAATGTTTATTTAGGGGTGAAAAATGTACGACATTCAACCCAAAAATAAAAAACGGAATGGATTTATCTCCAAAGTATATTCTCTACTTCATTTTCAACAGTGAAAGGAAAAACAGTTTTTAATTTACCTAATGTGATGGAAATATATGTAAGGTTATGATGTTCTTATCAATGCTTTTGCTTAAATTCATTTTTAAAGAGGCACACGTTTTTTGAAGCTTTTATATATATATATATATATATATATATATATATATATATATTTTTTTTTTCCACTGATAACTGTACCTTAATGTAAAATGTATAATTTTGATAGTGTCACAAATCTTATTGCACATATCAATCATCCATTGTCAGAGAAATTATAAGATTCACATAAAGTCCATTGGCGGCCATTTTTGTGTGAACACCTTTAATTCATTTTTTGTAAAAAAAAAAGGAATCAAATGGCTGAACTTTACTTAAATATTTGATTTATTACTGATTCATTGAGTTTAAAATTATTGTTGGTTATTTGGAACCACTTATTTTCATTTTCCCGACAACACCTTAAATTCCCCCTAAAAACGTGTTACTGCCCCTTTAATACTACGGAAATATTTGTCAGCAATTAGAACAAATGACATTCCTGAATTGTTTTTTTTATAAAACCACCTGTCGTTGCCTTTATATCCTAACGTCTTCTCAAACTAAAAATCTTATTCTTTATTTTTTGCTGTTCATCAAATATAGTGTTAAAATAAGAAACAAACTAATAATCTCAAAACTTAAAAGGTAACCAATACTCAAAAGAAATTTATTATCATTTGAATGTGTCCATTTTATAAATATGCTTTGTGTATGGACCAGAGGCCTTAAATACAATAATCTCTCACTTTTAAAGGATTTTCTACTCTGCTTAATTTTGTACTTTTATAAATTGAACAGCTGCTTAGCAGAAGCAGACATTGATTAGGATTAAGAGTTAGGGGAATGCGCAGCTGTCACTGACCATGCGGAAACCATCATACTAGACCACGCGATATGCAACAGGGCTGCCACTCTTCTTATTGATGGATACAGGTACTGTTTTCTTGTTAACGTAAAAAGAGTACATGTCTCTTGCTAACGGAATAGTGTAGCCTTCAACAGTATTAACTGTTAGATCAGCCTTTCAAGTTAGTTCTGCTTTTGTTAGAAGTGTCAACCTTGCTCCTTTCGTTTCCACACTTAAGATGCTTAAGTGTTTATTCTTTGAAATACTGATACATGGCTCTTAGGTGATCTGCTTTCAGAATAACCTGAAGGGAGGAATAATGCCAACCTACGTTTCTCGGAGAGCAGAAAACCGAAGAGTAATGTTTCCTTTAATTTCTAAACCGTCAAAATTTAATGATAAAATCCTTTTTTTCTTCTTAATTTCATTTGGTGAAAATCCCGATTTATAAAAAGTTGATATAAAATATTGAAAAATGTTCAAATTTACATTTTATAATTTTTGATTCCCGTATCCGGCGTTATAAAGAGTATTTCTTTCCTTCATTGCGTTATATCAAATCCAAAGAAAGCGTGACTCTTAAATAGAAGAATTCTACTGTGTACTGATGGTAATGCCTTCAGTTTAGAGATCGAAGGGTTCTAGGTTCGAATCCAGCAATCTGTAACAGGAAAACTTTAACTTT
Organism: Phorcus lineatus; assembly: GCA_921293015.1. Taxonomy (NCBI): domain Eukaryota; kingdom Metazoa; phylum Mollusca; class Gastropoda; order Trochida; family Trochidae; genus Phorcus; species Phorcus lineatus. The sequence goes on from OV121083.1 coordinate 11,404,730, forward strand.
TTATAGTATTCGATAATACTTGTGCGATAGAAATTGGTTTGTAGGTCTATTCTAAGTCTCCTTTAAGGGAGCAGGTCTTCTTTTAAAAAATAAAACTTCATACGGGGTTATTCTGATAAGTTAAACCTCTTAAGAAGTGATTCCTAGACAAAAAACAACCCTCAAAACAACAGACAGATTCTGAACAAGGGTAAAAGACATTTCTTATCCATTATTGTATTATCAAACATAGAAATTGAAAAATAATATGTTATCTTATTGTCACAGATCCATAGAGGAAAAGGTGGTAGAAGTAAGGTCGTCTCCGCAAGAAAGCACTTTGGAAGTTGATTTCAGATGATCTGAAGTTGAGTGAGTGAGTTGGGGTTTAACGTGCTTTGAACAATATTTCAGTTATTAAACACGTGGATGACAAGCATCCAAAAGAGAGTGGACAGAGAAGGGAGAAAGGGATCGACAGGATGAGGGAAAAGACGGAAAGAAAGGCATAGCAAGAGATAGACAACAGGTTTTAGAAGGACTCAAATTTGGTCTGGCTTCTACCCGTCGATCTGTTCAGCGTGGGTGCCCCTACCAGGAGCATGTTAGCTCCAGCTGGCATAGCTCTCAGGGTCTCTGAAGCAGGCAAACCACCACACCGCGATAAGGTATTGAGTCCAGTGGTGGATCTGAAGTTGAAGGGCTTTTACTATTCTGAAGTTCGAGTAGAGGGTAGACGGAAAAGCCTAATGAGGACAGTCAAGGCCGTTGCAGACCACAACCGGTTCGAAGTTGGCTAATGGGACGAAAACTCACCCGTCCTTTCTGTCCACTCTCTTTTGTACGGAAGCTTATTAGGGTCATGTAAAAAAAATAAAAAAATCTCCAGTAACTGGAAATTTCTAGTTACCAACTGGAAATAACCAGTTGATGTTTGGTAATTACCAGTTGATATTCGGAAATTACCATTTAGTATTTAGAAATTTCCACTTAGCATATTGAAATTACCAATTAGTATCTAGAAAATTCCACTTAGCTTATGGAAATTACCAGTTAGTATCTGGAAACTTCCGATTACTATCCGGAACTAACCACATATTTTATTGGAATATTCCACTTACATGCTTTAAATAAAGCCCAATTGAGCAACATCAATGATAACGTGGGCTGCAGGGGCAGCACTGAGGCTCCTCAAGAAGTCTGACTTCACAAATCCTACTTGACTAACAATGCATCAATCATCCACCGCCCCTCAGTTACAATTTCAAAACATAAGTCATAAAACTCTTAATGAACCTTTCCTCCATTATATCAATTCATCCAAAAATGTAGAATATATTTAATTCATGGGCCCAACACCAAGGAAAAAACATTGCATAATTGTAGTGGCAAAACAGTGAGGAGACAGAAAGGAAACAGAATCAGAGTATAAGGGTTGAGGATAAACAAACTATGTAGGTAACAGAAACAATACCCACAGGAGTAGGAATAAATCAAGATCATGACAGCTCATTATGTGTATAAAATAGTTTGATTAAAAATAGTTTGCATAGGCTTTGTTTTGCATTCGAATGGTCTCTTTCTTTAGTGTTGCCCCCAAAATGTGATATTGTTACACGAATGAAATAGGTTTATCTACACTTAAACGTCGCATTATTGCAATAAAGAAGTTGTAAATCCACTTAACTTGTTCTCAACTAATTACGTTTTTAGATGAATTAATGTATTTGATATTAAGGGCTTCTGTTTTACAGGAGACGGGAGGGGGATGATTGCTGTATTCTTAGTCAGAAATGATTTGTGAGTAGACGTCTTGAAAGCCTTAGTGCTACCTCTGCATTCCAAGATGTTGCTCAATGGGCTCTATTTAAAGCGTGTAGGTGGAATATTCCAAATACTATGTGGTTAGTTCCGGATAGTAATTGGAAATTTCCAGTTACTAAATGGAAATTTCTAGATGCCAAGTGGAATTTTCTAGATGCTAAGTGGAATTTTTCAGATAGTAACTGGTTATTTCTAGATGATAAGTGGCTATTTCCAGATGATAAGTGGTTATTTTCAGATGAAAAGTATAGTTATTTCCAGATACTTACTGGTTATTTCCAGACGTTATATGGTAAATTCCGAATAATAACTGGTTATTTCCAGTTGGTATGTTGAAAATTCCAGTTACTAGAGACACAATTATTTTTTTACATGGCCCTAATAAGCTTCCGTACTTTTGGATGCTTGTCATCCACGTGTTTAATAACTGAAATATTGTTCAAAACACGTTAAACCCCAACTCACTCACTCATTCATTCACCCGTATCAGACAGAGCTTCAGTTCATCATGAAGAAGGCCAACGTGGCTCTTACCACTATAGTTAACAGTTCTGAGGGATCCTCAATCAGCAGAAACTCCACCACAGAAGGTGAGCAGAATGCTAACAAGCGTAAGGATAAGAATAGTTAGGAAAAATTGCTAAATTTCCTACATTAGTCAGACAAAATTAAATTCGTTGTGATTAGATTGTTACGGAAAAAGAACGAAAGCGCGAATAGAATGCGGGTCGATTGCTGTGCTCTTGTTTCAAGCGAAATCTCTTTTCGTGGTCTTATTTGAACCCATTTTGAACATATACTCCTGCACATCAAATTCCTTCTGGTTCTACTTTATTTTTTGGAATATTCTTATAAGTTTTATGTTTTCAACAAAATAATCATAATTAAGAGTTATTTGATTTTAATTATGGATAAAAGGTTAAATAAGGGTCTTAAATATTGTCCATAATGATTCATCATTAAAAGAGAAACCAAAATCCCTCTATAACACCTTTGCCTTCTTGCACTGGGCAGACATAATTTGTTCATCGCCTTAAGTCTCAAAGTCATCGGCATACAGGTTGATTTTGGAAAATTTAATGTCATTTTGTTAATCTGAAAGTAATGAGAAAGGTAATCTTCCGTAAATAACCCATCATCATCTGTGCACTCAGCCAAAAACAGTAGGTCAAGTAGAAAATTATATACCTATTTCCCAAGAGAGAAAAGTTATAGTATACAAACAATTCAGATATAATACCACACTGCTAAACTGAAACTTGTACGTGGAAAAGATACAGATTTAAAATTAATTAATTTCTTCAAAGTGAATATCACTTTTCAATTCTTCAAACCGTTTTTATTTAGATCATACTTAACTAGAAACTAAAAAATTCAAGCGATAAATATCTCCGTAATGTTTAAGTACCGAATTTCATCCGTCAACCTCGACTCCGCTATACAAGACTCATGGAGTGTCAACATGATTTCAGTTATCTTTGATATCTTTAGAAGTTCTGTTTTATCTTCCTGAAGATGTAAGCCACCTTTTATCCATATTTGTTCGTCAGACAGACTAGACTCAATGTGAAGTTAATCATGTGTTGTACCCTTTAGTCACTTCTATAAAGTGTTTTCAATGTTGAGTGAGTGAGTGAGTGAGATGGGGTTTAACGTGCTTTGAACAATATTTCAGTTATTAAACACGTGGATGACAAGCATCCGATAGAGAGTGGACAGATCAGGGAGAAAGGGATCGACAGGATGAGGGAAAAGACGGAAAGAAAGGCATAGTGAGAGATAGACAACAGGTTTTAGAAGGACTCAAATTAGTCTGGCTTCTACCCGTTGACCTGTCCAGCTTGGGTGTCCCTACCAGGAGCATGTTAGCTCCAGCTGGTATAGCTCTTGGGGTCTCGGAAGCACGCAAACCACCACACCACTAGCATCGACTCGAATCCATCCTGTCTCAGGGTAAGACGTATAGCTGACGCTCCACTCTTCTTACCCTGGGTTCAAACCCCAGCAAAAACTTCGCGCCGTGTCCTTTTCCCTACAAAAATAATCAACCAATGACTGTGCTTGAAAGGCGAGTCGGCAATTTAATATGGCAGCGCTTATCCCTTCAAGTTCAAACGGAGTGAGTTTTGGTTTAACGTGTTTTGAACAATATTTCAGTTATTAAACACGTGGATGACAAGCATCTAAACGAGGATCGAAAGGATGAGGAAAAAGACGGAATGAAAGGCATTGTGAGAGATAGACAACAGGTTTTAGAACGATTAAAATTTAATCTGACTTCTACCCAACGACCTATCGAGCTAGGGGCACACCTATCGAGCTTGGGTGCCCCTGCAAGGAGCATGTAAGCTCCGACTGGCATAGCTCTAGGGGTCTCTGGACCATTCAAACCACCACGTTAAGGTATTGAGTTAAGTTGTGGAAAATCAAACCGATATCCTTAAACTGGATGTATGATTTGTTGTAATAAACTAATCAGAATCGCAAATTGGACTCGGGACATTATCAACATGGTCGATCGGTTAAAAAAACTTTCGATTCCAGTTTGTTTATCTATGAACGTCGCCACTTAGAGTAAGTGCGAAAGCCAACTCTTGTGCGAGAGGCTCTCTTTGGTTGGCTGAAATTTTATCGCGATTAAAATATTTGATTGGCTGAATCATGGGTAGCGGCGCGAAGTTTTTGCTTGGGTTTACTCCCAGGGTAAGAAGAGTGGAGCGTCAGGTACACGTCTTACCCTGAGACAGGATGCTCGAATCCAGCAAAACCCGGTTGAAAAAATCATACGAGTTCAAGATAGTGACTTACTTTAAAGCGTCTAGCAGAACGAAATTTCATTGACAGAAAAAAAAGAAGATTATATTGCCACGAATATTGAGGAGCCAGTCATACAAGGCATGTGGAGTTCAGCAAATTCAAATAAGCTGATTTAGCAGGATGAAGTTTAGTCAATAACTTGCTATCTGTTTCTCTCTTTTCCTTTCTTCCCGGTTGGTCTATAAATTCTTGGTATCAATTAGTAAGTTAAAGCAACGTAGAACAGCAGTTAATATAAGAACACCTTGTTACATACTGATTGACTGATTTGTAGTTCTTGAAAAACGAGTAAAATTAAGGTGTATTAAATAGTTTTATGACTTGATTGAAACATTAATATTTCATCAAAACAGTTGCTCAAACGCACACAATGATTAAGATGCATTCTATTTAGTTGACATGGTTCATAATACTCGGAAACGTCTTTTCATTTTTACACTTCAATGTACTATTGTACATCGAACTTTATTGAAAGTATTACTGATAAATTAATTAAAACATGAAAAACTTGAGCAATCTCATTTTACAGTGATATCATCTCTTTAATGTTTATTTCTCAGAAATAAATTGGAGTTTATTGCCTTTTTATCATAGAAATAGAGGTTGTATATTTTGTAATTGAATTTCTTTAATCAAATTAAACCCGATCCCGTTTGGAATACAGAAATATTATACACTTGATATACTTTTAATGAGAAGCATGTGAAAATCTAATCAAAGAGTGTTCTCGTGATAAGAGTTTAAATGCGTATCATTTTCATATTGGATATCGATTTCATATGTCATTTGAAGTATGTTTAGAGATTACATATAAACATAATCGTCCAAAGGAGCAATCAATATTACTTGAAAGTTTACAATTAGACGCCCTAAGAACCATTTGTGGAGCAGTGAGAGGAACAAGCCATGATAAAATTTACAAAGAAACTAATTTTATACCATTAGCAAAACGTAGAGAAAATAAAAAATTAACTCTATTCTACAAAATGATAAATAACCTCACCCCAAACTACCTATCGGATCTAATTCCCCAAAATGTTTCGGATATAAGTTTATACAATACTCTTAGTGTACGAACAATCCGCTGTCATACACAGACGTATGCACGCTCCTTTTTACCAGATACTATACGTTTATGGAATAATGTACCAACTGAAATCATTAAATCACAAACAAATAACTCCTTTAAAACTCAATTACGCACCAAACAAGATAATGTTTTCTTCGACAATAACTTTGGAACTAGATTATGCCAAATTATCTATGCTCGTCTCAGATTGGGTTGTAGTGACTTAAACGCCGATAAATTTGACAGGCATATTTCAAACAATTCAAATTGTTCATGTGGACATCTATGGGAAGATTCTCTCCACTACTTCCTTTTTTTCCCTAATTATGATTCCATAAGATTTGATAAATTTTTCTACAGACATGGTTTTGAATTATATACCATTCTACATGGTAATCAATATTTAAGTAAATTTCGTAACCAGAATATTCTTGAATCTGTTCATACTTTTATACAAGATTCAAAACGTTTCAGGTTATTATAAAATGCCACAAAACTCCTATTTTCAATATATTTAATGATCTGATACCGCTTATAACTGTCTGCTTTTTCTTTGTTGGCTTATGTGGAATTTGTAAATTTTGATTTATATTATCAATGATTGTATTTTGTCATATTTAATGGAGCGGCTTTTACATAAGCTCAAAGCTTGTTGTGCCCATCCATATTCATGTAATTAACTTTTCATGAATGAAGATATGTTTAAATCACATAATCGGCCATAACATTGTTATTACACCGATTATTTATACTGAAACCGGGCCATGCTCAAACTAGTTTGACCTAATTTCCTCGGTATATTGACCATTAAACATGAGACCAAATTTGAGTCGTTCCGTCTATCTCACTTTGCCTTCTTTCCCTCATCCTTTCGTTCCCATTTCCCTGATCTTTCCTCTTTTGGAAGCTTGTCATCCACGTGTTTAATGCAAAAAATATTGTTCAAATCACTTCAAACCCAATTCACAATTAAAGATAGTGTGATAAATTACATTAAACAAGAAGCCATCATGTAGTAATTTCATTTAATTTATTTACGAGAACGTTAGTTTATATCTTGACCAAACACGTTATAGTGTTTTAGTGTCTTGAGAACTACTGCTTGTAGACAAAATGAAGTAACAGGTTTCAAGTTATTTCAAAACATAAGAATGCAAACTTGTGTCCATTTCAATGATATGGTCCTTCATTTAATGTTCGGCTTTTATCAGCATGTACGAATGAAACAATAACACACAATATTTTCCCACGACCAATAAACGTAAACAAAAACCTCGAAAACCACATCATGTTTGTCTTTGTAAATTTTAGACTTCTTATTCACACATGGCTTATGATGTGTAATATTCTCAATTGTAATGAAAGCATCCTTTGATATCGATCAAAAGCCATAAATCCAATGTTCATATTCACATTTAATTATTGTCAAAAATCTAGATTCATAAAATTAAGTCGGAATCAACACATGATCCTGTCAGTTACGGCAATCATGATAAGGTTGCAATTAAAAACTATGTAAATCAGAGTGCAACAAATACAATTGATAAGTCATACTTCCTATTTTAACACAATGCATTAACCAAAACGCAGGAGTAAAATCAAAGGATGTAAAATATACATATCAGACTGAAATTTCGTAGTTACAAATAGTCAGGTAAAATGATTCTTAAATTTTAAATAACGTAAAACTTGTTATATCCATATTGTCTTTCCAGATTATGTACATCAAATCATGAAATGTCTCAAGAAAAAAGTCATAGTCTCATTTTTACAAGGCAAATTGTAATAAATGCCGGAGAAATAGTTCACCACTCACAGAAATCTTTCCCCTGACGTTTGCAACAATTTTTAGAACTCTACAGGCATTCTAGCCCTCAATAATGAAGTTCAAACTACCCTACCCTACCCGAATATTATGTCTTTTGCGAGCGTTAGTCCTTACTACGTCATTTCGCTAAGGCCGTGACGAAGAACGCATAAAATTTCCAGGCTGAATATCCAATGGGAAATAGCTAATAGCTTACGCTTTTCAAATAAAGAAATAACAAAAAGGTGGTAAATTCAAAGAAGATTGCGTCTGTCATAAGTATCGGCGCTGCGATGACTAGATTTCCGGTGTTTCGTACTCGCGATGGGATTGCACTTGATTCGGTACCACATCGGTCTGAAACGGCATACGCCAATAAGCTGTTTCACCCAAAACTGTAAAACGGGCATAACAATGAAAATGTTTGCAAATGCGACAGGAAATATTTGTGTTAGTGATCAGATTTTGTTCGTGAAGAATAATTAGTTCAGTTTGGTTGCCTTACAAAAATGAGACTATGACTTTAACATTTGTACCTTCCTCCCCTCCTATCCTTTTCTGCTTTGCGCTATCATGGTATCATGTCATATTTCTGGTCCGGGTTTACCATTCAGTGATGAAATGTTTCGGTGCGGGTCCTTACATCAGTTTTTGACATTCTTATGTGTTATACAATGTAAGCTAAAGCAATTTTAAGCCAAAGGTAATAGATGAGTTAGCTATACTTTACACACTATTCAAACGACTCTATCTGAGTTTGGGATCACAAGCCTCCATTATGACTTAATAGATTATGAATGAGTGAGTTGGTGTTTATCGTGCTTTCAACAATATTTCAGTTATTGAACACGTGGATGACAAGCATCCAAAAGTGAGTGGACAGATCAGGGAGAAAGGGAGCGAAAGGAGAAGGGAAAAGACGGAAAGATGAGAGATAGAATACAGGTTTAAGAAGAACTCAAATTTGGTCTGGGCTTGTCTAGATCTGGGCTTCTACCCGTCCACCTGTCCAGCGTGGGTGCCCCTACCAGGAGCATGTTAGCTTCAGCTCGCATTGCTCTCTGAAGCACGCAAACCACCACACCACGATAAGGTATTGGGTCCAAAGGGATATTTAATGCCTTGCTTTATAAAGTAAATGTAACATGGCCGCACACACATAAGATGTATCTTGTCATGCTTATATATTTATATGGGTAAAATTTGCGTTATTAACATGACCTGAATGATCTCCAGTTAATAAAAACATAGCACTACTGCCTAAGGGTTGGGGGGTTAAAAAAAAAGACGAGAACGATATTTACTATGGTCGTAAGTATCCAATTTAAATTATTTGCAGCTAATTGAGTGAGTGCGTTAGATATTGTCTGCGCCACAAGCATGGTAACATCAGCGGGATGTTTTGTGTAGTTCAGATGTATAAGAAGCTACCAATAACGGTTAAATTTGTGTCCGAACATATATAACGGCAACATCAAGAAAGTTTCAAAAATGTTAAACGAAGGAATATCGAGAGTGTTAAATCGACATTTGGTCATTTGCTTACAATAGTTATATTATTGTGGTCAGTGAAATGGTGTCATTTTGTTGCTGAGCTTCCATGACATGACATGACTTATGATGCATGTTGAGTTTGCGCTGTTACACATAGAGTGAGTGAGTTGGGGTTCTCCGTGCTTTGAACAATATTTCAGTTATTAAACACGTGGATGACAAGCATCCTGAAGAGAGTGGACAGAGCCAGTCCACGGTCATTATTCGAAGTACGTTTGAGGGGGCGAGCTAGCGCAGTGGTTAGCGCTGCTGTTATAATTTGGATATGTAAGGAAATGTAAATAATAATAATGATTATAATTCAATCATTGCAAAATGCAAGATATGTACATTATAATTTGTTATAATGCATTTTATGCAATTATATAAAACAAATGTGACATGAATGATGATTATTTATAACAAATATGTAAACAAGACATAAACAATTTAATCATTAGATGATTTTACATACAATTGTTATACAAACTATGCAGAATAAATGTATGAACTATATCAGACATACGTACATATATACACTTGACGCCAAAATTCTAATGACTTACAGTTGGATGTGTATGTGTAAGCAGTTTTATCTAAGCTTCATAGGCACATAATTAAACTGAAACAAATCTGTCCAACAGACAAACATCACCCGTTTAATTCAAACATATCCATGCATTCGGGGTGATTGAGTGAGTTGGGGTTTAACGTGCTTTGAACAATATTTCAGTTATTAAACACGTGGATGACAAGCATCCAAAAGAGTGGACAGATAAGGGATCGAAAGGATGAGGGAAAAGACGGAAAGAAAGTCATAGCGAGAGATAGACAACAGGTTTTAGAAGGACTCAAATTTAGTCAGGCTTCTACCCGTTGACCTGTCCAGCTTGGGTGTCCCTACCAGGAGCATGAAAGCTCCAGCTGGCATAGCTCTTGGGGTCACGGAAGCACGCAAACCACCACACCACGTTAAGGTATTGAGTCCAGTGGTGGCCATGCATTCGGACCACCTTTCATTTGATGCGTTGTATTGGTAAAATCGTTGAGGGACCCAAGGGTCAACGTTACAAGTTGGATTCCAGGCTTCAATTTAGATGACCACAGTAGAATCGTTCAGTGTCAGGTAACGGTAAGAATCACTTTACCTCCGCCAGGAGGTTCCCAGTGGGCACAACAACGTTGTTTCAACGTTGAAAATTGGTTGGTCATCAACGTTGAAACCTGGTTGAAAATAGGTTGTATATGAAAGTTTTTTTAGACGTTGAAATCTGACGTTGTCTCAACGTTGGAATATGACCTTTTATCAACATTGAGGTTGAAAATATACGTTTTTCAGACGTCTGTATATGACGTTGAATCAACGTTGAAATTATACCTTACATCAACATTGAAGTTTGACTGGCCCAGAGCCTGCTAACTTCATCGGGCTGACTAAGTTTTGCTCATCGGTTCTTCTTCGGCCGGACGTTGACAAATGAAATCGGATGAGCATCGGTCAATCTTTGATTTACTAATTTATCTCCTTCAGTGCAGCATTTTTATAAACAAAACTGATACAATGGTAATACAATTTAAAAGTAATTCTTCCATTTACCTAAAATATTGCTTTCTTGTAATTAGTATTTATTCACGGGTATTGAGCTCGAGCACACCGTAGGCTACAGTTAATTACTAATTATTAATAAGCTGTCTCCTCTTTGACATCTTACCCTCTGCTTATTTTACAATTGAGATTGATCATATAAAATTTTAATTCCTGGATGTAATTTTCTGGATTAAAAAACGTATTCATCAAACAAGTACATCATACCGAGACATGCTCAGAATTCAGGAAAAAAAATCTCCTTTAGCACAGCATTTTTATTAACAAAACTGATACACTGATAATTAAATTTGACAGTGAGTCTTCTAGTTTCCTTGAAAAGAATGATCCAATCGGTCCTAAATAAAGTGTGTTCCTGAAAAAATAAAACATTTAGATAATATTTAATGAAATTAAACAAAATAGTACAAGTTACCTTTACTAAAATCTACAAAACATATGAAGAATTATATTACATAAAGTGATTAAAATCTTGTATGATAAATACATTACAAATATTATTAATTTAATTCTTGTAAAAACATACAAATGTATGAAAAAAAGGAAATTTAATGATTAAAGGTGATACTTACTCATATATTTCTCTGGCATTTGTATTCTTGGACCGATAGTAGGTAATAGTACTTGTGCAGTCTGATTTAGGATTGCAAAGCAAAACCCCTCCTGAAATTAAAAGTTTCACATACACTGGTAGTTTGATCACTTATCCATTTATTTTATAAAAATCCATTTAATGTCAATTGTTGTGATCTGATTAACTCACACATAATTTTGGTGGCAATTAAAAATATTCTTTTGATTTCTTTCATGGAGTTATTATCCCCGGGGTTACTTTTTTTCAAGGACCTGAAAGTGTTGCAAAATATTTCATCTAAAACCTGTCTTGTTTATTTTAATATGAATTTTAAAAATTTGCATAGTGACAGTTTGTACTATTACAACAATATTTAATTCAATTATAAATTTATAATATATAACAAAGATAAAAGTAAGGCCTACTGTAGACATAGTGTGCGAGTTAACATAATTTTTGATCAACGTCAGTTAACTTTGACCTCACGCCAAATAGGTTTAAATTTCACTGTCTTATGAACAGAAACTTTGGGGAAAGAATCCAGTTGGCAGTACATAACTTGAACATCCAGTCATAATAATATTTGTTATCACTCAACCATCAAAACAATTCAGTGATGATCATTTGTTTTCCCAGCTAACAAATCTACGTTGTAATGACGTTGTCACAACGTCCACTTTACGTTGTCATAACGTAGATTCATGACGTTGTCACAACGTGATTTTGTAGACTCCCGTTCACGTTGTGACAACGTGGTATTTCTACCTAAATAAGACGTCGTGGCGACGTTGTAACGACGTTCTTATTTACGTTGTCCTAAGGTTGATTCCTGACGTTGTCACAACGTGATTTTGTAGACTCCCGTTCACGTTGTCACAACGTGGTATTTCTACCTAAATAAGACGTCGTGGCGACGTTGTAACTACGTTCTTATTTACGTTGGTTGTCCTAAGGGTAATTCCTAACGTTGTCACAACGTTATTTTGTAGACTCCCAAACACGTTGTGACAACGTGGTATTTCCCTAGATAACAAAATTACGTTGTGAGGACATTGTTACAACGTTAAGTTTACGTCCCAGGGACATCGGCATGAAACATCCTCGGAACGTCCCTCTTGTGGAGTAGACAAGTCCTAACAACGAAATTTTGGACTTTCACGCGACCTAACAATAACGTTCCTACAACGCACACGACTTCCAAATAACACTGGAAGTTTAAAGGAATACTTTGTTAGGCTGCACGTACCATATTTGTTTTAATAGACGGTGGTCACTAATAAAAACGAATGGTGGGTAGTGAAATATGCACATTCTCTTCGCACTCAGAATTCTTCTAATCATTGAACACGGAGTCAAGATTGCGAATTAAAGGCGTCGAGTTTCTATTATTACAAATATGGTAATGAAATATTCGGATTAGCCATACCATAACAAGGTTAAAAAAACAGACAGGGATAAACTATACAAAATTGTTTATTCAGCCTTAGAATGTATATGGGAAAACGCGTTTCTTCGTTGTTCTCGCTTCATTGTACATGTTTCTTCACAGCACTGTTCAGGAGCCCAGGAACGTTCTGTAAAATAAAAATGAAAATAATGATAAATAGAATAAACCGTTTCATATAATAAATAAAACACTGTAAAGCGATGGTTTTATGTATGGAGCCTATTTTTTATCATCTAAATATATCATGTTGTATCCTTTCAAGTATTTCACTTCCTTTTAGTTCTGCTTATATACATATAAAGCTTTATGCGTTCATCATACATAATATTTATCATTAGTGGGTACCTGAGAGTAAGATGAGTTCCCCTGTGTAGATGGAGCAAGCTAGAACACTAAGATTCCTGCTGGCTGTCTTACTCTTCCCTCCCTCTCCGGTCCTCCGCCTCGTCTACCTCGAGCAGCTCAAGAAAAGAAAAAGAAAATTTAGTATTTCATAATACTGACAACACAATTTGATATTTGTTCGTAAATATACAATTGACTGATGGGCACTATAGTGTGCATTACTTACGAAATGTTTGGTGACTTCATGAAAAGGTCATGTAAAGGTAGCGATTCCCGTTTACTTTAAATATGTTTCATAAACATAGAAGTTAAATTTTATATGAACGCCTGACATTTAACTAATAATTGATATGAATCAGAGTGGTCCTAATCTTTTGGAAATAGATTTATGCTCATTTTACGCTACTCAAATAACTGCATTATTTCAGATGTTCGGAATATTCAGCACTTGACGGGCCAATCATGAATTTCAAGGTATCAATTGTGTTATCCCAGAAAGACGTTTAGTGCTGTCGGGTAAAGCTACACACCTAAGAGATACATGATCACTACCGAGAAATATACAATATATTTGATATAAACAACGTCATTGTTAAAGTTCAGAAATTCGTTGATAATATTAAAGTATAAATTGTGAATTGTTTTTGTCAGTGACATAGAAAGTTTTAAAACGACTACCCCACTAGATATTTCATTGGTCGGCATAATATGTAGCCTAAAGATATACAGACAGTGTTTGAATACACCAAACATTTCCATCATCATGATTTTCATAGATTTAGAAATTGATTTCTGAAGTTAAGGCAACGAAAAACTGTTATTTGGTTCAATATTTTGGTTTCCATTGACAATTGTTATGTGAGAAGAAAAATGTTTAAAGACGACATGTTTTCTATGAATATTGTCAGTTGTTACCAATTTCTAGGTCTTTTTTGCCTCTTATCACCATTTAGGTCGAGAGGCTCTACCTGCAACCCCTTTAGATAGTTAGTCCATTGCGAGAATAGAGCATTCGGCGATAGAAATTTCGGTCTAATCACATTTAACCTTTTCAAAAACTTCATGATATCTTTCAAATCGCCTACAGATGCAAGGAAATCAATGTATTACAAGCTAACACTCATCCTGATTTACTAGGTTAATGAGTTTGTGCAAGTGCGTATCTTTACCCTCTGCGTATCTTTACCCGACACGGCTGTACATTCGGCCTACAATGTATCACTGTACACTAACCATACAGTGTTGTCGGGTAACGCTACGCACCTAAGAGATACATGTTCATGCTTCAGAAAAAAATACAGTATATGGGATAAAAACCATGTCACTTTTAAAGTATAGAGCTTTACTGATTACATTGTTGAAATGTGTTTGTCAGTGACAGTGAAAGTTTGCCAACGACTACTCCCCTAATTCCCGTAAATCGGCATGTTTCGGCAAAAGATACGCACGCAGGGTTTGAATACACCTAACATTTCCAATTTAATGATTTTGATAGATTTTAAAACTGTTCCCTTAAGTCTAGGTAAGGATAAAACGATATTCAGAACAATATTTTGGTTTCCAATGACAGTTGTTATGTGGGAAGGCAAACTGTTTGATGACTACATGTTAGCTAAACATTTTGTCAGTTTTTCCCAGTTTTGTGCCAATAATCAACATAAAATCTTTTTTACCTTTTCAAAAACTTCAAGATATCATCTTGATTGCCTACAGTTTCATAGACATAAATCTTTTACAAGCTAACACTTATCTGATTTACTAGGTTAAGTTTTGTGCGAGTGCGTATCTTTTCCCTCCGCGTATCTTTACCCGGCTGTATATATTTGAAATATCTTGACATTCATCGACGTTTTCTAACGTTTATTCATTTAGATTTATTATTCACCTTCACTTTCTGCTGGTTATCTACTAAAAGATTTTAACTTCACCAACATGTTTGCATTGTTTATATGAAACACAAATTAAATATATTCTGTAATGTTATCACAGTGATCGCCGGTAAAGGTACGTACTAGCGAGATAAAGGATCATTTTCAAATATTATAAATAGTTAGGTTTAAAATACGTACTGCATTAATCTAATAAACAATGGAACTGAATGTCGAACATGTACACAAAGCCTGCACTCGGTGAACTCGCAAACAGCTGATCGAAATACCTTTCAAACTCCGTGCATCACATGTGACAGACGATGCGTCATCAAGCACGAAATGCTATGCCGTAACACTGTAAGGAGTTTGACCGTGTTTCTGGAGCCGAGCCGGCGACAACAAAACTTCCTAGCAATCATAATATTGGTCAAATGGATATGAAATAACTAAAAATGTCTATACCATGGAAAACTTAGATAGTAAATTGGCTGTTATATAATATAATAAGGTTATATAATATAGGACATACAGGAGTAGTCTATTTACTTCTAATTTTGTATCACATCCTCCTCTGTGAGAGGAGATCTAGGCCTAGGCTATTTATCGTAACGATGATCATGAATCAAAAGTGCGAAGATTATGTTAAACTCCAATGATACAAAGTATGCATAAAATTTCTAAAACAACTTACCTCAGAGCTTTGGGAAGGATCGAAGAGACGCCAGTGCCAATAAACTCGCTAAGTAAACATTGATTCCCCACTGCACGGCGACGTCAAACATGGCGGCCAAGTACTCGTTTGTGACGTAATCGTTACGACGTCATGTTTTATATGACGTCATGAGAATTTGTAATGGCGCGAAACGTACGCCTCGTACAATTTCGTATCAAAGTTGAGAAATTATGATGTATGATAGATAAAAAGTACATGGCAGCGTCGCCAAGATATCCCATTATGGTTTTAACTTCCTGTTACTACTGTTTCCTTTTTCAATTCCCAGAACTGATGAATTAATGTGGATTTAATTTTGATATCACAGAATAACTTTCTTTCGTTTAGGCCTATGTTTGGTGAAAGATGCATGATGAAGACTTTGTGACGATGTAACCCTTGGCATCACATAACTACATTAAATACGTAATACTTACAAGTTGAGATATAACGTTATATTTTTCGCATCTAATACGTCGCAGATACGTCAGGAAATAACATTAGCAGTAAAAGGCTCTCTTTGAATATTTGACCATCGTATATTGTTTTTACTGCTTCGTTTGTGTATTCAAAGATTAGATATACATTTTTCTTTCATGTTACTGGATAACTTTTCTACTATTATATCCCGTAAAAGGCACGTAATCAGGACGTTGTGAGGACGTACCACTGGACGTGTCATAACTACGTTACATTTACGTAAAAAATACATATAACACAACGTCGCAACAACGTTGAGAAATTACGTTATTTTTTTCGTACTTAGTACGTCGCAGGTACGTCAGGAAATTACGTTACCAAAATACGACCTTCTCACAACGTCGTATGTACGTCGTGTGTTAGCTGGGTTGTCTGACCGGATAAAACGTTGCCCACCATGGCATATGCCTCAGTTTCCGGCCACACAGCAATTAAAATATTTTATTAAAATCTTCAAAGCCTAGGTACTGATCGATTACAAATTCTTGAATTCATTTGACTAATTCATTTGTGCAATTTGCACAATTTGCACCAAGCCAACGCACTGACATGATTAGCCTATGAAGGTCAACTTTACCGTAACTTTGAAACAGTAATTTGGTTATACTAAAAGATTCACTCATCATCAGAAAACATGAGCAAGAGTATAGAGTAACCTTTGTGTATCAGTCCTGGTTTTACTTTACAGACAATGAAAAGATTATCAAGTTTTTAAATACTTACATTTAACTAGGTGCAGTTTGAGTAACATCCACTGGAGCAGACGACACTGGGTTATCATCAAAACTTGCATAGTGAATTTAAAACGAAACAAATATAAAAGTGGGATTGCAATGCGGAAAAGGATCAAGTATTTAAAAAAATATAAAGATGTTCAAAGCAAAAGGATTTTATAGTTAAATCCAGAAAATATATTAATTCAATCATTAGTGAAATATTTTGATGTCAAATGACTAAAGGCAGAAGGCTAAATAAATACAGTTAATTTCAACTATAGTTCTTTTCTAAAATGAAAAAATGCCTGAAAATTTTCATGTAACAAAAAAAGCAATATCTCTATGAAAAAAACATTTAAATTATTTTCCAATTGTTTAATTCATATAAAAACGGGAAGTACCAGTGACTGATTCCAATTTATAATGTATTTAAAACAAAATGTAAACAGGAACCAATTAGTTGGAAGTGTGTTGTATTCAGACGTTGAAACAACGTTGTCCCTAAAACCAATCTCTTACGTCGCTTTCCCAACGTTGAATCAACGTTGATAAAAGGTTGATCAACCAAACAACTAAATTTCAACGTTGAATCAACGTTGATTCAACGTTGTGTGCCTGCTGGGTTTGGCTTCTCTATGTTGTCCTAAAGAAAAGTATGTTCCACAAATCGTGGCATCTGTCCGTGTCATTGCCGGAAATCCCACCTTATTTGACCGTCATCAGTCCAGGAGGCTGAGCCCGAGGTATAGTGCCTTCATTTCTTTTTATGCAGGCTCCAAATGAATATATTCAGATTGATATAGTTTCTTTTAAATATCTGTCAGGGACGTTTTGACAATGCCATCCAAGCCTTATATATTGTACTTGTTGAAGGAATATTGACTTGTTTGAGTACAATTGATTGCTCTTAAAGGATATAATATTGATGCTGACTGTCTCGCTTCATGATCATTGGATTCATTCATGGAAGCTTATGTCCCAACCTGTGAATCACTTGCAAAACAACTGAATAGAAGGTTAAAATGGTTCAGGAAATTTAAAGTCATCTATCTTGGTGAGATCGAAAAATGGGAATGGCAGAAAATTATCTCATCAATTAAAGTTCAATGTTCTTGTTGTTGGAGGACATATCTAATATGACATTATATCTTTCGAAATTGAAGAGCCAGAATGAATACACAGGTCCCAAGTCAACAATGCATTCCATCAGGTGTTAATGTAGATGCATGTTTGGTGTCACACGATGTTTGCCATACCGGGGCTCAAACGTTACACAAAATGTAATAAGCAGGCTATCGGTTAATGTCTGACTGAGTCACTGAACGACATCAGAGTAGACGGCAGGCCATCACAGTGAGTGAGTTGGGGTTTAACGTTGCTTTGAACAATCTTTCAGTTATTAAACTCGTGGACAGATCAGGGAGAACGGGATCGACAGGGTGAGGAAAAGACGGAAAGAAACGCATGGTGAGAGATAACAGTTTATAGAACGACTCAAATTTGGTCTGGCTTCTACCCGTCGACCTGTCCAGCTTGGTTGGCATGGCTCTCGTGGTCACTGAAGCACGCAAACCACAACACAAAGATCATGTTTTGAGTCAAGTGGTGGCAGCAGGCAGGCCATCACAAATCTTGATTTAAAATAATACGGCTTAAAGACAGAAAGACCTGATGCGATTTTGTTTTGGATCCGACTTAAATCACTTGGGCACTCAATCGAATCAACTTGGTCTTGGATCTTGTTAAAGACTTCTGTCACCACGCCAGACTCTCGCCATACATGAAGCATATGCTTAGAGGTGCCTATGAATAAATTGTGCATAGTGTCTATCGTTGTGTATCGTTGACATTTTGATTAAGTCAAGATACAGTTAACACAGTATCTTGTTCCATCTCGTAATTTCTCTTATCTTGTCTGATCTACAGACGTTCTTCGTTGCCAGGTTCTTCGAACGAAGCCGCTATACTCCCAATGCCACCAGGAAACAATTTCTTACATCGACAACAACCTTAAACAGCTGAATGCCCAAGGAAACCACACGGATTTCTGGATGCAGGAATGTCACAACCAATCAGGATATGGGCCAGTTGAAATCTTCTTGTATGTAGATCTATCTTGACGGGAAAGCCATCTTTCCACGCTTGGACCAATTCATCAACTAATGGTCCATCAAAGGTGTTGGTTGGGGGCTGGTGAGGTATGACGGATACAATGATAATGTTCTCACGCTCAAACCTCTCTTCGCCCACCACTTGACTCGATACCTTGTCGCGGTGTGGTGGTTTGCGCGCTTCAGAGACCCCAAGAGCTAAGCCAGCTGTAGCGTATATGCTCCTGGTAGGGGCACCCAAGCTGGACAGGTCGACGGGTAGAAGCCAGACTGTCGATCCCTTTCTCCCTGATCTGTCCACTCTCCTTTGGATGCTAGTCATCCACGTGTTTAATAACTCAAATATTGTTGAAAGCACGTTAATCCCCCAACTCACTCGCTCACACCTCTCATGCCTTGGAAGATTATGGAATACCATGTACACAACTACCGTTTTTCCTGTATGTTTCAACGGCTGTAACCAGTCTAAGTTTAGCATGACCCATAATGAAATATAAATAATTTTCCACTTTCAAACCACCACTGGAGTCAATACCTTATCGTGGTGTGGTGGTTTGCGTGCTTACATGCTCCGGGTCGACGGGTAGAAGCCAGACCAAATATGAGTCCTTCTATAACCTGTGGGCTATCTCTCACTATGCCTTTCTTTCCGTCTTTTCCCTCATCCTATCGATCCCTTTCTCCCTGATCTTTCCACTCCTCTAATGGATTCTTGTCATCCACGTGTTTAATAACTTAAATATTGTTCAAAGCACGTTAAACCCCAACTCACTCACCCATTTTCAAATATTTCCACATTTGTCCGTCACACACATCTCTGGGCATAGAATCGTCACTGTTCCTATATCTCCAGGGGGCGGGATAGCGCGTTCGGCTTCGGATGCACCACTTGACTCAATACCTCATCGTGGTGTGGTGGTTAGCGTGCTTCAGAGACCCCGAGAGCTATGCTAGCCGGAGCTTACATGCTCCTGGTAGGGTCACCCAAGCTGGACAGGTCCACGGGGTAGAAGCCAGACCAAATTTGAGTCGTTCTAAAACCTGTTGTCTATCTCTCACTATGCCTTTCTTTCCGTCTTTTCCCTCATTCTGTCGATCCCTTTCTCCCTGATCTGTCCACTCTCTTTTGGATGCTTGTCATCCACGTGTTTAATAACTGAAATATTGTTCAAAGCACGTTAAACCCCAACTCACTCACTCACTCGGCTTCGGATCAGAAGGTCCGTGGTTCGAGTCCCGCCAGGGGCTCGGCAATTTTGTCTGCAGTAGAGAACTGTTCTACACGCAGTCAGGTTTGGGTACAATGCTACACTGAAATTCAGCGCAGTATCACTCATGGTTCGCTAGTTCCAGCCGATGCTCGCAGGTTTCACCGCAATGCATAGTCACAATGGTTTTGCGGGCTTTCTCTCTGCAATAATACTAGCAGCCGCGATATAAGTGAAATAATCTTGAAAGCGGCGTTAAACACCAACTCACCTCTCACCTCACCTATATCTCCAATGGTTGGACTTATCCGGAAACCTTTGCTTTTTTGCACTTATCCGGAAAGCTGCGAGTCCTTGACTGTTTTGTAGTAATAGTTCTTGAAAGGTATCAGCTTCTTGTCTGACGGGAGTATAACTGACTGGAGAAGCTTAGCTCCACAAGGTCTACGGTAATGTCCGCATCCGATGGTTTGACTGGGGTAAATGTGAGATAAATCTTTTTCTTACCCGCCCCAGGAATGCAAGTTCCTGCTCTCCACAAACTTAACATGCTCCTCTCTTTTTATAACACATGTCAACTGAATGCCCAATCTTTCCACAAAACGTACATTTTCTCTGAGGTGGACCACTAGTAGCTGCTGCCTGACTATGTTTAATGGCGGTCAACTCTGCCCTAAGTTGGCTAATCTGCTGGCAAAGCCCCTCTACCATTTCCTTACAAAAGGTCTTATCACTGGACTCAATTTCAGTCGTAGCTTGCACTAGCCTAC
Source organism: Phorcus lineatus (assembly GCA_921293015.1). Taxonomy (NCBI): domain Eukaryota; kingdom Metazoa; phylum Mollusca; class Gastropoda; order Trochida; family Trochidae; genus Phorcus; species Phorcus lineatus. The sequence goes on from OV121083.1 coordinate 11,425,599, forward strand.
AATTTCCTGTATCAGCCACTTCGATAGCCTCCCACTCTGTAGCAAAAGTCACTGCCTCATCTAAGGTTTTTAATATAGTATGTCTCATCTTCAACCTTAATTCACGATTTCCAAGTTTATTGATAAACTCGTTAACGCAAATCGTCTCCCTAGCTGATGTGTTAAGGCCGGGAAAAGCAGTATGACATAACTTGCGGAGAGCTACAGCAAAGTCAAGATAGGTTTCCCCGGTTTGCCTACCCCTACCATGAAATTCGACCAAAGCTAAAGCCTGTGTACCAGTGGGACGGAAACGATTGGTCAAAGCTGTTTTCACCAAAACATAATGACTGCGAATCTCGGGTGCCAAGTCAAAATAAACTCTACGAGCCCTTCCGGTGAGTCTTATTCCTAGAAACCGTGCCTTCTGCACCTCAGTCCACCCGTTCAGATCTCCGAACATCTCAAAAGTATCTAGCCAATCTTGCCACTCCTCCATCCTTTCACCTGTAAACACCTCGGGCAACAAAGTACTACTTAAGGCCCCTGGCCTAGCCTCACCTGCCATATCCCTATCCCTAGGTGTCGAAAATGCCAAATTCCTTCCCCTAGCGAAAGTCTTAGGAGTCTGAGTACCAAGCGTATCAGGCCAGGAAAACTGATCAACCTTATCCACACGAGAAGCCATCTTGTACTAAACTACAATCTACAGATCACCCTAGATGTCGTCCTACATTGGACGGTTTTGACGAAAAAAAAATAAAAATATATATTGGATATATTCATTCACTCAATAGTAACATTGGAAAGATAACACTACACCAAGTCACCACAATGTTCAATCGGACAACCCTCACCGGTTGAGTCACGCAACCAAACCTAGCACTGATGAAAACTCACTTCTAAGAAACCAACTTACAAAACAAGAATCCACTAAACTCAGCTACTTATGTGTACTGGCTTGATCAAATTTTATTATTTTTTTTTTTTTTTTTTTTTTTTTTATTCTGACAATATCCAAATGTCAGAGACAAACCTTCCCCGTCAAGAACAACTTAAGACAAACCTATCAGTAATATTACCTTTACTATGTCCTATCAAACAACAACTCACCCTAACTTACTCTAACAAATATCAAATTACATTAACTTACAAACGGCATATAATAAAAAAAACCTCATATGCCAACTAATCAAACTATAAAAAAAACCTATGTACTAATCACTTACTGACTTACAAATAACAAGACCTATCTATTCTGTCAAATTATCCTACCCTATCAAAGTATAACTCAACGTTATAGCCAACCTTATCAAATCCTACTACAAATAAGGGAAGGAAAAAAAAAACTAAGGACTACTACTGCATGGTGCAAACTAAAGTTTTATCTAAATATTAACACAAAGAAACAATGAAAGCCGTTACTCCGCACTCTTAACTAATACATCTGTCAGTCACAATTTATCTAACTAACTACCTAATCTACCTAACTAATTATCTAAACTAACCTTACCTAACTACTTAACTATCTAAACTAATTTAAATTATTTACCTAACCTAACAAATCCTAATAAATGCGAGAAGTCTGTTCCAAAAGTTCTAGTCTACCTGGTCTCGTACACAACGTTCGCCCTTAAAACGACGAAGGATCCTGCCGACGACGCCAATGTGAGATAAATCTTTTTCTTACCCGCCCCAGGAATGCAAGTTCCTGCTCTCACATAAAGGTTTAACCTTAAACTTGTGTGTGTGAGTACCAAGGAGCTATTACCTCCAGACAAACCTTCGCATGCAAAATAAAGTAACAACACAAGAAAAATCTGCTCTACATATTTATTCAATACATGCCATATATTTCAAGAGTCAAAGTTTCATTGGCCACTTCAAGTGGTTCAAACGGTCTCAACAGTGTAAACAATGCTCTGCACGTATACTCAATATCTGAACCAGACCCGGAATAGGGCTATATATACTTCAGGCTTACAGAGAAAAATATAGCCAGTCGACAAACTAAATGTATCTCAGCAAACTTACACAAAGGTAATGATTATCAACGAGACGTGTCTCATGTCACAAAGGGTACTGTCAAACTGTAAGTGTGTGTCTCAATAAACTTATTCAAAGTTACAGTTTCTACAAGGCGTGTTACAGGCTTCACAACGTACCTTCAAAGTGTAAGTGTCTTGACAAGCTGATACAAGATGATGATGATTATAACCCAAACGTGTTACAGGTCTCAAAACATACCCTCAAGACATAAGTGCACCTCGGCACAATCGTACAAAATCATGTTTCAGAACGTAGTCGTATCTTGACAAACTTATACAAAGTTTTAGGGTTTTCAACGAAACATGTTACATGTCTCACGAGGTGCTATAAAGAATGGAAAAAGGATGCCAACAAATGAGGAATGGGAAAAGGATGCCAACAGACTGATACGAAGTTATGACCATGTGATGTGAAATGTGATACAAGCTGATACAGAGCTGTAGTTATCGGTGGTTCACAGGTTAAAGAACAAATTCATTGTGGGAGGTCTTCCAACACCATCTATTTCATGGTTCATGGAGTTCTGAAACAACAATAAACTCTCATAAGTATACAAAATCTCTTTCTTATCTCTTATATACCTTTGAAACATTAAATATCTCCATAGTTCAGAATATATAATATGTCTCCAACAGAAACTCTTAATAAAATGAAGCACTCGTAATATCCCTCGAAGTAACTACAGTTTCTCTCTGAATCTATGAACATTATAATGATAAGTCTATACAGTAAACTCTAAATCTTATATATTTACTCTGAATATCTAAAAACAATGAATAATATTTACTAAATATAAACCCCTAAACACTCATACACAAACACCGCTGTCACTCGCTAATTCTCAGAAACGGTGCATCGCCGACTCTCAATTCCAAGAAAGGGACTATTCCACTTAAGTCGCGGGGGTGACAGGTTGTCAAAACAGAGCGACAAGATTTTGATAATTTACATATACATCCCCCTTTTATGACATTAAGCAATAAAACTACTCATTTATAAAGATATCAAATGATAATATCTTAAGAAACACATACGTCTGATACCTATTTCAAACAATACCTATTTTATGATTAATGGACTCTTCCAACTTTTACACATTGCTCATATTAAAATGCAAAATATCGTTAAAACTATGTTATGAAAAGAAAATTAATCATTATATTCGTATTCTACAAATAATTAAATACCTGAAGAATATGTCTCCCAACAATAAACATAAGTGTGATTGATGATAATCCTAAAATTCTCCTTCTTCATGCGCTCTCGAACTGAACTCTGCACAGAAAAAGACAATATGGCGCTAAAAAAAGGGAGCGCTTATTAAACAAAACAAATACCGGGAGAAATCCGTAAAAATAATTTGTACAACATATAAGTGTAATTCAAAATTAATATCATTCAAAACAACCTCGGGGCCACAACAGAGTGGAGAAATCAGTCAATACAGGTTGCTTAAGTGTCATTCTCTAAGATCAGACAACACTTTTGCACTGATCTTTTGTATTCTCCGAACTGCGTCTTTAATTTCACATTTCGAACAACATTGTCCTTTCCGGGGTACACTTCAATGACGCGAGCAAGTGTCCACTTTCCTCGTGGGGCTTGATAGTCCACAACAATTACAATATCTCCTACCCTCATCTGTCTATTCTTTGTTTTCCACTTTATTCTCTGCATAAGAGTAGGTATGTACTCCCTTATGAATCTCCTCCAAAACTGACTCACTATGGCTTGCACAAAGCCAAATCTCTTTCCAAGACTAGTTGACTCATTGAATGGACCCTGTGGTACATGAATTGATGCACGACCTATCATGAAATGATTAGGGGTCAAAGGTTGAAGGTCATCTGGGTCATTTGAACAGTAACCTAATGGGCGTGAGTTTAACAGACCCTCAACTTCACTGAACACTTGTCATTTCATTCCAGGATAGAGTTTGTTGCCCTATGCTCACTTTAATTGCTCTTTTAGCCTGTTTCACCATGCTCTCGTAGAAACCTCCCTGGTGGGGACTAAGTGGAGTTGTGAATATCCATCTCACATCATGCTGAATGCAGAACTCTTCAATCCGTGTACGTCCCTCTTGAACCAGCTTTCTTAATTCTCTGCAAGTTCCAACAAATGATGTACCATTATCTGATATGAATACTGAAGGCCGAACATGATGTGACACAAACCTCCTCAACGCGTGAAGAAAAGAATCTGTCGACAGGCTCTCTACAATCTCTAAATGCACTGCCCTGATTGTAGCACAAGTGAACAATGCTCCCCAAGCCTTTATTTTCTTATTTCGACCATACTTCAAGTGGAACGGGCCAAAAAGATCCACAGCAGTTGTAGAATAAGGAGGTGAAAACAACTTCAATCTTTCACCTGGCAAATCTCCCATCAATGTGGAGTGAGAAAGTTGTCGCATTTTACGACACACGGTACACTTGCGAATGATTTGTTTCACTGTATTCCTTCCCTGAATAATCCAGTATCTTCTTCGACTTTCCGATAGTGTCCGTTCAACTTCTGCATGGAACACACTGTGATGTACATCTCTCAAGATAAGTTTAGAAATATGATGTGAACCTGGGAGTAACACTGGATAGATTTGGTCGAAGCTCAATGGTGAATGCTTTACTCTTCCTCCTGCCCGGATTATCCCATCCTCTTCAAAGGGAGATAACTGGATGCAAGTCTTTCTCCAGTCATAGATCTGTTTTTGTGCTTCTCTGATTCAGAATGTCTCTGCTCTTTTCTTCTCTTCTGGTGACAGACATTTATTCAAACTTCTCTTCTCAGATGTCTTTTTCAAATTGTCCACAAATCTAAAACAATATGCAGTCACTCCGACCAATCTTGACCAACTTGAAAACTCTTCACAGTTGATAAATGTTTTCTCTGCATAACTCTGTTTCTCTGCACTGTTGCATGCATACTTGGTTGTTTTATCCTCTACATCATTCTCTGTCTCTTTGTTGTGCCAACATGATTGGTCTGGCCAATCAGTAGCAGGGTTCTGCAAAAAATCAGGTCCATAAAACCATCTGGTTTTCATTTCTGATACCTTGGCTCCACGGCTTAGGTCATCCTCTGGGTAAGATTTAGATGGAACATATCTCCATCTGTGAGTGTCCCATTCTGACTGGATTTCTGCAACACGCACACCAACAAAGGCCTTCTTGGTTGTTGACTCAGAATTTATCCATCTCAAAACAACTTGGGAATCTGTCCAAAGATACAATTCAGGTTTTTCTCTCAGCTCATTGTAAATAATTCTGGCTAATCTTGATGCCAGCAATGCTCCCATCAACTCTAATCGAGGAATTGTTGACTGTTTTAGCGGTGCAACTCGTACTTTAGAAGCCAATAAGAATGTTGTCCTTCTCTCTTCTGATGTGGATGACAGATACGCACAAGCTCCATATGCATCCTGACTGGCATCATAGAACACATGTAATTCAGAATTCAAATCTGTGGCACCTTCCTTCAGGCATCTTTCTACACTAATGGCATTCAGACCCTCTAGATCTTGAAATAATTCCCTCCATTCCTGACTGACATCACTAGATAGATTTTCATCCCAACCCAGTTTGTTTGGGGGGGCGGGATAGCGCAGTGGTTAGCGCGTTCGGCTTCGGATCAGGAGGTCCGTGGTTCGAATCCCGCCAGGGGCTCGGCAACTTTGTCTGCAGTAGAGAACTGTTCTACACGTAGTCAGGTTTGGGTGCAATGCTAAACTGAAATTCAGCGCAGTACCACCCATGGTTCGCTAGTTCCAGCCGATGCTCGCAGGTTTCACCGCAATGCATAGCCACAATGGTGTTGCGGGCTTTCTCCCTGCAATAATACTAGCAGCCGCGATATAAGTGAAATAATCTTGAAAGCGGCGTTAAACACCACCTCACCTCACCTCACCTCACCCAACCCAGTTTGTGTTTCCAAAGTCTCTGCATTGCAATTCTCGCTCTCACTGTTGTGATGGAAGCTAACCCGAGGGGGTCATAAATCATAGATAGCCTGGACAGCACAATTCTTTTTGTGAGAACACCACATATCTGCATGTCCACTTTGAAATGCAGTGTATCACTGACATGACACCAGTAAACACCAAGTGTCTTCACTCTTTCAATCAGATCAGTCCATTGCTGCGTCTCATGCTCAGCAGTCACATACCACTTCTTGATTTTGAAACTTCCTGAATCAAGAATTCTATCAATACTCTGTGTGAGCTCTTGTACTTTCTGTTTACTATCACATGAATGAAGAATGTCATCCATGTACCTATCCTTCCTTAAAATCTCTGCTGCCTCTGGATAGCTATCCTCATGCTCTTCTGCCATCTTCAGCATGACAAAATTGGCCATGTCTGGCGAGGGTTTATCACCAAATGTGACTCTTTTCAGTCTGTAAACCTTTGGCTTGATATTCGTATCAAGATCTCTCCAAAGGAATCTGTGCACATGGGTGTCTTCTTCTGGAAGAAGTATTTGTAGGAACATCTTTGATATGTCACCATGGAAGGCAACTGGCTTCTTCCTAAACCTGAGTAGAATGGAAAACAAGTCACCAAGTAAATTTGGTCCCTTATAGAAGTATGAATTCAGTGTTTGCCCTTCAAAGGAACACGCTGGATCAAACACCACTCTCAATGGCGTACTCGGTTTGTCCACTCTGTACACTCCGTGATGTGGAAGGTAGTAAACTGTAACCTGTTTGTTGTCCTGAACAATCTCTTCTGCCCAGTCATTCTCTATGTAACTTCTCATTGTCTCTCTGTACAGTTCAGCTTTCCTCTGATCAGTTGATAAACTTCTCTCCAATGAGAATAGGCGTCTCTCTGCTTGAATGTAGTTGTTGGGTAACTCTGTTCGGTCCTTCATCCAGGGCAGTCCAATCTCGTATCGCTCGCCTACCCTACGGCATGATGACTCCATCAAGGACAAGGCTGTTCTCTCTTTCTGTGACATGGCCCTTGTCGGGCACTCACAGCTTGGTGCTCTCACTCCAATAGTTTCCATGTCATACAATCTCTCTATGCTTGGGTCTTCTATTTTCTGACAAAAGTTGACTTGGATTCTCTCTGCCGGAAGAGAGTCTGCGCCAATAACGCACCATCCTAATCTAGTTTTCTTCACAACTGGCTTGTATGGAACACCCTCTCTAACCTCCTGTTCAGCATGCAAGTGGCTGTATTGCACACCAAGGATTAGATCTATAGGTCCAGCTCGATGAGGAAAGGTGATGTCTCTCAAATGTTTGAATGATGAAAGCCATTCTCTGTCAAGCGGGGGTAAACTCAGCACTGTTTTGTCCAACTCGTGAGCCTCAATGGCGAACTCCTCCCCACCAGTCAAGGGTGATATCCAACATTTAACTCTTCTACTGTCCTTACTCTCATGTCTCTGTCCACCAACTACTGATATTTCGAGTCCTTCCCTCTTACCCTGTAATCCAAGCATGTTGGCAAAATCTTTCCTTATGATGGTTGTCCCCGCACCACCATCAATTAGAACATTACCTTCCCTTACTCTTCCATTAGCTGATCTAAATCTGACTCTCACAACTGGCATGATACTGTTCTGGTCAAGAATTGATGATGCTCCACTTGCTGTAGGTGGATCCATGTGAATTAGCACATGATGTGTCCTTGTACAATCATTCTTTCCACACATCTTCTTTAACCTACAATCTTTCGTGATGTGTCCTCTGTTCAGACATGAATAACAAAGTTTATTGTCTTTTATGAGATTAACCCTCTCACTGACTGTTGAGCCTAGGAACTTTGGACAGTTAGGAACTTTGTGATTTTCACTACAGATGCAACAGTGGAACATTCTGCCTTGTGCTGAACTCACACTTTTTCTCTCACTTCTCTTGAAGTTTGTGTTATCATATCTCTCTCTCCCATGTCTCTCTATGTCCCCAAAGTCAGGGTCGAATTCAGCTCTCACAGCTCCATTGATGAAGTCACTTATACACTGCAAGTCTGGTGTAATTCCTTTCTCTCTCAACTCTGTAGCCTTTGACTTCCATCTGGGTATCAAGAAATCTGGAAACCTCTTGACTACCTGCCTAAGGGTTTCTGTGGCATTGATGTCTGACAGGAAATCAATTCTTCTTAAGGTGGCAAGTGTGGTAATGATATCAATAGAAAAAGCTCTCAACAAGTGTCGATCACTGTCTCGGATTTTCTCACCCCTTGTTAGTCTATCAATGAATGCTCTGGCAACTACACTTCTCTGTCCATAGAGCCTTTTAATTGTCTTCATTGCAGTGGCATACATTACTCCTGCTGAACCTAACCCACTCACAGATCTTGCTGCATCCCCCTCTAGCACCATCTTCAACTGCACCATCCTCAAATCATCTGTCAAATTCTCTTTGTCATGAATGTGAATTTTAAAACCTTCAATGAATTCAACATACTTCAAAGGATTCCCATCAAAAGGCTTAAGTTTGATTGGCTGAATGTCTCTACCTGCTTCAAGTCTATATAAAACCTCTGTAAGTGACAACTCTACATTATTTTTCACTTTTGCAGTTTCTTGGAACTCTACTAATCCATCAATCCAATCATCCACTGGCTTGTTACATGGAACACTCTTGACTGCGGTCTTGTTTTGATTATTTACTTCTGAATGTTTATCACTTTCAGGTTCATCGCTGTCCGAACACTCTATGCTGCTCTTGACTGCTGTGTTTGTCCCTGTATCCTTTCCTTTCACTTGCACCGGCTTGTCACAGAAGTGATCCTCTACTCTGATCTCAATAGTATGAAGGTCTCTAAGAAGATCTGACTCCCATCTGTCCAACTTCTTTTCATCAATTCCTTCTTCATACAGCTCACTGTTAAACTCTACTGCTTCGTCAACATTTTTCCTTATGTCTGACAGCTCCTTCTCTGCAAATCTCCTCACCAGTTCACCATTGTCCATCTTCTCTGTCGATCTCTTATTGGCTCTTGTAATCCTGCCTTTCAGGAATTTCCGCCTTCTCTTCACATACTGAAGTCTTGTCTCTGTTTGCTCCTCTGAATTCCCATCATTCCTAATGTCATTCTCCACAGTCTCCCTCTCTACAGATATCATATTCCACCAACTTCTTCAATCTCTTCATGCACTTGAACATCTGCCTCTATCTTTTTACTCTTAGACATTCTCTGTTCTTGTCACTGACCAAGTATCTCTTATCTCTTCTGATGTTTTATATCTCTTCAGAAAATAGTTCTCTCTATATTCTTCAGAACACACTTTGGTTCACAGATTAAAGAACAAATTCATTGTGGGAGGTCTTCCAACACCATTTATTTCATGGTTCATGGAGTTCTGAAACAACAATAAACTCTCATAAGTATACAAAATCTCTTTCTTATCTCTTATATACCTTTGAAACATTAAATCTCTCCATAGTTCAGAATATATAATATGTCTCCAACAGAAACTCTTAATAAAATGAAGCACTCGTAATATCCCTCGAAGTAACTACAGTTTCTCTCTGAATCTATGAACATTATAATGATAAGTCTATACAGTAAACTCTAAATCTTATATATTTACTCTGAATATCTAAAAACAAAGGCTTACAGAGAAAAATATAGCCAGTCGACAAACTAAATGTATCTCAGCAAACTTACACAAAGGTAATGATTATCAACGAGACGTGTCTCATGTCACAAAGGGTACTGTCAAACTGTAAGTGTGTGTCTCAATAAACTTATTCAAAGTTACAGTTTCTACAAGGCGTGTTACAGGCTTCACAACGTACCTTCAAAGTGTAAGTGTCTTGACAAGCTGATACAAGATGATGATGATTATAACCCAAACGTGTTACAGGTCTCAAAACATACCCTCAAGACATAAGTGCACCTCGGCACAATCGTACAAAATCATGTTTCAGAACGTAGTCGTATCTTGACAAACTTATACAAAGTTTTAGGGTTTTCAACGAAACATGTTACATGTCTCACGAGGTGCTATAAAGAATGGAAAAAGGATGCCAACAAATGAGGAATGGGAAAAGGATGCCAACAGACTGATACGAAGTTATGACCATGTGATGTGAAATGTGATACAAGCTGATACAGAGCTGTAGTTATCGGTGGTTCACAGGTTAAAGAACAAATTCATTGTGGGAGGTCTTCCAACACCATCTATTTCATGGTTCATGGAGTTCTGAAACAACAATAAACTCTCATAAGTATACAAAATCTCTTTCTTATCTCTTATATACCTTTGAAACATTAAATATCTCCATAGTTCAGAATATATAATATGTCTCCAACAGAAACTCTTAATAAAATGAAGCACTCGTAATATCCCTCGAAGTAACTACAGTTTCTCTCTGAATCTATGAACATTATAATGATAAGTCTATACAGTAAACTCTAAATCTTATATATTTACTCTGAATATCTAAAAACAATGAATAATATTTACTAAATATAAACCCCTAAACACTCATACACAAACACCGCTGTCACTCGCTAATTCTCAGAAACGGTGCATCGCCGACTCTCAATTCCAAGAAAGGGACTATTCCACTTAAGTCGCGGGGGTGACAGGTTGTCAAAACAGAGCGACAAGATTTTGATAATTTACATATACATCCCCCTTTTATGACATTAAGCAATAAAACTACTCATTTATAAAGATATCAAATGATAATATCTTAAGAAACACATACGTCTGATACCTATTTCAAACAATACCTATTTTATGATTAATGGACTCTTCCAACTTTTACACATTGCTCATATTAAATGCAAAATATCGTTAAAACTATGTTATGAAAAGAAAATTAATCATTATATTCGTATTCTACAAATTATTAAATACCTGAAGAATATGTCTCCCAACAATAAACATAAGTGTGATTGATGATAATCCTAAAGTTCTCCTTCTTCATGCGCTCTCGAACTGAACTCTACACAGAAAAAGACAATATGGCGCTAAAAAAAGGGAGCGCTTATTAAACAAAACAAATACCGGGAGAAATCCGTAAAAATAATTTGTACAACATATAAGTGTAATTCAAAATTAATATCATTCAAAACAATCGGTACGACGTGCTATATGTGTCAAGTTGCTATGAAGACGTGGGATGTGATACAATGTTGTAAATATTATTATGACGTTTTATGCATCTCGAAAAGTGCTAGGGAAATGGGAAAGGCGAACCGGGAGATGAAAACATACTATTCTTGTCAAAAGGCAAGAGCGTTCAGCTCAAAATGGTTTACACAGACAAGTTAAGTCAAACACTAGAATGCAAAAACAATTCGGGTCAAAACAAAATGGCGGACCAAAAACGCACGCGGTCCGAAATATAGTCATGGCTAACACAAAGTTACACGACTAACGCACGTTCGAAATCATACTACCTAGCAAAAACGTACATGTCTAATGCTAGCAAATGATAGACTAGAATATGTGACTGACAGAACTAAATTACCTGACCAGTAAATGAGTGCAATATACGGAGTAACCGGAGTAACGACTTCATGGTGGCCCCATCTCAAACACGTGTTTTAGTCCAAAAACAGTGCCTGCCTTATATAGACGGGCCAGCCCCTTCACACCTTTCCTACGCTTGCATGATAAAGTCCATCCAAGCATAACGGCTGACTCGACCCATTCAGAGCGTTTTTTTAGTCCCGAACTTATCCGAAGCATTCCAATTGTCCTCTGTTTTACATGCGTTGCGCATGTGCAACAGGAAGCAACACGACTGTCAACAAACCAGACACTTCCGTACCGGAGGCAACACACAAGCATCAGCCTACCGCGAGTACACAGGTAAAAACGCTGTTCGTTACTTATTGCTTCTCGCTCCACAGCAGTAAGACAGAATAGAGGGGACTGTTGAAGCAAGAAGGAAAAACAAAGTTTATAAAGTTAATTCGATCATTTCTCAGTAGCTTGGGGGTCAAGTACATGCTACTAACTTTATTGTATGGATATGTATACTTGTGTATCTGAGAAATATTCAGATAGATTTTAATCCTGTTTACCAATTCCTTTCTTTAAATAATGTCCGAGTTGCAAAAATGACCCGATTGAGCTACACATAAATATACATAGCACTTGTGCTGAACATGTTAAAACTATTAAGAGAACGATGATTGCTTTGAACTTGATCCCGTTTTAATTCTTTGCATATTACTGAGAGTGCTTTAAATATTGCCAGCGCCGCAAGCATGGCACTTTAACCATCAGCAGGGTGTCTCATGTAATCTAATCTTACTGTAAGAAGAAGCTATCAATAGGTGTTACTTTTATTCTTGAACATCATGTACGACGACAACTGCAAGGAAGTTTTCAAAAGGTTAAATGATGGTCTATTGGAGAGGTTGCATAGTGTCATACTATATTTTGAGGGCGGGATAGCGCAGTGGTTAGCGCATTCAGGAGGTCCGTGGTTCGAATCCCGCCAGTGGCTCGGCAACTTTGTCTGCAGTAGAGAACTGTTCTACACTCAGTCAGGTTTGGGTGCAATGCTGCACTGAAATTCAGCGCAGTACCACCCATGGTTCGCTAGTTCCAGCCGATGCTCGCAGGTTTCACCACAAGGCATAGCCACAATGGTGTTGCGGGCTTTCTCCCTGCTATAATACTAGCGGCCGCGATAGAAGTGAAATAATCTTAAAAGCTGCTCACCTCGTACTATATTTTAGATGTTTTCGGACGTGACCACTGACGATTTTGTATCAATATTCAATTTTCTGTTGTACTGTTACGCATAGAGACTGGCGACACACCATTCCAAGGACGTTGATAATAGCGTCAGTGATGAAAAATCCTGTTCATTTTATTCGCCTCATAAACATGAATATCAGCTCTTAAATGAGTGGGTTCATCAGTGTGTTATCCGCTCAGCATGATATGTAAAGCGTCTTTCTCTGGATGTCTAGGGTTGCCCAATTGCTAATTGATTCATGTTTTGGTTAGAGTAACAAACTGAGTCAGAAATTACTCATACTGAAATAAAGGAAATTATATCGTTTCTGCGAGATGTTCTGTATTCCGATTGCTCTTTAGAGTACACACCTGCAAGTTAAGAGAAGTTCTGTGACAGATGCAATTACTGTTATTTCTCTCTTATTTCAAGCTTCATTTAAATACATGTTTATTTTAAATTAATGGTACGTTCTAAAAAATATTGTAACACCTTTGAGTGCATCAACATAAATCCTGCTCCATCAACGTAATTGAATTCCCAGAGTTGCCTCTAATACCCAAAAGGAAGTTGCAGTTATAATTTCGAATTCAACGTATTTGTCATCCAAGGTGTGATGCAAATGCTTGATGCGTGCCGTTTCATTGACTTTTTATATGGCTTGGTATACGAGGCGTACAACAAATTATTCTTTTACATTATCGTTATAACCGTGCAAATAATGGCTTGTTAAAATGAAACGTTCGCAGTCAAGAGGGATGTCAAAGTAGTATACTTATGAGTAATATAATTTGTTCATGTTTTATGAAGAAGAGCTGCGTCTGTGATTGAACAGGTGGTAATTGGGTTCTCTGTTTAGATTAACTAACGAAGTCAAAAATTAAACTTCCGAAAATAGAGATGAAATGAGTTATGAAATATATTGTTTTAGTCATTTTTAATATCAATTGCTCCGAAGAAAACGCCAACACAAGTTTAAAGAAGTATTAAGACTTTAAGTCAGATAGAATAACTGTTTTTCCCTCTTACTTTTAGCTAACACAGACGTCTTTGACATTTGTTATAACAACTTAACGTCAGCAATACAAATGCTGCCAAGTATAACATAAATTAGATTTTATATAACAAGCAGGCAATAAATATGATTATACAAAGATTATTGTTTCACACAGTGTTGTGAAGTTTTTTGGTTTGATGTTTAAGATTTCCTTAAGATAGTAAACCTAAACCTTTGCCTATTGTCGATTTACTGAAATTAATTATAAAAAACACTTCACAACGTTCTATGTACTCCTCCGTGCTTATATTTTGCTAATATGCTCCTGGTAGGGGCACCCAAGCTGGACAAGTCGACGGATAGAAGCCAGACCAATTTTTGGTCCTTCTAAAACCTGTTCGCGAGCAAGAAATGACATAGATAACATTTTCTGATTTACATGACATGTTGCTTTTGACATGAAAGTCTACTCCATTCTCGAAAGTTGTTGTCGAGCCTTCTTCTAAAATGTTATCTATGTCATTTCTTGTGAAAAGTGTGGTCTAAAATACATTGGACAAACGAACAACTTGCAAAACAGAGTAACAGTTCAATAACAACAAATAAGAGATGATAATTTAAGACACTTAAAAGTTAGTAAACACACATCTCAATGCAGTAATGGTGCTTTTAGAATATTTCCTTTTTACGAAATATTCAATAATGGAAGTGACATTACATCACAATTGCTAACAAAGGAACAGTACTTCATTTCAAAATTTTCTCCTTCATTGAACAGCGTCATAAATCCCTAATCCTATCACTGCCAATTCAAACCTATTAGATTTAAGAGCGGATAACTCACCAGGACGATTGTTGATTATTTTGCTGTTTGTGTTGCATTGTGTTGTTACTTACATACACTGAAGACTATATAAGACTGCTGCTGTGCTTCAAGCATACATTCCCTGAAGAAGCTTCGAATGAAGAAGCAGAAATATGCATATTGGAAAAAAGATAAAGTCATGATTTTGAAAGTTTATTTACATCTTCTCTGTAATTTTTAATACTTTCATATATATATACACCTTTCCATTGAGCTGTCTGTTAAAAGAAACACCCAACTCTGAGTATCACCTGTGATGTTTGGCTCGAGAAAGCATTGAATGTTGTTCTAAGGGCATTATATACTAAAAGTTAAGCACCCCCTGCGTTTTTGGTCATCAAGGTGAGCATACATTCAAATTAACAGAATACGGAGACGCAAACATGAGAAATGCATTGTGGTTATCAAAGAACAGATTCTTGGGCATGAAAGAAAAACAAAAAATTGATAGTTCTGTTTATTGATCTTGTGGGCTAGAATAAAAAAGGGTGTTTTTCATGAAAATTTAAACTGTGTAAAAGTATTGTGCTGGTGAGTCAACAGCTGAAGATTGGTTGATGAAGATTGTCCCATCGTTCCTACAGAATATCGGGAACACTTTGCAGTTAGTACCGAGTATTTCCTCCATGTGCCCGGATGACGGCAGCTACTCTTCGTGGCATACCCCTCACAAGACGTTGAAACTGAACCAATGGTAATCTATGCCATTCTTCATGTAGTGCTGCTTCCAGTTCACGTGCATTCTGTACAGGGGGGTCACGCTGTTGCACACGACGACCAATGATATCCCAGATGTGCTCGATAGGGTTGAGATCTGGACTCATTGCTGGCCAATCACACCTCTCCACAGCATTTTGTTGGATGAATCGGTTCACTGCGATGGAACGATGGGGCCTGGCATTGTCATCCATTAAAACTGGCCTTGAGGCAAGAGTATGGTTGTTGAAATGAGGAACGACAATGGGTTGTAACACTTCTTGGATGTACCTTTCGCCTGTAAGGTTGGCCCGTATAGTCAGAAGATCCAACTTGCAGTTGTGTGAAAAGCAACCCCATACCATCACCGAGCCTCCACCGAAAGGAACATTAGGGAGGATGTTCTTGGGAGCATAGGCTGTATTTCTACGCCTCCAAACTCTAATTCGGCCATCTTTGGGGTGTAGCATGAACTGACTCTCATCGGACCAATGGATCCTCCTCCATGACCTCACATTCCAGTTTCTTCTGGCCTGGCACCACATCAGTCGCCTTCGCTTATGCTCATTTGTTAACAGTGGACGCCTGATCACCCTCCTGGAAGTCAAACCTGCAGCTTTCAGACGATTTCTCACAGTCTTAGTGCTCAATCGGCGATTTGGTAACCAGAGACCTTTCAGGATTCTACTTGTAACGCAGGGAAAACGCCTTATCAGTCGAATAAGAGCCCTATCTTCGCGATGGGATGTAACACGGGGACGTCCTGAACGTGGTCGGTCCTTGACTTGACGACTCATGTTATGTTTTCTGACCAGTCTGCTAATTACAGTGTAGTGATATCCTGTTCGTCTTCCAATTGCCTTGTAGGACATTCCTGCATCATGAAGACCAATAATTTGCCACCTTAACGCTTCTGGCAATCTCCTACGTATCCCATTGCGACTGCTACTGACAGAAAAATCCCTGCAACAATCATTTAAATAGTGAATTTGTCCTGCATGAAGATAGTGAAGTTTGGAAAAATCATGGGTCTCGTCTTGCACATGCATCATGGCTGCGTGTGGATGCGCGAGTTTCAATAAAATTCAGTCCATGCATTGCAAATTGAATGTGGATTGATGTTAATGAATATAATTTTCATTGTTGTCGACCTAACATATATTTATACCTATTTTATTATGGGGGTGCTTAACTTCTTTCTAAGTGTATATATAAGATGTTTGAAAAATTTACAATTTGAACAATATCTATTTTACAAAAGTCTATTTCTATCCCAATCCTTAAATTCCGAACTTCAAACCATAACATACCCATAGAGACTGGCAGGTGGCAGGGTATTGCGAGGGTAGAACGTCTATGTAAGCTATGCAACCAAAATGTAATTGGAGATGTGTTTCACTACATCTTCAGGTGTAAAGCCCTTCAAGCAATTAGAGCTCTGTATATTCCCGAAAAATATTGTAAATATCCAAATGTTTATTCTCTTTGTAAAATTTGACCCTTAAATGTACAAAAGAACTGATACGTATATCTAGATTCATTACTATGTTACAATTGATGTTAAGAAATAGTGCATTAGACGCATGTTTATTATTAGATATATATTGTAAAGTTGTTTTGCTCTTGTTCCACCGTTGGCGGTTTTTTGAGTGAGCGAATAAAGATTGATTGATTGGTTTGCCAAAAAGTCAAGCAGTTGATCATTATACTATCAATGATGCTCACATTTTGCTTACATCGATTTTTCAACAATGCATGGTAGCCATTATGCTGCAGAGGTATCAAATCCATACGGAGGGGCTGCCCTTATTCATATGGCATAGATAGTTATGTATCATGAACATATTTCTAAAATATCGTTTATTTAACATACATAACAGGGATTTGCGATTATCAGGTGTGTCCAATGTACGTCTCTGTGCTATTCAACGTATTGTTTTTACATTACAAATTACTGATGTTTAGTAATATCGTTGTTTTCCTGCACATATATTTATATGTTTGATATTATATATCTCATAAAGTTAATGTTATCGCTTCCATTCTAATCGAAATAGCCCGCAAAGAGAGAAAAAATATAAAAGACTTGTGCAGCCATCGAATTTTGTATGTGTTATTTGGTTTATTATTATTATTAATAAAATAAAAGATGGAAGAGGACACGTAAAATTTGTCTTTAGATAATTCTGTTTTCAAACAAGCACAAGAGAACGACCGCTATTAAAGATAAAAGATGATATAGTGTCAGGTTCAAGCTGAACACAAGCGCACAGAAGCTAAACTGCCATTCTGCCGTTTTCAACACTTTACAAAATGATTGATGCAGTTACTTATAAAATACCACATCTACACTGGTGTTAACAAAGAGAAAGACTGAAGACCAACGCTGATACTGTTTAAGAATATTTTAATAACCACAAATCAAGGAGATATAAGTTTTGAAATCTCACTTTTGCTGATGTTTATCAGTCGTCTTGCAAAATTTGTCAATCACGAAGTTTCAGGATAGCTGATTAATTACCCAGTCAGTTCAATCAGTACTCTTCCAAATCATAAAGTACCATGTAACGTGGATTGATTGGTTTTATTCAAACACTTGAAAATGAAAAACTATTCGTGTTTTAGTTAAAATGGTTCAGGAAGTTCTTTTCGAATGAGGAATTTGTTTTCAATGCATCTTTTTATCAAGCTTCAAGAAACTTAAGCCATTTAATTTCTTAGTTTGCTGAGAACAATCTTTGATATTATCACTTTGGTTTTATTTTAGGAATTACTCAGAATTATTTCCTTTTTAAAATTCAATCACTAAAACCTATAAAATTGCATCTTTCATAATTGCGTTGCACTAATCAAATAAGTAACGGTCCCACATAATTTCAGAAAATCTGTTTTTGAGTGTTGCGTGGTACCACTCATGGTTCGCTAGTTCCAGCCGATGCTCGCAGGTTTCACCGCAATGCATAGCCACTATAGTGTTGCGGGCTTTCTTCCTGCAATAATACTAGCAGCCGCGATATAAGTGAAATAATCTTGAAAGCGGCATTAAATCCCAACTCACCTCACCTCTTTGAGTGTTCTTGATACGATGGGAAGCATGTGAAAATCTAATCAAATACTGTTTTAGACACTCTTTAGATAGGCAGATAAGAGGAGCAATACAGCATATCAACGTCAACATTATTATAATTATTATACCCATTGATTAAGGTTTGTGGAAATGGACCTTCACAATGCAAATATAATGTATCTAATTTGACCTGAGAGGCATGCAACAAGATTTATACAGAAAAACCCAAAGGGTTCCCCTATTTAAATAAACAACAAACAAAATTCATCATGTTAGTAAACTGCATGGTTTCAAATATCAGGGCGGTTTTCTAGATACTGAAAAGTATTTTCACCAGTACCCATATTTTCCTTCTCTATATTATCCTTTATGACAAGTATACATTAAACCAAAATATATTCATTCACAGAATTAACTTTGAAAAAACTAATCGTATTCCATGATCAAACCCGAGATGATTATTCAGTTTTCATTTGAGTTACTACGTTTAAAAAAAACAAATGAGTGATTTTAACTTTAAAAAGCAATTTTTTAAAACAAGGGAATGTGTACCGTTTTTAATTCCAATAGCAATGTCATTTTTTATTGTTTAATTTATTTCAAAGTTTCTAATTGTTTTGGAAATTTTATTCTGCGGACAACGCTCAAGATGAAATATTCTTAATGACAACATAAGACATGCCACATTGACTGAAAATCCTCAATGTTATGGTTGTATTGAATTAAGACCATATTTGGTTTTTATTTCAATGTATAGTTGTAAAATCACGTCGGTATTCTCACAAGTTAGCTTGTAAGGTGAAGCAATGATGTAGTTGCAAGTGACTATAGAAATTACTGTTTAACATTTATTGATGAATTATTTATTCTGATTACATTTCATATTTTAATTCTTTGAAAATAATCATAAATCACAACTGAATAAACCGTACTAAGGTTTATCACAAGTAAAGAGCAATGACACAGGAATAGGAATAATAGGCAACTTCAAGAGTGTTCTTAAGAATGTCCATCCATCTTCCTTAAACAATAGTTCGTGTTGTTCGGTCCTAGAGCACTGCACTTTTAAACTATCTGGTATCATCAAACAAAATACATCTAAATTATAGCCGCCATCTCAGTTAAAACTTAAAACAGTTTCAAACACACGTGCAACGTTTCAAGAGGATATGATGAGCCGTTTTGCAGCTCAGTTCCGGAAACGAACTTATTCCTGTATTGAGTCCTAATTCAAAACATTTCCGTTGAAAAGAAAACACTATTCATCATCTCTCGGGACAAATGCCTCGTATGGCTGGATCGGCTTGACTTAGTTCACCTGTTTTTATTTCAACCAATGAAATTATTTCATCCGGGCTGTGCCGCTGTTGCTGTTTGTACTATTGGTTGGTTTAATAGCTAGCAATACGAGGTTTTTGGCTTGAAAGAGATCAGGGTATTAGGAAGGACGAGGGGATTCATAGAAGCTGATTTAGCATAATGATTATTCTAAGACATCTGAAAATATCAAAAGGAACCACCTTATACAATTTTTTTAATCATTTGATGGGCGGTGAGTTCTGCCACGGAATCATAAGATTTGTGAAGACTCTAGTGAACTCTTTTTCAGTGTCAATGAATATGTTTTCACAGTATAATCAAAACCAAAAATATTCACGTCATCGAAAGTAGTTACTAGTAGCCAAAACCTCACATAAATTTACGATTCTGAGCGTTTGTCCTTTATCATCTTTATTACTTTTACCCGCTTATTTTGAGGGATATTTTTACTACAAGTGTTCCATGAAATATCAGAAGGATCACAATCAAATACACACAACTCATACCTCACACTCTAAAATCTTCCAATAGCACAAGCCTCCTCAATAGGCGACATTCATTCACATCAATCGCAGTTTTTGTTACTTTCCTAACGTTAGTTTACTTTGTCAAGAGAAATGGTGGCACATACAATTGTGCGTGATCGATATCCTAACTCCAACAGTTCATGTCACGGCATTTATCTGGTTTAGTTTACGAGCCTGCCGAACGTTAATGCAACAACTGGTCGCAATCGAATGAGATAATTATCAGATACAAGTCATTGAACAGGAAATATTGACCCGTTGGAAATAGGTGTGTGTGCAAATCCAGTTCACTATACTATTAACTATAGTGAAGGTAATTCGCGTTCGAAAAAAACAATCATTAAATAAATCATTAGCATTTTGAACAAGTGAAGCAATAAAATAGGTGCTTTTAGAAGTTTAAATGGTAAACGTTCCAGTAAAATCCCTTTCAATATATATATATATATATATATATATATATATATATATATATTCTTTAAAAATAACAAACTGAAGATTATAAAGAATATTTGATACATAAACCATGAACATTTAACTTTTACATCTATATCTATATCTATATATATATATATATATATATATATATATCTGAGCCTCTGACTTCAGCCGTCTGTAGAAACAAAGCAGACAGACTCGGCTAAATACCCAATCGAGTAATCTTGCTGTATCAGCGTAGGTAGATCAGCGGATGAGCGTAATTGAATCCGCTGATTCTTCTGTTATGCGTTTTTTTTCTTGCCAGTGTTCAACTGTCAGTATGTTTTGGAGCAGTAAATGACAACCAAAAGTGTCAAAATTTAATAATTAATTACTAAAAGAAGAGTTGTGCAAAGAAGATGCTGGGCTTGCACTAAATAGTGATACTTAACAGCCTTTCTTGTTGGCAGTTTGTACCCGCCTTTCCCAGGGTCTTTTCTGTTTCACGAACTTACGATTCTCCAAAGATACATGTATGGGTCTGGCACAATCAAAAGCTTTACGATACGAAAACGGTCTCGTGAGCCTATATGACCTTTGCTTCAAAGTGCCTCGTTGTCATCTACAACTTCAAATGAAAACACTTCAAACAAATAAATTGATTCTTAGAAAACTTATCCACCAAGAGTTAAATAACAAAATATATCACTTACGTTTTCCCCCAGATACGACTACAATCAAATCCAACATGAATATTTACTAATAATAACAATAATAACAAAAAGGTAAAGAAAAGTGACATTTTGTTTTTAAAGCAATTTGTAGACGGCAAAACGCAAATTTTCCAAAAAAGCAGTACATAGTTAACCAAAGCACACACACACACACACCCAGACACACAGTCCCAGCACTACATAAATATAGGTCAAACTATACAGAGATCCAAATGTAAAAACACTCCTACCACAATGTGCTTCCGATTTAGATATATTTATTGCGTCATTGTACAATCTTTCACCAGCAGTTTTATGTGATTTCATATTTATTCAGATACTTTATGAAAATTACTATTTACGTTTACTATTTACTCTCGATATTTGTATCACAGACACAAGCTTATTGATAATTACACAGTATACTCCTTTAAAGAACAAAAAGTAGTACATGTTTTGCAGCTATAATTCAATTATTATCGCATTTGTGATTCTATCTCGACCTTAACCAAAAGTTCGCGAACAGAAACGCAAAAAGAAAAATTCTCTTTCGATTTAAGCCTTTTGGCATTCCTAACCAAGACTCAAAGTAAAGAATTCATCGCTATATAGGGGACACGCTGGTTGAGATTTCCGACTTGCTGAGCCCTCGTCTGGTTTCGCTAATAACACGTTTCCATTAAAGATATTCAACGTTACAATGTCTCTTTTATAATTAGTCTATCCAACTATCGGTTAACCAAACTGCATTAAAAATCGGAAGTGAAATTAAGATTTAAAATTTGTCAGTAACTTTTATTTAATATAAGTTTCTAATCAGTGCTCTCAAAGAGGTACAAACTCCAAAACTGAATAGAGTAAGCATCACCAATATAGGGTTACAGTAATTAAGTATGTTAGCTTTTAGTGGTCACATTCTTCGTGTAGCTTGAATTTCTTGATGTAAGTATACAGTTGTCACCTAAGGGTACTTATAGGACTTCTCTGTTAACATTTCTGAAAGCAAAGTTTTGGAAACTTTAAAGTTTGAAGAATTTTGAAATGTTCCTAAATCATGTTCGAGTACATTTATCTAAAAATGTGTCATCGGATTTTAGATAATGATTCGCAGTTGCTGTTATGTAAACAAGTCAATGAAAATGGTTTTGCTGGTTATTTCGATAGTGTGAAGTTCAATATATTTTAAAACTAATACATTATGCTATGGTGGGATATTTTGTATTCGTTGTTCAATTGAAAAGAAACAAAGAAACTGTTTGTCCCATATTCTTTATCTTAACTTTTGACAACTTATCTCAAATTGGCCATGATATTTTCATATTTATCAAGACATGAATATGACCACAATCATTTAACTTACACATTTTACGTACGAGGGGAGGTCAATAAGTTAATATATGTTAGTATTGATTCACCCCTGATGACATCAGCGTTGATGTCATTATTGAAACAGTTTGACAACAGTTTACAGACATACACAACCATTCCGGATCATTTATTTGAGATAAACAGCCTGTTGAACACAGGTGCCTTACTGTAATCACTTAAAGATCTAAAACTGAGCATCGTGCGGTTATTAAGTTTCTCACGAAGGAGGAGTGAATGCGACCCAAGTACATAAAGGTATGACCAATATGTATAGGAAAGACGCCCCTCAATATCCATCTGTTTCAAAATTGTTTAAGTTGTTTGAGTTTAAGTGGGGTCGCTGCTCATTGGACGGCTTATCAACTCCGATAGTAAAATTAAGGGTGGACGAGATACCTTCAGAGTGTGGTATTTCTCATGGAAGTGTTTACACCATATTTCATGAGCACTTATACATGCCCAAGGTGTCTGCAAGATGAGGGCCATGAAACTTAATTGCACAAGCTCAACACCAGAGTGTTTAACCCAGTCGTGAGCTATTAAACATTTACATGCTGATCCCGATGACCTCCATGCCCGTCTGGTTACAGGGGATGAAACGTGGATTCATCACTGGGATCCTGACACCCAGCAAGAACCCATGCAATTGAAGCATAAGCATCCTCCTGCATTCAAGACGTTCAGAAATCAGTCTTCTGCTGGCAAGATCATAGCGACCATTTTCTAGTATTCAAGGGGAGTTATACTTATATAGTAGATTACAAAGTACCTAAAACTACAAAAACAGAAGCTTACTATGCTGTGCTGACTTGTTGAAGGAATTGAGAGCGGTGATCAAGAAGACGAGGCGTAGCATGTTGCACTTGAACAATTCGGCTTTGGACAACTAAACCATCCCCATACAGTCCAGATCTGGCACCTAGCAACATCTATCTATTTCGCAATTTGAAATCACACTTGAGCGGTACAAGAATTGGTGATGATGAACTCAAGGCAGCTACTGAGGCGTTACTGAGGGGAAAGTAAGGAATCTTCTGCTACACGGACACAGGGAGATATAACAATATAACCCATACCATAAGCATTGGCTTCTGTGAATTTATTTACTTCCCCTTGTAACTGCGTGTTGCTAGGAGGAGTAATATATACTCAAGTTCTCTTCAGGTTGGTAAATTATATTGTGTGTTCTTTTGTACATACTGAAAATATATTCAATCAAAAAGCAATAAACCAACAAAGTTTCACCAAGGTGAATGTAAGACGAATTTCCGCGAGTTTTGCCTGACGGGGGAAGTTGATCTTGTAACAAAATATAGTAAAATCTTTAGGTATCTTTCGTTTCGAAAAGAACACATTGCTAATTATGACAACCTGTGACGTTGTTCACGGAGAATCAAATGTGTATATGGACTAAACTTTTAAGCAAGATATTTACATCATAAGCAGCGGCGATGTTTATCAAATAATTATTATATTTATTATACATTTATGATAACTTCATAATTCCTGTCTATTTCCACTATTGTGTTGATGCCCTAAGAGTAGACAGATTACCGTAAAAAGGTTATCTGAGTGGCTTCCTCAGCAAATATCATTATAAAGATGGACAACCTAGCCCTTGAGTTCATGTCCGTATAAACCATAGCGTCTGGTCACCAATTTGATTTGTCACATTGGCTTATAATATTTATAGGCAGAATAATCGATGCTTCAAAACGTCAAAACAAATATACAAGTGAATATTCATCTATCAGATTTGTAAATGTGAGCACTTAAGATTTCAGCTTTCAGTGTTGTATAAATTTAAATGTTCTAGAAATAACCTGTAATTGATTTCTCATATGTGTACCAAAAAACCCCAATTACATGCGGTAGTAAGAAAACTTTCATAACTTAGTATGATGTAGACAGAAGCATATAAAAACGCTTGTTTATATAGAGAGTTTTAACTGTCTAAAGACTAATTTAAAATCTTGTTAAGTAAATTAAACGAATTACTGTATCTATTGTTTGCTGTCAGACGTATGTGTTGCTCAACAGATGTTCGCGAGTTTAGGTTTTATGGAAATCGTATGAGATTACTGTCTTTAAACGGTCCATTGTAGACTGCTCTTCACTCAATTAAAGATCTATCAGCCCATAATTTAGAAATTTAAAGGAGTAATTCCATAGCAAATGGTTATTTAGGTTTTGAAGTTTTATTTGTTTCGGAGTAGAGAATGGAGGAATAACATATAATTTACCAGATCTCTTCGAAAGTTCTTCTAATGTGGACATCATTCATTTACACTTTTAAAGGACTGGTTCGTATTAATTCCTGATGACCAATTTTGACAAAGATGTTGTAAAATTTCCGAGTTTCATTAAAATACTGTGACTCTGCTAGCTAATAGTTGCAAGTCCTGCCCGCCTCAGATTAACTTTTAAATTAGTTATCTGACTTTAATGATATTTAGGATGAAGATGCTGTGTACATGGATGTGTGCCATTCTTCAAAATTTGGAGATTACAGTTGTGACCTTTTAAAGTCTTCATAAATGTATTTGAATCTAATGTATTTTAGACAAGATTTGTAGTGAGTCCCTTTTTCGAATTAATCACAGTGATCAAGAATAACATGGAGGTCGTTTTGACTAAAAAATTTGGGTTTATTGGGGCTGAAAATAAAAACCTCATGACAATG
Organism: Phorcus lineatus; assembly: GCA_921293015.1. NCBI lineage: Eukaryota > Metazoa > Mollusca > Gastropoda > Trochida > Trochidae > Phorcus > Phorcus lineatus. The sequence continues at coordinate 11,450,948 of OV121083.1, forward strand.
GAGATGATCCAATCTTCTCTATCTATGACATTGGTCTATTCGATTTTGTATATGTATAACAAAAAGAAACATGAATTATTTTCCTTTAAATTTTGCGTTTGACCTAAAGATGTTGAATTAATTTTGTTCATTATTATACAGGTCCAGCAAATAAATATCAAAGAGGTTTTATGTTTAATATTGTCGTAGAAAAAAACCTAAATTGATGAAATATATAATATCTAAAACGAAGTTTTAAGCCATCTTACAAGAGTTGGCGGGGGCGGGATAGCGCAGTGGTTAGCGCGTTCGGCTTCGGATCAAGAGGTCCGTGGTTCGAATCCCGCCAGGGGCTCGGCAACTTTGTCTGCAGTAGAGAACCGTTCTACACGCAATGCTACACTGGGTGCAATGCTACACTGAATATCAGCGCAGGACCACCCATGGTTAGCTAGTTACAGCCGATGCTCGCAGCTTTCACCGCAATTCATAGCCACAATGGTGTTGCGGGCTTTGTCCCTGCAATAATACTAGCAGCCGCGATAGAAGTGAAATAATCTTGAAAGCGGCGTTAAACACCAACTCACCTCACCTTTGCTTCAAAATCATATTTTGAGGGGAAACTTAAAACATTTTTCAAACCACCGTTTTATCAGTGACAGAACTTTGATACTTGTTAAGTTTATTTATATATATATAACTCATCCGAGGGAGCAGAGCGGGGTGAAAAGAGATCGAAATGATAAGGAAAACAGGGGCGGACACAGGATTCTCATTTTGGAGGGATGCGCCCTGTGGATGTCACAAGTACAAAATGTGCACGTGTATCCACAGTAAACTACAACATTCGACATTTTATGAATTTAAATTCTCTTGGAAGGGATCCGAACATTTAATTCTCTTGGAAGGGATCCGCAAATTGGAAAGGAAATGCAATGTGAGAGTAAGGACAGCATGTTTCAGAACGATTCAAATTTGTATTGTAGTTAAACTATTGACTACTAATGACTTGGCAGTGGTTGGCGTGTTCAGCGTCGGTCAAACCAGCAAGGGGCCCGGCGACTTTGTCTGCAGTAGAGAACTGTTCTACCTGCAGTAAGGTTTTGTGGAATGCTTCACTGAATTTCAGCTCAGTACCACCAATGGTTCGCTAGTTGAGCCGATGCTCGCGATTTTACCGCAATGCATAGCTACAATAGTGTTGCGGGTTTTCTCCCTGCAATGACACTAGCAGTAGTGATATAAATGAAGTATCGTGAAAACGACGCCAAACCACATGTTAACTCACCTCACTCGCATATTAAGAAGATAATTTTGTCAAACAAAACCTTAAAACTGCTTAATAACTCAGAAGTAAACTGTTTCTTGTCTTGTAGCTGTCATGTTTATCATTACACCATCTAACACTTAAGTATCCTAAAGTGCAACGAAATTGGATTTGGTAAACCGGTTGGGTGTTTTTCACTTGAACATTTCCTTTCCATTTTCCTTTCGATAAGCAAATGCCCCGTTTCATTTCGAAATTGAATAGACAAACCCTTGGAAGCCACAAATGTTTTATGAATCAATTCCACAGATGAGTTGCTATTTTCAAAATGTCCGAATTATTGAGGAAATAGACGCTACATGAAATTTTTGTGTGAAAAAATTGTCCTATATCATCATGTTATCTGATTCATAACAAGCAAAACTGCACGATGTATTCATTTTTAATTGCTTATCATTCTAATTCATTTTTGCAAAACTCAGTTTCGGAAAATAAGGGTCAAACACATGAAATGCTTAAGAATAACTTGTGTTTTTTAAAATAGCAAGTTTTTTATACACTTTATCTAAATTATTTAGCACTTTTTGGGTCTCCGAAAGATTCAAAGAATTATCGGCTTTAATAACAATGCCAAAATGAAATCACTTTCTGACTTTAAAAAAATTATTTAGTGCGGGATTCAATTAACTACACATCATTCTCAAGAATCCGCTCACTGAACATTAATACAGATGCACTATTTATCTTTGACGTAATGTTAGTTTAACGCTGATTCAAGGATAAATCAAAATAATAAATTGACAGTACAACAAGATTTTTGTTTCAGCTTCGTTGAATAGCGGTATCTAATTCGCTTAAAATATACACCAAACGTACTAGTCACATCGAGCTGTCAGCTATTTGCCTTGTTAAATATCAAGGTATACAAATTGGCTGTCGTAGCAGGGTGATTACCCTTTATAATAATAATAATAAACTAGTCATTTATAAAGCGCCATTTTTCCAGAACTCTGCTCAAAGGCGCTTCAGTCATATGCTCTCTGGAAGAGGAATGTTTTCAGTTTTCCTCTGAAATGTTCAAGGGTCTCTATGGATCGTAGATCCTCCGGGAGTTTGTTCCAGAGGTCTGCACCAGCTTTGGAGAAGGAACGATCACCAAAACTTGCTGTTCGAGTTATTGGAACAGACACAGTCAAGCTTGATGTGGATCTTAGGGTCCTACTTGGTCTGTATGGTTTGATGAGCTCTTGGATGTAGCTTGGAGCGAGCCCATGCAGTGCCTTGAAAACCAATAGCAGGACTTTGAACTGTATCCGTTCATTCATTGGCAGCCAGTGCAAACCTTTTAATACTGGACTGACGTGATCATACTTCCGGGTTCCTGTGATCATTCGAGCAGCACAATTTTGTACTCGTTGAAGTTTGCCCAGTTGGTTCTTGGGTATGCCATACAATAGGCTGTTGCAATAGTCCAGCTGGGATGTTACAAAAGCTTGAACTAATGTTTTAACTGCATCTTCAGTCAGATATTTCTTGATTTGACTTATATTCCTGATGTGGTAGTATGATTTACTGCATATTTTCCTGACATGGACCTGGAAGTTCATCGCAGAATCAAATACAACCCCTAGATTTCTTGCTGAATCACTTGGTGCAATACTGCAGTTGCCAAATCTCAGTTGGTGATGTGAGAATACTGGTGATCTTGTTGGTCTCGGTGTTATTTCTGTCTTTTCATCGTTTAGCTTGAGAAAATTTGTTCTCATCCAGCACCTGATATCATCAATGCAGTTTGTAATTGCCTGGAATGTATCTGTCACAGACGATGACACAAGTGGTCTGAAGCCAAGGTACAGTTGAGTGTCATCTGCATATAAGTGAAACTTTAGATGATGTTTCCTGGCAATATCTCCTAATGGGGTTGTATAGATGGTGAACAGAATAGGGCCAAGTACAGACCCTTGTGGGACACCAAACGATAGCTTTCTCCGTAATGACACATCACGTTCGACGGTCACAGATTGGTGTCGTCCTGATAAATAGGACGTTATCCAGAGAAGAGCACCTCCGGATATACTGAACTCATCTCGGAGACGGTTCAGTAATATGCCATGGTCGATAGTGTCAAAGGCAGCCGACAGGTCCAATAGAACAAGGATTGCCGCACCCATTGAATCCACATGACATAGTAAATCATTCTGGACTCGCAGTAAAGCCGTTTCAGTGCTGTGTCCACTCTTATATGCTGACTGGAATGGCTCGCCTAGGTTGTTGTCTGCTATGTGTTGTTTCAGACGAGAGGCCACAACTCTTTCTAACATCTTTGATAGGAAAGAGAGGTTGGAGACAGGCCTGTAGTTTTTCAAAGAGTCCGGATCAGATCCTGGTTTCTTGAGGAGAGGTGTGATGAGAGCCTCTTTAAGTGATTCCGGAACTTCATGGTTGGATAAGGAGCTGTTGACAATTTTTGTGATGACAGGAACAAAGGCCGTTGAACAGTGTTTCAGGAGCCAGGATGGAATAGGATCCAGGCGACATGACTTCTTTGGAGATTTAGTGAGGACTTTGGCAATTTCATCTTCAGTGGCAGAATGAAACTCTGTTAGGATTGTTGTGGACACATTACCTGTTTGAACCGAACATTCTGTATCACTATCCTCATCTTCTAAGCCAGCGCGAATATTGGAGATCTTATTGTGAAAGAAGTTACTGAAGTTCTCAGCAAGGTCTTTACTTACTGGAGGAGTGAGATGGGAGCGTGTTACTTTTCTTCTTGAAGAGAAGGGTATTGCCTACATGGAACACTTCCTTTTGTGTCGTAGCCTGATTTAGTGCTGATTTGAAGTGTTTTGATTTGGCTTCCTCTATCATTCGATTCACAACATTGCGCTGTTCAGAGTGAAGCTGTTGGCTGATGACAAGGTTTGTTCTCCGCATGTGTCTCTCCAAAGATCTCCTTTTTCTCTTAGCCTGGCGAATGTTGTCATTATACCATGTTGTTTGAGGATGGACTGTCACTTCACATGACCTGGCTGGAGCATGCTTATCCAGGATTTTAGTTATGGTCTTATTATACGAATGGACGAGGTCTGAAACATCCAGATCTGATGTTGCCTGTTTTTGAAAAGCGTCAGCAATATCAGCTGAAAATGTGTCTTCACACACTTCTTTCAGCTTCCGGTAAACAATCATGATCTTGCTCTTTGGTGGCTTGGGGATATTCAAAGAGAACATAATACAGCAGTGGTCTGTCTGTACCGAGTGGTCGTACTTGAAGTTCCAGAGATGAAGTTCATCACGCCTGGAGATCACAAGGTCAAGTATGTGACCATGTTGATGTGTGGGAAATAGTATGTGTTGAACTAGATTTGTGTACTCTAGAGCATCTGCTAACTTCTGTGTAGCTGGATTCTTGGGTTGATCAAAGTGGATATTGAAATCCCCACAGATGAGTGTTTTCCCATTTGAACTGTTTAAACTTGATGTTAATTCCTCAAATTCGTTGAAGAAATCATCAAGACACGTGTTGTTTGGTGGCCTGTACACTACACATAGAACTATCTTCTCACTGCATATTGTGAGATTCAGTGAGATCAGTTCAAACGACGAAGGTTGAAACTTTGATATTGTACTACACTGGACAGATTCCCGTACAATAACAGCACATCCACCCCCACGTTTGCCTTTGCGGGGGACATGAATGAGTTTATAGCCCTGAGGTGTGACTTTGTTGGCAGGAACAATATCACTCTCATCCGCTCTGAACCATGTCTCTGTTATGGCCATGATATCAAGATCATTGTCGACAATAAGGTCACATATTGCCTGCGCCCTATCATTAGATTTATTCAATGTCTTGATAGACCGTGCATTCAAGAGTCCACATTTCAGAGCCTTTGGATTTTCACCTTTTTTCCCGACTTGCGGAAATTTCAGTTTTTTGGTTCCGCCCCGGAAACCTCTGTGCGTTTTCTTAACTCTGCAAATTCCATTTTCTTTCAAAATGTTGAAAACATCTCTTGGTAACTTATGCTTTCCCTGGGTTTGTATTGTGTTGCATTCAGAAGCTGAGTGCGTATGTAACCCCATTGTCCAGCAAAGAAACAGAGGCAGTAGGTAAGCTGGCTTCATTATCTGGTCACAGTGTTGGGCAGGGGCTTGGCTTGATAATTGGTCTTTTGTCCCCTTACATGGAGAGACAATAGCCCCTGAGTTTTTGAAACATCTTATCTGTCTTCTTGGTGGAAATTTGAGTCATCAATGTTCTAATTTCTCCATAATCCAGCATCAAAATGACAAACTTCAGACACCATATTGAACACTGATGCTTCACACACCACAGGAACAAGAAAATATCACAGTCACATGAGTATATCCTGGTTTTGAACGAAAAGTATTGAGAGCCTGAGGAAGGTGCAACCACTCGGTGCGACCTTGACCTATGACACCGCTTTACTCTTTCCATTATTTAAGTTACTAAAAACTGCATTTGAAATTATAGTCCATATAAAAATCTCTAAAAAAGGTGATGCTCCTAGAACCAAAAATTTAAATTAATAAAATCAAAGACGCGTGAATTGTATGTGTACATGCTCGAAGCGAGCCAGCCCTACGGCATTTCCGACATACTTCTTCGCTGTATTGTTCAAACCACGCAATGAGAAGTATATAAACATGGAGACTTCACAGAGGTTTTTTTAAATTCTGCTTTCATACCCTGGGCATACGTTTTATGCTTGGTCTTCAGGCAAAATGATCATGACGCCTTGAAGACGTAAGACATCAAGGCTACAAATTATTTACCCTTAGTTTGATATCCGAACAACGGCTGCTATTGCTCACTGTCGGAAGTTCTCAGTGAATGATATTGATATTTGATCCAAAAAAATATGCTTTTAGCAGTTATAAAGTTTTAATACATCTATTTGTATGGATCCGTGAAGAAATAGATTTTGGACATTTCACAGTTAAGTTGCTATTTGAAAATAAGTTGTATAGGAAACAGTTTTCTTCCATATCCCATCGGATGTGTAACATATATCTTCAAATTTCAAATTTTACACTTTTCCAGTAATAAAGGCAGCACTCTTGTGTTTGAGAAATGCAACTGAAAAGTTTCAGCAATAAGTTTTTCCGGAAAAAAAAGCTTCCCTGTGTAAAGTCAATATTCATTTCCATTCATTTTTTAGAAAGATGAAAATATCTAAAGGCACCACTAAAGTATGTTGGTAATATCAATGCAAAGGTGCAGAAAGATTTCATGAGCAGTTACGAAATTCTGCTCCGAAAACGAAAGGATAGCGCTTTGACGTCCGAGGGCTTTATCTCATGGGATTACATACCGGTTTGATAAAAAACTGATGTTGATGTTTAAGGAATTGTTGAGATCAGGCATGAAGTAATGGAACTAAATATAATCTTTAATATGAGAATACAGGCTGTCGTCACACCAGCGAATTCTATCATTTTAGAAGAAATATTTAGATAGTGTTAATCCTCAGAACAATTTAGATTTAATAAGATCGTTAAATCAAAAATGAATTACCAAGTATAGCAAATTTATACTGACTGACACTGAAATATATGCTGCTATCTTTTGGACAGTATCTCGATTTTTGAAAGGATGACAGGTCAATGACAGCTGAATTGCAAGAAGATTATTTTATATAGAAGACTGATGGGAAGATGTCTTGCAGGCAAAAGTGGTCGTCGCCATTTTTCTCATTAGCATTCTTCAAAGCCCGACATCAAACAATCAAATTCAAAAGTCTAACCATGGAAATAAGGATTCTGAAACTGTTTTGATTTAGAAACTAGTTCATTCCAATTAATCCTATGTTACGATTACCTAATTGCAACAGTCTATGACTATAATAATGCGTCAAAATCGTCTGTCGAATCTATCACGCATCTTACAAAGAGTAATCTTGCCCTGTTATCTTACTATGTGAATCAAATCATTATATCGAAACATGCTCGTCACAAGCTTGGTCTTCAGGCAAATGCAGAGGTATCAAATGCGTTTGTTGTAATAGTGAAAGGACGTTTCATAATCGTTACTCCTTTGTGACAAAGATCAGAGAAGGGACTGGCCTGCAGATAGGAAATAGGTCGTTTGTTGATTCATTTTACACTGGAACTAAAAGGGTAAAAAACTAGGGAATCTTTTAAGGTTCTGTCAACAGTCGTTATGAAAGTTCTTTTGTCACGAGGGTAGAGACCTAAGGCAAGTTATGATAACCAATTAGGCAACTTTTTACATTGAGTAGGCAATTTACATGTACTTCGTCAAAAATGTTTCTTAAAAAATATATTCCTTAATTATCTAAGACTAAATCTAATTTAAGATTAAATTGTTTGGTGAATTTATGTTGTATTCACGTTTCAAGTTTCTTTCGGGAAGAGAAAAGATAGTCTGTATCTGCTGCTTTAACTTTTTTATAATTTACGTTGTTGATAGAATTTCAAGATTTTTGTCTTTGAATGAAGTGAATACTGCCTGCTGATTACATGTAATGTCAAAACGTTGACAAGAATTTTTGAGCGGTGAATCTTTTCTTCCTGTCACAAGAGCTTCATAATTCATGTTGAAGACATGTTATTGGAAGTTGGTGTTTTGCGTTTTAAAGGTTTGACACATGTCAATTGTGTATTTTTTATTATCATATTTTGGAATGCATACAGTTGTATAAAGAAAACGGGAATTTCGAAAACATCATTCATAATTTGTCAAATAAAACATTCTAACTTGTCAACTTATCCTTCTTTTTCGTAGGGGGAATAATATTCTTTGATAACTTAACGAGTTTCAAGATTGTTAAGTGACAAATGTCAAGTCAAGGTAATCAGGATAGATTATCAAAAAAACATAAATGCACTTTGTAAGAATTTTATTCCTAACATTTCTTCTAAAAAGTAACGAGGCCACTGACAAATGAAACTATACAGTTAAGATAGACCCTCAGGCAGCAAGAAAGTAAAATATTAAAATAGATACACAACTCTAGAAGTTTCATAAAGATCATAAGTAAAAGTGAAATTGATGGTTAATACCATTCGGAATTAGAACACAAATGCCATAACTCTTAACATAGTGCATCATGCCGAAAATGCGATTTTTGCTTCGCTGACATATATCTAAAGGTTTCATAACAATGGTTCACATTGACTCTTGTTTTCGTACATGTTCATTGAATTCGAAAAATCAATCAACTATATGGTGAAAAACGCTTTCTGTCAAATCTCAAACAACACTTTCTACAAAAAAGAACCAATGACATGGTCGTTTGTCTCGGTAATTACTGTTTGGCAAAATGATGAAATGTGTAATAATGTGGTAAGAATCAAATTAAGATTGATAAATATCAGTGTATTTGTGTAGTGATAATAAAGTCCAATACACATTCACATTCTCATATTGTTCAAAATATATATATTATGAAATATTGAATGAGATTTTATTACGCTTCATTACCAGTAATGAAAAAATATAACAAGAACTGATTGAATACTTAATATTTGTAATCCATGAGGCTTTTTTTTATGAAGATGAAAATGAAAAAAATGGTTCACCCACATCAGCATTTCTAAGAAAGTGTCAAGTCCACATAAGTTACGACTGAAATTGTAATGGTGGTGATTTCATATCAAAAATGTCTATTGTAAAATCTTTCATACGAGAAAAGTTTAGTACATTTTACAATACATTGACATCAATAAACAATTTATCAAATTAAATTGGATTTCACTCGAACTAAATGAGCAAAGTATTAATCATATGGAGAAAGGAAAAAGCTATTAGACTGTTGAATTAAATCCTCAGGTACCTTTTGTTGAAATTATTATCTTCACTTTCCATATCACAATTTACGCATTTTAAAGTCGTATTACAATTACAATTCAAAGGATTCGACAAAGCATCTTTCCAGGGTCCCAGAACAGTTTGTCCATCACTAGACAAACGCCCAACACTCATTTTAACTTCAAACGGGATCTTCACATTTCTGCTATCAGTTACATCAACTTTCTCGATACTATTCTATCAAAAATCTTTAGGTTCAGCTGAAGGGTTTTGGATTTGTGCAATAGCCTTTCTGTCATCTGAATGCTTACGTTGATACAGACGTAGTCCTTTCAAAATGCGTTTCAGATGTCTATTGCTTACTACTATCCGGTGTTTTGCAAGTAGGAAATAAAGCATTTCAATCTGGTTAAAACCCAGATCGAAGTAGAGTCGAACCAGTATGTCCCTCTCCATGCTAGATGTACTTCCTCCTTACATGCTAAAGTATAACGTACGTACGTATTAGCTTACTACTAACGTACGTTTTATCATTACGTACGTACGTAATAATAACACGTACGCACGTAAAATAATTTTTTTTACCATGTCCCTTCTGGAGCTTCGTAGCTTCCTACTCAGATTGTGTAGAAGAATTAACTAAGAATGACTTGGAAGGGTTTACAATAGTTAAAAACACCTTTCAAAATTTGCTACATAAACTATCATTAACTAACCAAACAACAGCCAATGAATTTTTTTTAGAATGGATATCATGCTCGTTGAAACCTTGGCCGATGCCATGATAAACTCGCCGTATTACGTGACGTGACTGTTATGAAGAATCCTATTTACAGCTCAACAGTCTAAGTCTTGGTTGTCCGAATCATAGGTTGATGACGATCATTTAGGTTTAGCAAATCATTACTGTTGAAATTACTATACGTCGCTGGTTACATAGCTACATGTAACTTTGAATACATTCAACATTTTTGCCCGTAAAGTGTTCGAATGAAAGCAGAGTGTAGTGTTGGGTGATAGGACCTGAGCTACCTGTCGGAACAGAATGCCTAATGTAACAATCAACTTAACACCATGTTCATTTCTAGTGTGTTTCCACAATGGGTCTAACGTAAAATTCACTCCAAGAGATCACTAATGTTTCCGGTAGGCGCAACCAAAAAGGGGATTTTAGACGAAGCTTTGGTTGTTAATAATTCTGCTGTTTATCTCTCTGCTGTTTATCTCTCTGCTTTCATATATATCTTTCGTTCTGTTTCTACCCTACATTTTACTAGTCTGTTTACTTTCTCTGTGATTGTTACAATCAATAGCTGCAATAGTTCTGAAAGCACGATAAATCCTACTCAAGTAGTACTGGTTTGAAGTTTTGTTATTAGAATGATGTATCATGGTACATGAGAAATCAAACTTCCTGAAATGACTACCATTTCTAATACGTCATATAATTAAAGGAATGATCACCTTACTTGATACTATATATCCATTTGTTGATAGTTTGTTAGGAGCGCTTTTGAGCAGTTTTACCATACTGGAAACAAGCTCTATATAAATTCATACATATTATTGTTATAGAAATATAACAAATCTCCCTTCCATCAAAAGGCAGTTGCATTTAAACTTTGTTATTTGAAAACAGCCGTCATCTGATACATGCTTAATATTTTTGAAAAATCACAACAAAATTGCATCAGATTTTTCAGTTTGTTGACTCATTTACACACATTACTTGTGAAAGGATCACTATCATATTTCTTGCTTAATTAAGAATTTGAATTAGATGTTACATTTTAAAAGTAATGAACAAAGGCTTTCCTATACAAAACAACTACATTGATATTACAAGAAGAAATGAACAATTCTCTAGGCTACAGAAAACATTAAAGCTTTGTCTCTTGAACTCTAAAACTTACATCAGGAAAATAATGAGACCTTGTAGATTATTTTGTAAAATAAAAGCATGTTGCTAAATAGGATAATTCCCTCCCAGAGATTACTAAAATTAGAAAAGAGACACATCCAATAAGAAAATCTTTTGACTGATAATTTGAACAATTTCCATCCTGTAACGGATGTGTGAACTTCCTCTCAACTCATATTGGCAAAAATGATTTAAAATATACAGACGCGTGCTTGTATTGATTTATAGAAAAAAATTGACAGGAAAAAGGCCAGACATTGTTTTAGATTATTCCTAAAACACACTGTTTCAAGCTTGTAAAGGCGATCTCGAAAAAATAGCAAAGCACACTTTCCAGACGATGAAAAGGCTGCCTTTGCAAAAAAAAAAATCTTCAAAAATGTGTATGGTGTGAGGTAATTTGTATTGATTTATGGCTTTTCAGTATTGAACAGATGATACTACCCCCTCTGGCGTAATCGGGAGAGCAAACTGAAGTGATGTACTGTTCCGGTGAACAGGTGCATTGTCATCTTCTTGTAAGAATTGTTACAACAGTGCTTGGAATATGTTTCCTTTTAAAACTACAAGTTCAATTTCACCGTTATAATGAATGCCAGCCTATACACGAACAGACTCCTCACCATTGGCCATTTTACTTTGTAAATGTTTTCATTAAGCCTGTAACCTTTAAACCATCGACCATGCATTATTTCCTCAACTCGAAACAAGATTCACCAGTTAATATATGATGAGGCCAATGTAGATTGGTCCTAAAAAGTGCTTTGTCAGCCCCTGTAGGCTTGTATTAATGTTTAAGTACTCTGTTTTATCAGATTGCCACCATCTATGTCACTGTTATTAAAAGACCATCATTAAAATCTCACTATCACAAATGCAGCCAATCAATGTTAACGTTGTCCAAAAATAAGTATTATCTTAAAGGTTCGTCAGTGAAAACCACCCTCCTCTCTCCCCCCTCCCCCCCAGGAAGCAATGCGTCTTTTCTTCCTTAAAAACATTTTTAAAATTCAAGAACAAAGTCAATATATTACATATAAATTTAAGTCAAATAGGGCAATTCAGACCTTGCATTATAAGTATGAATACTCGTAGATTAAAGGAATTTTAGCTTTAACCAACGATGAATAAATGAAATGTTAATATTTGATATATATGACAGTTACAAAACATAAAATCTTCTTATGTTTCATGTCCACTTGATTGCTGATATCATAACGAAACGATAATTATATATCTTAATCATTCAAGCAGTACTAAATGCCATCAACTATCTTGTCACTGATGTATATATACACAAATGACAGGAAAGTCACCAGACATGTTAATTTTGCCCTAGTGTTTTAATATGGTTATAGATTATATGGATATTTAATATAGTAAATAGCAGGAAACTATCACACTCAAATTACAGAAGTTTAACTCTCGTAACAGCAAGTGAACCACCAAGATGCATTGTTTCAATGACAACATTTATAAATCAAAACCTGACCTGATTAGCAGTGCAGATATCCGCAAACGTATTATATTTTAAATCTTTATTTATTTTTATCGAATCGAGGAGCGAGCACGTTGTTCTGGTTAGGTAAGGGTCCGTATCGTTGTTGAAAACATTTCCAAGTTAAAAGGTAAAAGAGTCAAATGTCATAACACATAAAACATCAGATCAATATACAGGTTTTCAATACCAAACAAAAGTAACTGCTTCCAAACAAATAAAACTCTTAGGCATGTACATGAACTTTCATGCTAGAAACGTTTACCAACACGCAGTAAACTTGCCAAAAGGTTTTGGCAAAATTGGAAGGACGACTTGTTAGATGATGGAATGCCTGCATTGCTAAGAGGAATTTAATTTTTTTAGCAACAACACAAGAATCTCCATTCATAGATGAATGAAAATATTATTGCCAAGCAGTGCAATTAAAGACAAAGACAAAAGGACAAAAACTGACAAATGGAAAGCAGATTGCTCTATTCATGACACATAGGAAGGCAAACGACGATTTCAAAGCCTAGCTTTACATTGCAACTGACATGAAAAATTTAATGATACAGATGTTTGCCTAAAAATTACGTTTTTCCTACTCATATAAATCAAGAATAAACCAAATTCTGATCCATCCAAGTTTGTGTTTTATACAAAAGGCATCCTATGTCTTGGATACATGTTTGTTTCGATATTCTAAAGATGTCAATTTAGAGATTCAAATAAATAAAATTTGAGCTAATACAAATTTGATATATCTGAAAGGATTTACACAAGAATTACATCGATAGAACGTAGAAACGTGATCATTTATACACACATGCTGGATATGTCATCGTCTGGTGACTCTTGTTATTTCATGGTCACCACATTTGTATGATCTTTAAGGATCTTACTTATGTCAATTATAATCTTAATTGAATTACTGTACCTTTGCTCATTTACAAATAAAAATTGTGTAAATGGAAGAAGTAAACGTTATGTAAAGATAATTTTTTAGTAATGTCTAAATGCTTGTGTAAGAATATCAAATTAGACATTGTATTTTCACACTGAATTAATTTGACTTTCTCTTTGACCTTTGAAACAAGGATTTGATGCTTAATCTATGATCCCCGAAATTGCGAGGTTTTATGGTCAAAACTCAAAATGTTCACATCAACAATAAGTGTTGATTAATAGACAAAACTGTTCATATTATGATTTAATCTTATTTATCCTATTGTGTCTAATATTTTATTTTAAATTTCTTAATTTTACAAATCTCTTGTTTATATTAATAGTGTAAAACCATATATAAGAATCGAAATAAATCAAAATGAAGTTAACAATCGTAAATAATCATCAGTGAAACGGGAAACACAAACCATTCTTCCTATCTAAATTGCATCGAATCCGCTGATCGAGCTCCTTCCACATACCCTTATCTCTTTCGATCCAAATCCCTCGTACAGCTGGCGTGGCTTAATGTTCGTGGCTGTGCTCACCTGTTATTGTTTAAGCCAATGAAATGACGTTATCCAAGGAGCTTGAAGCTACGCTATTGAATTCTCCATCCGGGTTGTGCCGCTGTTGCTGGATGCGAGTCGTCTCATTGGCTGGTTAGATAACTAGCGATACAAGGCTTTTGGCTTAAAGGATATCAGGGTATATGGAAGGAGCTCGATCAGCGGTTCAATTACGCTGATGAAGCAGGATGTCTAAATTGATGCTTTCAAATTGGGAAGAAACCAATTAAGAAATCATGCCGCTATTGATCATTCAAACCCAAGTAGAAAGTAATAATAATGACTGAAGAAAACTTTGGATATGACAACACAAATGGTTTATATATATTTCACAAAGTCAAGAGACAATAATCAAAAATATTAATATAAGGACATAGAAGTATGTAATGTGTAAGAGTAACATGCAACAAGCTTACATTTAGTTTCTTAGTTTAAATTACTCTGGCAGTATATAGTTAACTATAGGTTATATCAAGAATATAGGTCTCCCATGAATTTATTCATTTCATCTAATTTCAAGGTTTCATCATTCGCTGCTTCTCCTCAAGAGTGTCGACTCATTCACGACCAATTTCTATTGATTCTTTTCAATTTGCAGCTAAAATGAAACCTTTGACATTTCAGTTCCTGTCAATTTCAGGACCATATCAGTTGGCTCTTAGAACATCCTCGTCTTGGAATAAAGATAGCTTTCGGTGTTTTTATATGAAACAAGATTAGGGTTTCTATGGTTATTCTTCGCATTGAATCTACGTGTCACCTTTGACTAAGTAAGATTGAATTTGAAGACGCACGCTTTGGATTTTGTTGTCAATGATTCTCAGACCTTTACAAACCAAGCTAAGTCAATATTTGATATGGTCAATAATATTTTATTACTTGAAATTGCCGTTTTCGTACCTTGGTTTAATGTTTAAAGTTTTTTGGGAGAAAATGTATGCAATTCGGTGGGACACAGTATATTGATTTACTGTGAAATACGAATTCATTTTGTGTAATCATTCAAATTTAAATCGTATCAAATCTTAACATATTTTAGCATTTGAAGCAATGTTTATTTCAATATTGAACCTGGATTAATGATCATTCAGACATTTTTAATCTGATACGTCTGTTACATAAAATACATCTTGAGTTAAACATTTCTATAGATAACCAAACAAATTCATATTCTTCTTTACTTGAAAAGTAAATTCATTAAAGTCTGTTTTTCAACACACTAATTTACTTAGAATTATAGCGTACCTGAAAGTCATAAAACAATGCAATAAAAAAATTAAGCATTGATTGCTAATCTTACTGCCTTTACATATATGTTTTATTGATGGTATGAATGGCAGATCTGACAGAAATACGGTATCTTCACTTACGACTACTAGTATAATAAGATTACATTTTAAGAGCCATGGCCGTTGTAAGGGTATAAATTGTTTTAATGAATAAAAATTCAAAGAAAGTAGTCTATGAGCGAAATGATTTTTATTCGATACTCAAATTAACCGTTAATACAAGAGTTTTTGGTTTGCAATTTGATCCTGATTTTTTGGAATAATCATAGCATTATCTCTAAATACAAAATATATGTGTCTTGTTTGAGCAAAACATTTTTCACGTTTTGATAAGCAGTCAAATCACGACAATAGTTCCACTTTTGAGTACAGGTATTTGATCAGTATACATACATTATACCATCAGGATAAAAGGACCGATTGTTTTACATTTCATTTAATTTTCTACTTTCGACAACATGATTATAATCAAATCATTTATTCGTTCCCTAGTGTTATTTGTGGCTGTCATATGTCCCTCATCCATGATATGACGAACTCCAGGTGAGGTCCGTATCCCCGTTTTTAACAGGAAATGATCCCGAAATTGACACATACTCAGTTGGAAGATTCAACAAGAAAACAATCAGTTTGCAACTTTCACGGGCACTTTGGCATGTCAATAAAGATAGCTAACCCCGTAATTTTCCTCTGTATGAACTTCTGCACATAAACATGTTTGTGCACCAGTACACGCGTTTTGATGTGTCAGGTTTGCCATGGTAAATTAATGTGCCTGCTTCGCCATGATATAACAAACCTTCGGAAAACTTCGGCAATTCCATTATGGCATACCCTTCCATGCGTTACTGAGAAAAGTAATATTTTAACTTCAAAGTTACTTTCAGAAATTTGAAAGCATGAAAGTGATCGGTGATTCTTATGGACAAGGACTTTTACCGGATTCCGTCAAATCATAGATTAGTGACAAGTAGCAGTTAATTATTTGATTTCAATGAGATTGGGATTACTTCAACTTCCTTTATCTCAAAGAAACAGACGATCGTGTTTATAGTTGGAATATGTCACTCCACATATTGATATATATATAGATTTATATTAGTGAGTAAGGTGGGGTTTAACGTGTTGTGAACAATGTTTCTATTATTAAACACGTGGATGACAAGCATCAAAAAGAGAGTGGACAGATCAGAGAGAAAGGGATGAAAGTATAAGGGAAAATACGGGGAGAAAGGCATAGTGAGAGAGAGCATTATTAGACTCACGAGTACAGCAGTATAACATAAAATATATGATAAAAGCTTGTAAGGATTAAACATTGAGTCACCTGCTGATAATTTACATGCTTATGTGTTTGTTCTGAAAAACCAGCAGGTATGAATAACGGCAAACGTAGAATTTGATGTGTAAGTCTTAATTATAAGGACATAACTTATACCACAGATATGGTTTTTCATTATATAGAAATGAGAGATTGAGTTTTCTCAGTTTGAGAAAAGTGTTTTCCTATCCCTACAGCGTGACAACACTTTCTCATCAATGTGAAAATAACACAGACAGGATGACGTCGTGTGCCCAATGGTGTTATGTAATTGGACAATCAGCGCACAATCACCGTTTGTTAAGTGACAATACAAAAATGTTTTGAGGTCGCAAACAAACCCTAAAGAGAAGCAGTGTTGGACATTTTCAGTCACGGAAGCATATATTGAAATAAATTTAAAAAATACATCTCATAGTCAAGTCCAGTTGAATAGAAGAAAGAATATATGTTTACTGTTGCTATGAAAAATTCATAAAGACAACTATTCCTTTGATTTAAGTACTATTTCGAAAACATTTGACCGTTAGAAACTATTTGAAATTATTAACATATCACCCTTTCATAATTAATATACAACGAAGCTTGATTGACATCTCAATACCCACGATAGTGTTGAATTGACTGAGTTATTACATCATGTCAAGGTTCGAATTGGAATTGTCAGATGAGATTAGATTTAGGGCACTCATCTCAATCAAATCAATCAAATGACACAGCAACAACATGGTGATCTCTATTCAACCACGAATAGATTTTTATTACGAGGCACTAAATACTCCCTGGGCTCTGTATAATTAAACACTGTCAAAAAATTAAATTGTTAAAATTTCGATTATTTGGAATACCAAAGGGAACCATTGGAAGAAAACGACAAGTTCAAAGTCATGTTATGAGATTTGCTTCTGACATACACATTTTTAAAAACCATTTTTATCATTACGCCTTGCTCAATACATATTAAGGTTTGAATTATAACCTTATCATTTATTTCAAATTATTATTTATAACTTAGTTCATGTATTTAATAAATGGTCATATTCCGATATCTAAATTTTGAGGACAATTAATAATATGATTCTTTCAAATTTAAAAAATGTTTTCTATTTCTAAGGAGAGGGGCAATACCGAACATTCAATTTTTTTTTCCTCTTTTGTAAATGTTTTCAATTGTGCTTAGTAATTTTCTATAACTTACAATTGACTGACAGTTTCTTATGAAAATATTTGTTATTTTTTTACGCTATAGAGGTGCAATGGAGACAAAATGAGCCATATTGAATACTTAGTGTTTTGGTCAAAGTCTTTATAAATGACATTTTTTGAAAGTGAGAGGGATCCATAAGGAATAAATATAAACATCTATAGATAAGAATGATTAAATGGGTCAGTTAGACCCAGACATGATCCTCTTCTCACATTCGTGCTTATTCTTGTAACCGAATATTCCAAACCATGGAAAGGGTTTTCACCGCAAAGTACAAAAAACTTCTTAATATACATTTCAACTCAACATGTAGTTGAAATGATGAAACACATAACCAGTCAGAAAGATCAATAATTACATACAACTTCAAAGTTATGACTTATCTGATATGGTGAAAAGCAAACATTAAAGACAGGCAATCAAAGACGTGTATTCAGGGATCGTGAAATGGTATGGCAAGATTCAGAGATCGTGAAATGATATGGCAAGATTCAGGGATCGTGAAATGATATGGCAAGATTCAGGGATCGTGAAATGATATGGCAAGATTTTTTATCTTATCTGCACACCTTCCATGTACATCTCTGATCAAAGCAAGCTTATGGTCTAAAAGACATGCCGATCTGCAAATACAAAGAGATCAGTAAGTGTGATACTGTGTTGTCTGGCTGTTGATGTAGGGACTGTCCTCGAAAGGGAATAGCGATATTTTCGCTAATCATAAGGCTATATTATAGCTAAAAAAAGTTATTTCAATCGTAGGGATGGATGTTTCATTTAGACAATAGATACGATATTCCTAAATGCTTTTAGCAACGCTATGTTACCTCCCACATGGAGTACACACAGACACCTATAGGTAGAGTTTAACTGAACTGAAAAATATCATCCCAAAGAAATGACTGCAGTAGAGAACTGTTCTACACGCTGTCAGGTTTGGGTGCAATGCTACACTGAAATTCAGCGCAGTACCACCCATGGTTCGCTAGTTCCAGCCGATGTTGCGGGCTTTCTCCCTGCAATAATACTAGCAGCCGCGATATAAGTGAAATAATCTTGAAAGCGGCGTTAAACACCAACTCACCTCACCTCACCAAAGCAATGAAAAGATTTACCATATCATATACTGTACAGAATACATAGAATAACCCAACGATTTATCACTGATGGCATGCGTAGCTTCACTTTTATTAGAAGGTTGCCGTTTTACATCTAAATGACATTTTGTGCCAATGCTTTACACATATGACTCATTGGAGGCAAATACATTACCTGCAAATTAAGTGCAAATATCATGTAATTAGGTGTTTGACTTATTTAATCATATGCCAAAATCGATGATTTTTTGTCATCGTCCTATTACATCCTACGGTATGTAATTAATATTTATGCTGATATATATTTGGCATGGGTTTGTGTAACAGAGATAATTGAATTTTCTCTTAAAAGTTTCCATTTGAGATTATGTTATGTTTTCAAAATGAGTTCAGTTAATATTTTATCGCAATATGAAAAAAACAAATTTAACCGCATCTCTCTTTACAGTAAAGCCAGAATACTCGAAAATGACAGAAGTTTAGTTAATATCCAGGACTTTCCTTTACATTAATTTCACGCAAGCTGAAGTCAATTGCTGCCTATCCTTAAATTACATGGACATATTGATAAGTTCGAGTTACTGCTATGGTGAACCATTAACATTACAGGGCATGTCAACTTTAGGACCATTTAAAAGGCGCTGAGAACTTCTTTCTCTTAGAATGAAGACCACTTCTATCGCAATACTTGGGTTAGAAAACAATTTTGAAAGTCACTTACTGTTTGAAGTAATTTGGAGATGCTTTTTATTTGAGTTGCTTTTATGATCTGAGACCTCCACAAACGGGTTTGGTATTTTATTTGCCAAATAAACATGAAACAATCTAAGAAATCTGCTAAGAAATATACACTTATGAAGTTATGCAAAGAATACGTTTTCGACTTCTAAAAAATGTTCAATGTCCTGAAGTTTTATCGCTTTAACGTCATTAATGTTATATTCATGTGCTTAGATTGTATCTGATGGATCAGATAAAAAGCTCCTTTTAACTCCGTGAAGACAAATTTCAAACAAAATTCGATAGTCAAACATGAAAAGACGAACTTATTCTTTTTAGAGAGAAACAACCTACTGCTAGGTGATCAAAAAGAACAATTCAAGTTTAGAGAGTAGCTTGCAACGCCACATTACTGAATTGATAAGTTCAAACGTCGTCAAACTATTTGACTGTTATTATTATTGACTATTAAACTTTGTGCAGTTAAATATGGGTAGTTCGTTTAAAGTATTATTATTATTATTAGTTAGTGTAGGGAGGATAACGTCAGCTTTGTTATCGGTAAGGTAGCACATCTTGTTACCCAAAAGGGCAATGACTCTCGGTTTGAATTCAGATGGTGGCCGATGTGTAGTCAGGCATTGAATTCAATTTAACAATTCTGTCAATACATGATGGGAATGATCGAAATTATTTGATGATTAGTTGTATTCAATATTTCAGTAGCAAAATCCAATGATACTTTTGTATGGTGCCTAAGTGTTGGGTGATTTGAATTTCCACTCAATTAAAAATGTACAATCGAGAGCCTCAAGCCACATGCATTTTCTTATGGTGAATGTGGAGGATACCAACAGCACAGGAATGCTTAATGTTAAAGCTTTCAAATGGAAATATTGTTTGACACATGTAATCATGTATTTGGAAATTGCAAAAACTTAAAATGCATATAGTTGTGTAAAATATTTTTTCAAAATGAATCATTCATGATTCGACAGTGAAATAGCTAACCGAAAGCAATGTTAAGATTGTTGTCAAGTTATGTTATCATTCTATTATCTCTGGGGAAAATCCTTCCTTGAAAGTTTGAAGTCTTTATTGGAGGCTCGGGGACAAATCTAAAGCTAAATGGCAATAAGAAAAGATATTTGAAGCACAACTCATACTCTGAATTTTTCTGATTCTACTTATTGCTTTATAAGGTAATCATAATTCTGCCAATATTCTGATGCACAATTAATTCTCTCAAAAACAGTTTATTGACCAGATTTTAACAAAGAATCACGATTTCTCATCAAGGTCAACACTGAGGATTGTATGACCTTATTCTAAAGGGCTCAAAAAAGGGAGGCCAAATCAAGCTGATCACTGACTAACTACAATCTCGGGTCAAGTTTAAAGTTAAAAAAAATATGAAGATCTCATAATGGAGAGCAGTAATGCTGGATTTATAAGTATTTAGTATGTAGATGTAAAGCATCTCAATGTTGCATGAGGGTGATCAAGTCTGTTTCTTCCATCCGAAGGTCAATCCCTAAAACATAGGCCATAATTCTATATTAATATATCCATAGCATATCGATCGTTTTCAGAAAGATTGATAAAAAGGTTATGGGTGTGGATGATACATCCTCTGTTACCCAGAATTGAAATAGCAGGTGCTTTCTTCTCGCAACTGGGGATTTTTCAGGAAAATGTGTACTCTATTTACTAGCCAATTTAACTCACTACGTCGATTGGACCAGCGAGTCTCCCAAAAGATTTGGTCGAGAATGCTTTATTTTTGAGTCATGAAATCGGCTTGCGATTACAGCTCTTACCTCCCACTTTAGCACTAAAGCTTATCAGAGAGAACAGTTTCCTTTTAACCATTCAAGTCCAGTTCTTTTCTAAATAAAAATTATCTAAAATTAGCGTTACCATCACTTATATTGATTGTTTATCATTTAATTATTGTTTATTAACAAGCCAAGAGCATAGGTAATTTTAATAAAATATTTCCTGATCAAGGGTTAATGAAAGGAGTATCAAAGTGATGTACCTCTTTTCGGGACTGACTGACAGACGCACGGACGGACAACGATACCGATATACACATCGTTTGAGAAAATAAGAATAAAGAGGAATAAGATGATTTCTGGACTCATTTAAGATCCTGTTACAAGTGTCTGAAATACAGAAACGTTTCTGTTTCCATCTAAAATATGCATGCAAAAGCCAGGAATGGATAAATCAGATGTCTATTACCTTAAAGTGGGATGCATTAAGATACAAATATTACCTCAAAAGAGGACATAGTAGTGTCTACCAAATGATATTAAAATCACAAGATGGGAGACACATCTTGGAAATGAAGATTGAGATTTCGATACAGTGCCAAAAAAAGCTTAAATACGCCTTACACAAAGACCTGAAAAACTATTTAGACTTTATGTCAATAGTGTCACTGTTGACGATTTTTGTTCATTCAATAGGTAAAGTTAATTAACCATATGATGAGGAACACTTTCTATCTAAAGAAATATGCACACCAATGTTCGTCTCAATTATCTTTTCTGTCTGGAAGTCCTAAAACACTGCCATATGACTCAACCACACTCTCCTTCAAGAAAGAACAATTGATACGATCATTTGTCTCAGTAATGCCGTCTGGCAAGCAAGCAATGTCAAAACGTTTTTGTCCTCTGTCCCTAAAGCACTCGCCGTGAAGTAAGCATCATAAGCACATTAACACATATTCCCATTCTGTTAAGACTAAAAAGTGCTCATGGGTCACAATAAGATTCATATTGGGTAGTTTTATGGAATACTATACTTTAATATTAATTTGGTCCACATTGCTACTATTTGAATAATGTATCTAAAACTAACTTTCAAAAACTTTCTTCTTATCTTTGAGATAGTAAAGTCTCCAAACTTTCATATTGCATATTTGCAAGTGCAAGTCGTGGTTCATTGTCCAGTATTTGCTACGACATAACGACTGTAACCCATATATGCCACTAAACAGAACTCATTTCTGGAACTGAGCATTTAACTGGGAAACATGAGTAACACCTAGTACCTTTCGTTAGCATAGTACCATTGATGATGTTTTCAAAATATGACCAGAAACATTCTCAATAAAGTTACTTTTACTCTTTCCCCTTATTTTGCAACTCACATATAAATGTGTACATCAAATGCTTTCAAGCTACTATCCTCGGTCATCCACAGCTGTTTGTTTTGAAACTCTTCACAGTCACCTCTGGGAAACTTCATCAGGAGAATCTGTACTAAAATTACCCGCCCTTGAATCTTGTTATGATACGGTAACCCAATGACGCAGCTTGATACGAGTTGTGGAAATACTAGTTTGGTAACGCTGACGTTATAACAGTCCATTTCAGCGCAAGTTCAGAAAATTTGAATGTTAAATTTCAAAGTAAACGTTTTCTCCTGATTGACTGTGAACACGTCAAGTCTGAACTTAGAGCTGGTATTAAAGGTTTATTTCTTCTAGGCAATATTTAAGCGTGTTCTAGCAGGTATTTTGAGAAGCTCGCAGCTCTACTTGAATCGGGAAATATCCATAAAAGATGAACAGGACACCTTCAAGAATGGTTAACATTGACAACGAGGTAAAAAAAATGTACGTAATGTCATTTGGCCGGATCACATATATTTACCTCATGCTCTCTTCATCACATATATAATTCATGATCCCTTTTAGGGTGGGATAGCGCAGCGGTTAGCACGTTCGGCTTAGAGAACTGCAGTAGAGAACTGTTCTACACGCAGTCAGGTTTGGGTGCAAGGCTATACTGAATTTCAGCGTGGTACCACCCATGGTTCGCTATTTCCAGCCGATGCTCGCAGGTTTCACCGAAATGCATAGCCACTATAGTGCGGGCTTTCTTCCTGCAATAATACTAGCAGCCGCGATATAAGTGAAATAATCTTGAAAGCGGCGTTAAACCCCAACTCACCTCACCTCACCTCGATGTGCCTTTTCGGGGTGAGACTTACAAATGCGTTTTATTGTTCTTGTTTAGCAACTTATACAGTAACTTTGTGAGTGTCAATTGTCCGGAGCATAGTGCCTGGAATATGGCTTCACCAAACGTGATACACAGTTCAACCATTGCCCCTCAGTCGGACAGTATTATTTTGCGGTTTCCAAGAAAACATGACTAAAACTGTGAAACACTTCTGACAGCACGATAAATGCTACTCACTTGCTCACTAGTTTGAATCATTGTTTTAAGAATGACATGTCTTCGTAAATGAGGAATCAAGCTTTCTGAATTTTTCTGAAAGTATTTCAAATCTTTCTTTAAATGATAGGAATAATGAAACAAAAATAATATCGTATATATTTTTAAAAGTATGCTGATGGAAACGCATGATAGAGTTTTATTAAAAGGCAGTTGCACTTTGCCATTTGAAAACAATCATCATTTATTTAACATTTCTGAAAAATCACAACTGAATTGCATCATTTTTTTCATTTGTTGTCTCATGATAAAGTTTTATTAAAAGGCAGTTGCACTTTGCCATTTGAAAACAATCATCATTTATTTAACATTTCTGAAAAATCACAACTAAATTGCATCAAACAAACAAATGACTTTTGAAAAGATCTCTGTAATATTTCATGTGTAATAAAGAATTTCCATCAGATGTGACATTTTGAAAGTCCTTGACACCGGTTCCTCTATACAAGAAAAAGAAGGGAAAAAACAATACTCTAAGTTACAGAAAACATTAATAATATTGGAAATCACAGGAACCTTAACGAGTTTGATGAATTTATGATATGATGATTTTAACGGAAACTTTAAACAGAAAAAATATTTAGAAATTGAAGTTTTAAAAACATCTAAAGATCTAATAATATATGTCCAGTGATCATCCTTTTCAAATATAGATTTTATGGAGCCATAGTAAAAATCACCCATTAAAATTTCTACCCACTCTTTACAAGAAGAAACGAAACACCAATATAGATTGTTTTAACACAGGTTTACATTATAACAAGCAGAGAGTCTGCGTTACCCTCTGGCTATAGAACGGCTGGCTGGACTTAGTAGAAGAGAAACAGTTACGAAAATCTTAATAACTGAGGGCACGGGAAAACCCGGTTACTCACTTCAAGACCGTGCAGATTGAAGATCATTTTAAATTGACTGAAGCGTCAAAAGTGTATAGGATAATTCCATCCACCAAAGAATGTTATAAAATAATAAAGTAGTCGAGATAGATACTCATTAAATAACATTAATGTGTCTACTGAATGCTCTGTCTGTTACATGTAAAACCATTTCCATTTAGAGTAATAAAGTACTTTCATTAATAATTACTGACTAAATTGTCATTTTAAACACCAATTATTATACCTTTATTAAATTTGTAAGAATGTCATTGGTCAGTTGACATCACGTGATTGAAAAATATATCCGTGCACTGACCCCGGCTATCAGTGAGGAGGTAAATTTTGTGACATATTTGTGACACTGACCGGAGATATTAACTATATTCAATCTATTAATCTTTTAATATAAAACAAATGCATAACAAATCTAAGGAAAAAATAATTTCGGTATAATAAATAACTTAATTACTCATGGTGAGGTCATTATGTGAAATACAAGAACTCTCGAACCTGACTCCAGACCGCAAACTGTAGTGTAAACTATCTCCATCCTGTAACGGGTGTGCGAAATTCCTCTCGACTCGTGCTGGCAAAGATGTTTTTAAAGAACGATGTATGGATTCAGCCTTCTCATGATAAACGTCTTAATATACACGCATGACAGGACAGTCACCAGACAATTTTGCCCATTTGTCACAGTATGGTCATAGGAGAAAAAACAGCATGAAACCCTCACAATCAAAGATGTGAATGGTTTATTTGTTCTGGTCAAAATTTACTAAAAAAAAACACCAATAAGATATAGTTTCAACAATATTGAAAATCAACAATAGACCAGATTTGTAAGTCAGATATCGAAACACATATCTTACATAACTAATGTATAATTATTTAAAATCTTTATTATCTAATGCTTTTAATTTTGTTAAGGTGTAATCTGCTAGAAGCAGCTTTTGATGACACATAGACTTTAACATACTGACACGTCTAGGCATTAAACCCTTTGACATAAATTCGACAAAAGTGTGTGACAAAGTGCCATATATATTTTAGAAAAGTAAATATTTTCTGAATCACTATTCATTGGGCTTTCACGTGATGAAAATAGTATCTCTTTCAAGCCTCATCTACAAGAGATGAATTAAAACTCTTCAACGTGTTTGTAACTCGCGCTTTTTGTTTCTATAATCTCTGTTTATATACATCTCGAAGACATCTTTACTCGATTGCTTGATCGATTTTTGTTTTAAGATCATCTAAATATCTAAAAACTACAAACAAATTTTGCGTAAATTAGAAAATGATATTTCCTCAAAGGCGATGATAATTGTGGAAAAAAATGATTGTTTACTGACATTGATGCATCTTTATATCCAGTTATCGAGTTTCACAGTCAGTGGTCACGTGGAAAAAGGACTGAAATTCTGGAAACCAGAACTGACCTATTTCATTGATTATTAAGGAAGATATTTTATTATAAATAGTCTTTTTTCTCAAATCTCTTTCTGCTTTTTGTCCCTATTTAAGTAAATCAGCCTTTTTGTTTTATATGATGTAAATTTAATTTATGATTGTGATATATTATACGTTTAACAATCCTAAAATATTTAATAGCTGTTCAAATGCTTTCCTATAATATTTTGTTGCAATTATATAAAGTTACAACTAGAACAAGACATTATCTATCATGTGGTATAAGTCGCAACCTTTTCCTGTCTGTCAGTCGTAATTACTTTCCCGTCAATGAGACATAAATAATGACTGCCTCTGTCGGAGATATACTAAACGTCATTGAATTATATTTAGGTCGTGTGGTTATGATTATACTCAGATTTATCATCCAAAACTGTGTTCCACAGCAGATATTGCTTGTGGAAGATCAAGCGATATCTCCTAGGAGATATCGTTTTGACAGTAGATGTTTAATAATGCCCTGTTTCAGTCAGGTTCATGACATCACAATTGTTTTGAATCATCAAGTAATGTCATCACAATACTATGACGTTATAAACACACAGTGCTATGACGTCAGCGCTCTGAGAGTCTGAGAGTAGTGAAGTGTTCAAAATTATACATTTTTCACGGAATGGGAATGAAAAATGATTTTGTATGATAAATAGAATCTCACCCCCTGTCTTCTGATATCAAATATATCAACACTCGTTGATAAAAGTAAAAATTTGTAACTTTTATCAACTCATATTGATATATCTGATATCAGAAGACACTTGGGTGATAATATCTATATATCCCACTTCATTGTAACTAATATTTGGCAACCATAACAGCTTTTGTTCCCTACACAATATAAACAGCATTACGGTTGACTGATCATTGAAACTGTTGAACAATAAAAAAGGTGATACATATTAATCAAATAATGATATTATCTAGGTCTAATGTTGTTGCGATGTCCTTCAAATTAAACTCATTTTCTAATGAAAACAAATTAATAAAATGAAAACAGTTCTGGCCCTTCTTAGCAAGTGGTCATGAATATTTAACTTTAGAAAATACATAGATAAGTCATTTAGGATTTAGATTAAAAGGCGGATACATGAAAGTACGAAATTGTTTTAAATCTAATGCTAAAACTTTACAAGGAGACACAAGGATCAGGTTTCTTTCAACGGTTACTCTCCAATTCCTCATGGTTAACTAGTTAATGAGGTTCTTGTGAGAAAATCTTAAAAAACAAACTATATTTGCCTTCATCATCATAGGATCACTCTGTGCTATTTCATATCATTAAATTAAAAAGCAGTACGATTGAAATATGGAAACTAGATAAAATAATTAAGATAAAAACTAAAATAGTCGTTGTAAATCTAAATCACATTCGTAAATGAAAACATCAAAGAAGTCTTAAATTGGACTGATCACATTTCATTGCCAACATAAATTCCTTCACAACTCATTTCACATGATACAAACCAAATACAAAAACAGTTGCAATGATGAAATTATTAAATTGCGCGACCATTTAATAATGAAGATATTTGAGATCAAATGGTCTAAATCAAATAAAAAGCATTTACTCCTTTGGACAACACATGCATCTCTATTCAAGGACGAATGGAATATTGTTATCAGGCAGTAAAATCCTCTGGTCTTGGTATAATTAAAGATAAACAAATAGAAACTGACAGCAGATTGATCTATTCACCACACAAGTGGGAAGAAAAACAACGATTTCAAAGTGAAGCTGTCCATTGCAAATGACTTACAACTTTTAAATTATCCAGATGTTTGCCTAAAATTAAGTGTTTTCTACTCAGATAAATCAAGAATAATTATCAGTTCTGGTCGTCCAAGGTTCTTGTTTTACATTAAATATTCGGTCCTTGAGGCATTTTTGTTTAGATACTCTTAAGATGTCAATAAAAATGTTTCTACTGAATAACATAGGCAAACGTAGAAATACGTACACATATATTTGTATACAAACAGGGATAATATGTCACATGTATGGATCTCTTTCATAATATCAATAAAACTTTATAAACGTCCTCTTATGGTCCCTGGATATACAACTGCATGGAGAAAATGTCTTAATTTAATCGTAGATATGAAGTGTGAGTCTGAAAAACAGCTACGTGATATATCATTACATAAACAATATTACACATTATATAAAAATAACATTCCATCATTAGAGATATGACATGTGGACATAATTTTTACCAGTATTTAGATTTCAAATAACCTTTAGACATCAGTTATTTGTTATATGCTACAACGAATTTGAAAACACCTATGCTGCACCTTTGTTTTCATCTCAATGTCACCAAATTTACATGGCGTTGAAAGATTTGTTAATCTTAATAAACCTCTTACTTTAATTTTGATTATATATATGACATGTATGAATATGATGGAGTATACAAGAAATTTATTTGTGTAATGCATTAATGGTATCTTATTATTTACGTCTAAATGGTTGCGTCAGAAATATCAAATTGTACACCAACAAAGTTATTAATCAAGAACTGTGACATCAGATGCATTCCAGGTTTCCTTCTGACTTAGTGAAAAGTATTCAATTCATAGTCTGTAATCCATTTGTAATTGTAAGGTTTTATTGTCATTACATTACAACGTTTACATGAACTGTAAGTGTACATGTGCAGTAGCTTAAGAAAGAATAATAAAATAACAGTAAAACGTGAAGTTTGATTCAATATCTCCATACTACATCTAAAAGTCTGTACAGTGAATATATACAGTAAATCATAAGAATATAAAATCATAGTACTTACAATCAGACACAATCATCACAACCAACATTTGTGTTTAAGGAAGTGTTTGCTTATCAACATCCTAATTAGATTGATGCTTTCACAGTCGGAGGAAACCATTGAGAAATCATGCCGCAATGGATCATTCAAACATAAGTAGAAGTAATAATGACTGTAAAAAAAACTTTGAATATGACAGTGCGAATGTTTTAACATAGTCAAGAAAAAATTTCAAAATTTGAAAGTAACATAACTCCTTTGTTGTATTCCAAGATTAATAAAAGTGACGCACAGATATCTCAAACGACTTTGAGACTTTCCCCCTTATTTACCTACATATGGCAGTATTTCAAAATCATATCAGGAACATTTAGGTTTCCATTTAATTTATGTCGTTCAAGCTAATTTCAATTGATGCTTACCCTTACGCGTACGATTAATGTACCTTTTCCTATCCATACGATATTGGTTCTTTCCTTTTCTCAGCTTAAATGAAATCATTGAGTTGCTGTCAATTTCGAGGGTTTTAGAAGGCCCTTAGGACGTCCTCGTTTTGGAATAAAGATAGCCGGTATTGTGATATTATGGTTCTTTGATTGTTCCAATCAATGGATTCACATGTCAATAGAAGCCTTTAAATAAGTACCACTGAATGTGAGGACGCAGTCTTTTGATTTTGCATCTAACGAATCCATGACGTAAAGAAAGAGGGCCAAGTCAACTGTATTATATAAGTTGATAATATCAACTGCTTAATATAACCGACATACTACCTGAAAAGAATCATTTTTGAGAAAAATCTTAACAAATGTTAGAAATGGAAGCATCGATCAGTATCGAATATCGAACCCGCAACAATGCATAAAAAGGAAGTTCAAATGTGATACATCCTGTTACATTAGAAATGCATCCAGAGTTACACAGTTTTATATAAAACCAAACCTGTTGAACATAAAAAAACAAATTAACAACATAAATGATTTTACTTAATGTCAAGTTTAATCCTGATATGTGATTTATGAAAAAAAGTATCTCTAACTACAAAATATTTGTGTCTTGTGTCTCTTACAGACATGTTTCACCTTTTGATAATTAGTCAAATCATGACAGTATTTCCACTTTTGAGCAAATCTACTTGATCTTCAATGCTGCTGTACATTCCCTTCATGCTTATATTGATTGCTCATCTTTTAAAAGAATCAACATTTTGAGCCCAGCACGATAATTGACCGCATGTTTTGATGTATTTCTCAATGCTCTCGATCCAAAGTAAGGTTGAATGTCTTATTTATTACAAGAGGTTACGGTTCGACCTTAAAGATTGGAAATATCTGAAGAAATGGTTAAAAACGATATAGGGCCGTTACCTTTTTGAAATTGCATAACAACAACATGGTGATCTTCATTAAGCTATTACTAGAATTTAAATACAAGGCAGCAAATACTCCAGGCTGTGTAATTAAAGCCCGCCAAATTAAAATTTAATTATTTGGGAGACCAAAGGGAAAACACGACGAGTACAACGTCAAGCTATGACATTAGTTATGACATAGAACTTTGTATTTCGTTACTCATTTACAACCGTACGAAACTTTTAGTCTTGTAAATAGTATTTACATTTCACTAGAGAATGTTTAGATGTAATATCAGTGAGCAAAACTGATCATGTTATATCTCTGTTGTTGCGATAATTTCATGAAAATCCATGAATTCCCCTAATGGGCATTTACTGTAGTCTAAAATGACCCAACGATACAGGGAGGCATTGATTGGACACAACCAAAGAGAGTTAAGCAATCACGACGACGTTTAAAAAGTAATTGTTCAAAAAGCCTAAGACATTGCTCTTTGCTTTAGGGAAGCTCAAAATTTACTACGCTGCGCTATTCTAGATAAAGCACAATAACGTAACATGGCGAATTAATCGTGGCATCGACCTTGGTAACAACAAACAAGCCTTCCATGTTCCATTCAAGAAGTGTTATCATTGACTGAAATTGGGAAGAGAGTTTTGGTTGCACTGATCTGCCCGAAACCTCAGCAAATGCTGAAATTAAAACCGGTTAGAGTAGGAATGTTTGACTGGAAGCTGATAGTCAAACCGGCGTTCGTATCTAGAGATCATTTGTTAATGCATGAAGTAAACCTATTTAGGAACAGTATGGCAAAAAGCGAAAACTATACTATGTAGCCATCTATTCCCTGGGGGAAAACATTTTATAGAAAAAATGCTTAGTAGTGTTTTTCCCCGGGGGTAGAGGGAGGGGGGGGGGGGGAGGAGGGGGGGGGGGGGTGGATCTGGCTATGGGACAAAGATATACCGAGAATTGGACTTTGCATTTGTACGGGAAGGTGGTAGTCATACAGGCGTTCGTATGCAGAAATCATTTGTTAGTGCATGTAGGCAGTACAGAAAGGTTTCCTAAACAGTCACGCAAAATGATTCTCATTTTCTGAAAAAACACTTTTGTTGAACCAGTTTATGCTACGTTATTTAAAATACCTCTTCAAATGGATAAGAGATAGTGTTAGTGTCTCAAATTACTTTAACAAGGCATAAGATATAACAGGCTTGATAGCAATCTTGTTTCAAGATTCGCTTGAAGATGTCTTTACGTCACTATAGGATTAGATTAATCTACTTAGTTTGTCTTACCGCACGGATATCATTTGATCAGAAAGTAAACGAACCGTAATACACTTCAACCAAGCTATAATTAAGGTGCCGTGGCATTGACTGATTTCTGTCTTCCATCTGCCACCTGTTCTACACTAATCCATGAAAGGCTTTGGGTGCATGGCATTACCTTATTCATATATTTCAACTATAACCCTCATATAAGTTAAAATGGTAATGAAAAGTGTTTCAGTGTTCAGTTATGGTTGAAAAATGTTTAGTCGAGACAATTGACAATGTCTTTATCTCAAATATGTTTGCATTAAACATAAACAAATATATTTCAATTGCATATCTAATTTAAATTCATGGCCAAAGCAAAACTATGAGTACACATATTGTGCATAGAATGATCTAATGTTGGTAGACAGCAATGACGTTAGTGTCAAAACTCTTTACCCAGCAGGCACATAGACGTCTATTAGACGTCTATCCTAGACGTCTAAAAGACGTCTAAATATAGTCTAATCTGTGGGACTAGAAAGACGTCTAAGCCTACAGGTAGACGTTTATTAGACGTCTAAAGGACGTCTAGACGTCTATTAGACGTATATAAGACGTCTTTTAGACATTTATTAGACGTCTTTTAGACGTTTATTAGACGTCTAGTAGACGTATAATAGACGTCTTTTAGACGTTTGTTAGACATATATCACAACTCTATTAGAAGAGTAAATATACCTCCCAAAATATTTAACAGAAGTCTGAAAAAAGTTTAACACGTGTCCTATAGTGGTTGTGTTATACCCCAGTATAATAATGCTATGCAGTGGGAACTTCATCAGGATTCTGGTCTTCAAACAAAAACCTGTACTTTGTAAGGCACAATTGCATATTTTACATGAAAATGGATACTTTGAGCCCAAATATTTAACTAGTTCACTATTTAAAACAATATAATGACTTACAATGGATACCATTTTAGAATTTGATATGGTAACTTAATTTCATGTTTAGGTTTAAATTTTCTTATGAATAGATTCAAAATTTTCAGAATAAGTGATGAGAAATTGTGCCTTGAAAATAAACAAGAAAAAAACTCAAATAAGATGAAATATTTATTCAATATCAAAATCTATTTAATGCAATCAACATATATATTGTAGTAATAATAATAAAAATGAAAAATTAACTTTACTTAGAATCAGATTTGTCAAATCTTCATATCACTGTCCAAAGCTGAAGAGTAATTCTTAAAGTGTGAATGTCCTTATTCAAGGCCATTTTCTTCCTACACCTTCGAAGAGCATCTTAAAAGAATTCCGCCGTTCTTGAGAATTGTATCCTTGATTGCGTCCTTGTAACAGATTTGTCAAAGTATCTGAAAATGAATTGAAACCTTAATTGTTATCTCAATTCATGATCATGGTCAACATTTGTACCTATATGTTAATTATGTTAATTATTTGGTAAGCTACGTGTCCGGAAAGTAATTTAATAAAAAATTATAAATGTATACATAGACACCAAATGAAACTTATATTACTAACTAGAAACTAATAATACTTGAATGTACATAAGTCAACTATTATAAAAAGGTTTATTTTGCAGTGAATTAAAATGACAGTTATCTGAAAATGAAAATGTTCCACACTGAATCAGGTTCTCTGCATTTAATAAGGGTGTATTAATCATTAATATTCCACTATGAAAGTTCGGGTAACAAAACCTAGGGAAAGAATTTGGTCATGAATTATTTGGTTTCATTCAAAAAATAGAGAAAGCTATATTTTCCTTCAAATATGTATACTAACAAAACACTACACACATATTATGAAGTAGCATCACAAAATTACGAGCTGAAAGTTATTAATGGAAGAGGCTGTACCATCAGATGCACGACCATTGAAAACAAAGGAAAGATACCGACGAATGAGAATCTTGATTACTGACAAGGTAAAACTAATTAGAGTGTTCTGTATACAGAAAACATAGTCTTACCTAAACTGTAGACGAAAACATCCGTAAGGAACACAACTTCAGATGCGTTGATATCGAGAAATCCCATCTCTTTTGAAAAAAAGGATTGAAAATGGCGCCTAATTAAAGCTGATGTAAGGGTCGTAACTCTGCATGGAACAGCACTGCATTGACTACAATTTCGATCTGGATTGAAGTTCGAATCTCTTCACCCAGAACATTTCATAATTTTTCTTCTTATAAATTTGTACTTTTGATAAATATGAATTACATTTGAGTTTTATATATTATTTGATGCAAATATTTTCTTTACCTACAAAATATATTGTAATATTCATGTAAAGTGACAGAAATCTTTCAATGTTTAATTCCTAATTTTGGAAAGGTTTGTTTATATTCAATAAGCAAAGGAAACATCTTTCAAACTGAAATATTATAGTATTATAATAAAATTGTATGAAAGTGCAGGTCTAACTTAAGACGTCTTTTTAGAGACGTCTATTCAACGTCTAGGCGTAGACGTCTAAATGAAGACGTTGAATAGACGTCTATTAGACGGCTAAGCCAATTTAGACCTAATTAAGACGTCTAAAAGACGTCTTGTGCCTGCTGGGTAGCTGCTGGTTTTTCTAATTCATAGGTTTGGTAATCCTTTGACTCCTAATAAAGTCCCTAGTGTCCACGCCCTAAGATCCTATTTTCCTCTTCTTGTCCAGAAGCAAAATGCCTAGAAAGCTAAAACCTTTTGTACAGACTCCTCAGCTCTTGGGGTTTATAATTCATAGATTTAGTTATTCCGTGGTGTCAAAATGGTGACCCAGTGACTATTTGTAAAATAAATTATAAATTGCTTGATGAGCTACAGAGCCAATGACTCTATTTTGTATCTTCTTTTCGAGAACAACTGATTCAGGAAATTTAAAATCTTGTGTACAGACTCCTTGACTTTTTGGGACCACGCCCTAAAACCCTCTTCTTCAGAAGCACAAAAGCCTAGGAAGCTTAAAATCTTTTGCACACTCGTCAGCGGATGGGGATTCTAATTGTTAGATTGTGCGTTAGTGTGAATACCAATAAGGGCAACAGGGACCACATCCTACAAACCTATTTTCATCTTCTTCTCCAGAAGCGACAGGCCCATAAAGCTGAAAATTTGTGTATAGACTTCTTAGCTGACTGAGATTCAGTGGCTACTTGGACCACACCCTTAAACCCTATTTTTATCAAAATAATGTTAAAGAACATATCTTGAAAGCTAGAATCTTGTTACAGAGTCCTAAGCTGATGAGGATTATAATTTGGTGATCCTGTGACCATTTAAAATGTAAAATATTACTGGTAGGCCGAACTACAAAGCTAAATTGTCTATTTTATTATCTATAAATTACTATATTTGCAGTCAGTGGTAATTTATGATATATTGATATCTTACCTGACCAAAAAAGCTTAAAGAGATTGATTTGCATATTTTAATAATATGAATTACAAATCGCATATCCACCTTAGTAAGATATCGTGTTGGAGTAATGTTTGTTGCAAAGGCTGACAGGTTAATGAAAGAAAATTGTTATGGGATTTAGGTCTAAAAGGTTGTTTTACAGTGGTGAATCGGATCTATATAATGTTACACACTGACTATAAATCTGACTTTAATGACTACAACAGTAGGGAAGTTTGGTGCAAGGAAATCCACACCGCTGGATGACCAAATCCTCTTTTCCCCCCTCAGAATATGAAATCGAGTGAGTAGTGCTCGTATTCGAATAGAAGTTATTTGAGGGTTTCCTTACTAGAGATACCTATGTGGGGAAGGAATGGTAAACATAACTTACTTATTCTACATAACGGGTGTTAACGTGCCTTTAATAATATTTCTGTCACTCAAAACGTGCTTTTAAGAGTAAAGGTCAACCTTAGAAATGAGTGTCAGGTCTCAACTTATCCCTTCAATATAAGAAGACCTACATAAAACTAACTAGATGAGATTTGTTATTGAGGTCAGCACATTATATCGGTCAGCACATCGGTCAGATCTTCATTGTACATGTTTAAAATTGCCTTTTGAATTACTAATTTTCATTTTAAAATCTCAATTGGAATTGGTTATGGCTACTTATATAATACAGATAATTAAAAATAATAATATAAAAAATATTGCAACAATGGCTTTAAGAGATATAGATTATTGTTATTCGATTAACAAGGATCTGATTCATTTTATTCAGATTGAAAGATGAAGTAAGATTTGATTTAGATTAGTAATGATCATTTGATATTACTCATTTACTTAGACCTTGTAAAACAGACACAATTTCATAATCGAAAAGGTGGTTAGCTGTAACGGTAGTGTTTAAAAATAAAGGTTGTTGTCGACATTTACTGACGTATTACCGAAGCTATAGAAACAACAAGACGCTGATGGGCCTATAAGGCTATTGTGTACAAAACTGGGAATCTTTCATGATTGCATGCAAACAAGAAATGTTTGTGCTGCAATACTATCTTCCAGGTGTACAGATACGGTCCAATCAAATATTATTAAAAGTTCGAACCAAAAATGTCAAATCAAGTTCCAATTTACACAGTTTTGTTCTTAATTTCGAAGATTTGATTCTCTGGTAATCAGCTGAGGTGATTTCGGATTTAACGCCGCTCTCAAGAGTATTTCACTTATATCACTGCAGGGAGAAAGCCCGCAACACGAATGTGGCTATGCATTGCAGTGGAACCTGCGAGCATCGGCTTGAACTAGCGAACCATGTTGGCAATTTACCCAAACCTTACTGCGTGTACAACAGTTCTCTACCACAGACAAAGTTGCCGAGTTCCTGTCGGGATTCGAATCCCGGACCTCCTGACCCAAACGGGTAATTACAGTTGAAATCCAGATTTCACTGAATCAACAAATGTTAATTTTCGATAAAACATTCTTGAGCATGGATCAAGCATAAATTGGTTAGCTTAAGAAATCGAAATCACATTTCCTACAACCTATTTTGAATTGTTATCCAGTTCCAGTTTCACCAGAAATTGAAAGCGTGTTTTCTAGTCATGTACCGAGAGACTATTTTGCAAAAAATTTCCTTGAGTAATATTGTTATTGTGCCTAAATGGGAAAAGCATGATAGATCAAGGTTACACTGAATTTATAAACCACGGGTTTCGGTTATTAATAAAGGATCTAATATTTTAATCAAGTCAAGTCAAGTCAAGTCTTTATTACAGTACGAAGGCCTCAGGCCCATATACAGTGTTGTACATACATTATAATTTTATACATTATATTTACGTTATTATTGTTTACACAATTGGTGTGCTATAAATTATAAGCTGTACAAGTATTATATATTTATACGAATAGGCGTAGACTAATTGAGACCTGTATTGCTCTCTCTCAATTTATATGCATGCCATAAAAATTTACTTAAACCTTGCAACACTAAAACATTTTCCGTTGTCATTATGGCTCTAAATTTGTACATGTTTGGATTATTATGATAAACAGTTGGTAAAAAATAAACCCGTAAATCAGTATACAAATGACATATGAATAAGAAGTGATATTCGTCTTCTATTCCTAAATTACAAAATGGACATAAACGTTGGTTTTTTTCTATTCCTAGCCACCTCCCTTCATTGTACTTTAACCTTAATAATCCACTTCTAAACTTAACAAATATTTTTCTTAATCTCTGATCAGTTATACAATTTAAATACTTTTCTGGAGCTAAAATACTTTTGTATTCACGATAAATGCAATATCTGGAACTTTTTGATAGAGTACAGGTCCAAGATTGGAAGAACATATTTATAGCAACATTTTTTAAAGCATGAATAAAAGAGGTTACATCTCCCACAGATTGATACAACCATACATACCCAAAGCCGTGAGAGGATAAAATATTTCGAACATGTGATGCAAAAGTTGTATAACCGCAGTTAAAATAATATAATTGCATTTTGTAGACCTTAAGTGGGATTCGGTTTTCATGCATTTCCATTAATCTTAGCCAGTACCTTAATGTTTTACACATTGCATTTATATAAAGAGGATATCTCCCACATTCACCATATACTATGGCGTTTGGGGTTTGAGGACCCACATTTAAAAATCTTTTACATGCTATTAAATGAACTCTCTCTAGCTTATCAAATGTGTGCATACCCCATATCTCTGCACCATACAATAACACTTGTTGTATTTGAGTGTCAAAAATCTTAAAGAAAACATTACAATTTACTATTCCTACTTTGCTTAAATTAACAATAACCTCCATTAGTGCACGTTTGCCTCTCGCGGCTAAATCAGTAATACAGCATCCCATTTTATGAGTTGAAGAAAATAATATACCTACGTATTTATAACTGTTTACTATAGTAATCTTCTGATCATTTAGAAACCCTTCGAAACACAACAATATTTGTTTTATCAATATTCACCATAAGACCGGAGTGTTTAGTAAAATCATATAGTATGTTAAGTTGGTTTTGTAAACCAGGAACTGTATCTGATACAAGTACAACATCGTCTGCAAACATAAGCAGTACCATTTCTAACAAATCAGGAAATAATTGTATTCCGTATTTGCCATGTTTTGCTAACTCGGCTGACAGCTCACTAATGAATAGAGAGAACAATATAGGATTGAGTACGCAACCTTGTTTTAAACCCACTGGACAATCGAAATAATCGGTGTATTCATTATCACATCTTACAGATGCTTTAACAGAGTAATAAATACTCATAATTGAATTCAGCATTTTTTTCCCCATACCAGTTTTATATAGACGCTTCCACAATCCAGCCTCACTTTCATGCAAAAACCATTTTGCTAAGTGTTTTGATATAGGCAATAGTTAAATAAATCATATACTTTTAAAAAAAACCCAATATCATTACGGTACAAATACGCATGTACCGCACTCTCGCTAAAAGAAAAAATACAAAGACTGCAAATTTACGAATCAATGATATCTGACGTTGAAAGAATCTTAGTGATGATTATGACAATGACTATTCTTTCAACTTTGCAGTCGACGTGAGTATTTCATGATCACATAATCATTAACTGAGTTGGGTTTTAACATGTTTTCAACAATATTTCAATTAGTAATCACGTAGATAGATAAGGGAGAACACCGTTAGGTCACAGTTAACTCTGTACTGTTAAGTGTAACGATCATTCGGGGAGGCTGTAATTCTGAAACCTTTATCAATGGATGACGCTATCACTCTTATGTGTTAAAGAGTGGATCATCTTTAAGAATCCTCTTCTCATTGATTGTCACGACCAGAAGGGTTCTTAGGGTTAATAACTTATTAACTTCGTTTGATAATACAGAGAGTGATCTTTATGCTACAGGTATGACAAATCTAAAGCGTCTCGAATATGAAAAGTAAGTTCTAAATTTCTGTGAGTGAAGATTCGAACATGCAAACCAATATTTGTTGAGCAATCAATGAAAAATATAATAACATGAATTGGATAAGAGTGAGACAACATTCGGGGTCATCCTCATGCATTCTTCCCATTCTGGACCAAGATATTGAAAACCTCACTCAAACATAATTGCTAATCTTCGTTAGGTTTGGATTTACGAGCTATTTTTGGGTCTTTATCTTTTCTTTTTATGCACTTTCGATATTGTATGATATTTGTATCATCTCATTTCGGATTAGAACATTCGTTCAGTGTACTAGGAAACACTCATCTTTTGTGACAATATCTTTTCCTTTTTGGTACTTACAAGCTTACAATCTTGTATGAACTTAGTATATTCCTGATCCGATCAGTATACATTTTCTCTGTAAGAGGGAGCTCTCATGTTCTGTCATATGATATTTACCGCAATTTTTTTTATCAAACTCTAATCACTAGCAAGTTTTACTGATCTGCCAGGGCGTGTATTGTATATGATTATGTCTATAAGAGTCTTCTTTTTTAGAGTTTGCATACCAAATTACATGGATGCTGAAAATAGATATCTCTCAGATCCTAGTAATGTCTGATAAAGAGCGAGTGATTGACTTGGGATTTAACGTATTTCTGACAATATTTCTGATATTAAACATTTTGATGAAGAGAGTGGGCAGATAAGGGAAAAAAGGGTCGAAAACACAAAGGAACACAAGGAAAGAAATGCACAGTGAAGGAAAGACAGCAGGTTTTTAGAACGAATAAAAATCTGACTCTCTACTATAAAGTCAACCCCTCCAGCCTTGATAGACACTGGTTTTAAGTTGTCATTAAACATGATACTTCAGTGTAATGGTATTGGCTTGGATTTTCATGCTGAAAATATTGTTTGTAATTAAAAAACGGGTGCCCGGATGTCTGAAAGCTTTTGATTTTTTTAAGGATTAAAATCTACATTTGTAGGAACCTTCACCACATGCTCAAATGCAGGCAGGTTATAATCCCCTGTATCATATTTAAGAATACTTTAAATAACTTAAATAATTCCACATGACATATAGTCATGATATACTGGTGGTTGAATTAGAGGAAACACCTATTATTCATAATTTTATTCAAATAAGCTCAGGCCTGAACAGCTCGAGTACCTGTATACAGATACTATGGAAGCTGTTGTTAATTTATCTTGACAATGGGGATCATGATTGTAAGTTTGTGATTCTGTGGCCCCTAAAAAGGGAAGCATCACTGTTTCTTTTATTATATAATTCTAGTTGTGGTGACACATGGACCATGGTCCCAAACTCATTCCATTTGACATGTAAGTCTTCAATCTTGTGGGTAATAAATACTAGTAATTGATATTCATCAGAGCCAATTTCTCTATTTCTAAATGTTTATGTATTATATTTTTATCAACTTTATTTGCTTGAAACCAATGTACTTAAATCACTCTCAATTACATGAGAGAAAGGCAGCTGAATATTGAGAGACCAAAGCATTGTCTAGACCATACGCTTGACCTATTATAAGCTTGGCTGAACCTGCTGGGAACATTTAAGAAACGAAATGAAAGCTTCGCCAATCAGAGGGGTATTTACAAGAAAAGTTTTGAAGAATGAATTAATAATAATGTAACAGCAACTGTGTTTCTTCCTCCTTCTTTCAAAATCAAGTATTGAAGGAAAATCTAATGATTCCATTCCGCATGGTTTTCAGTCACATTACCTGAACAGATAGATTAATATTTCTTTACATTATAGCTAGGTTTTTGGGGATAAATGTTGATCAATCTGAT
The DNA here is from genome assembly GCA_921293015.1 of Phorcus lineatus. NCBI lineage: Eukaryota > Metazoa > Mollusca > Gastropoda > Trochida > Trochidae > Phorcus > Phorcus lineatus. Next base: position 11,491,731 of record OV121083.1, read on the forward strand.
CACTTACAATCATTTATCATAATTATTAATTCGATCAGACAGTCTCGATCAATAAGGCATGACAATCAGTAAGCATGATACACTACGTCTTTCTTGGATCGTTGGCATATCTAGATTTCGGTCATTGGTTGGTTAAACATTTTCCTTAAATGATTGAAGAACTTTATTTTATTTAGTATAGACAATAACATTAGTCATAGTGTTAAATGATAGATTGAAAAATAGTCTATAGTAATGATAAATTGTCTTTGTCAAGATGTACTCAAGATGTGAAAATGTGTCTCGGCATTAGTGGGCAGTTCCCTAACGTCTACATACAACAATGGTTTCAGGTCATCTTACAGACTAATCTCGTTCCCTCCTTCAATGTGATAATAGATGGATGAGTGTGCGTAGGCTTGAAGAGAAAGTAAGGGAAGGATGATTAGGTAGTCCTATTTTGTAGTGGGTAAAGTTCAGGCTTCACATTATTAGAAAACCGAACTTCTTAAAGTGATATAGAGGCTCTTTAATTTAATATACTTTTGTTTTGATATGTGCCGAAATATCATTTGAACTGATGTTAGTTCAAATCAACCAAAATAATTTGTGTAGAAATTCCAAATTGATAAAAAGACAATTTTGGGGATATTCGAGCACGTGCCTGGTTTAATGTTCAGAATCCACATTGTATGTCCAAGTTACATGTATACTAACCTGTTGAAAACACCCTCTACATTATATTTTAGGAAACAATAGTTTTCTTATTTGTTTCTCTCACGACAGCTCCGTCATAAATTCCTATACAATCTCCTAAATTTTGATTCGAAGGTTTCTTGGTCACGAAATGTAGAACGCTTTGTGGTGCAATCAGCGACGCCGTTTCACAAGTTATCATTCAAAACGCTTAAGTTATTTCAACGTGCAGTTCTTAAAGAGTTTCATATGCCATAGGAGATAAGGGGGGGGGGGGGGGGGGGGGGGAGACTATATTTGTACACCAGGTTTTTTTTTCTCAAAAGTTTGATATTGTTAGAAGGTCTTTTGGAATGACAAGTTGTTAACGATTCTTATATCTAAGTGTCAGAGCTTTCACGCCGCCATATCAGAAAACGTTGTCCTGAACCTTTAATATAGCATTTGCTTTTCTCGTCAAGATCCAATGTATTGGTGTGCTTCTCGAATTGTTCTTTTCATTCCCAGCATCCAACACCATGTCTGTGGTAAAATCTATTGATTATATATAATGCTTCACATGGTTTATTGTCAGGTGATAGCCTTATGTTTGATAATTTCACTGAACTTTAAAATGTCAATTGTTTGAAGGATGTCCAATTTTCAGCGTAATAAATTACTATCAATTATCATGGATTGAAGAAGAGCACAAAGCTGATTATATGTTTGTTAAACATAAGTCATAAAGCAAGCGTTTGATATCACAGGATGTAGAAACATCTTTTCCATCTAACTCAGCTTACGAGTCAAGGGAGATAAGACTATTCCCAGTAGAAATAATAAAACCTCACTAGCCTCTCTTTGTATGTGTGGTGTTATCTTACTGATGTCTTTCCAAAAAACAGTAAAGAAAAAATAAACTCATTGAAAAAGGATATATTCGAAGGAGAAGTTGAATGTTTGATTTAAAAGGAAAAGGTCATAAGAAGGGAGCAAATTGGAATAGCCAAAGCATAAGACGATCATCTGAGAGGGCTTGTGTTATAATGTCCTTTGATGTACTTATATGAAGCTTTAGACTGAGTACTGCTAACTAAAAGATGATAGATTTACAAAGGTTTATTACACTGCTTCTTTATATTTCTACTAGAAACCACATACAGAAAATCGAAATATAAAGATTCATATCATAGTATTATTTTGCATATTATTTGAGCGCAGAAATAATCTAATTAAATAAGATTAAACGGAAACTTAAAAAGAATACAGGTTTTGCAAGAAGGTGTTGATATAGATCATACACACAATTCGTAGACATGATAGAATGTTTTGTTGTCACGGCTAAAGTTTTCTTCATTTTCTTTGTGGACATAAATCAATTACACATTTGATTACAAGTTTAAAAATGTGCTAATGTTCTGATGAACTAAGTGAGATAAAGTAACTCTTCATACAGCTTAACTCACTCAGTACCAATAGATATCGCTTGGCTTCAGTACTAAATTCAAACCTTTTACAAGTGTCACATTTCTTAATATACTCCTTGGATACATGGCGACAGATATTACGTATCAACGTTCAATTGCCTTCTTAAATTGCCTGTCAACATCATTTGTGAAGAAATTTGTGTTCAATATCCTGTGCAATTACCTTAAAACATTTGATCTGGAAATGTCCCTTGTTTGTTGTTGTTGATGAAAGGGAATACAATCGTTGAACCTTTTCGGACATCGTTTGAAAATAGAAACAGTTGATCCCATCCGGTTGACTTATATCCACTTGAAACGAAGCACGGACATAGCTCTAGGTATTGTGCAAATTGGTTCAATAGTTATACTCTTCTATGCCATTGTTGATATCATATTCTAATATGTCAGCATCTGAATAATTACGTAACAATCAAAGATGAATGTAGAAGGTTTGCTCAATTGAAATTTAAACAGATCAAATATAATCTCCTCAAAAAGAGATCTGATTTGTCCTCAGTTTGCTCCGTACTGTTGAGAGTACGATTTGCAGACCGGAGGCATCTTGTATCCTCAGGGAAATTTTTAAAAATTACTATCTTTCTAAATTTCCATCAGTAGAAGTTGTTGGGAAATATTACAAAAACACATAGTAATACATACACATACACATATAGTAATGCACATTTTGTTTAAAATTAAATCACAATTTTATCAAATATTTACTTTGCTCAAGCATCGCTGTTCTCATGTTTTATGTTACAATCTTTTTATTTTCTTTAAAAGTATACAAATATGAGCAAGAAGTATATTCTGATTATATATACTCGTAATGCTAATAATACCATGGTTTACTTTTTCTGTAGTCAGCCATCCTTCGTTTACATAAACCATTCTTAAAGTCTTTTGAATTCCGCAAGATAAGAAGCTTAAAGTGATATATAGTATGTTGTATTAAATTTTGTTTTTCAGGCTACCAAGTACAGTATGTACTTGATAAATTTCAAGTCACTTCACTCACCTCTGTATATTCACCCAAAATGCCAAATATGTGACATTTACTTACAGACTTACACATTGACAGAAGCTGAAATCAGAACCTGTATCAACATGTGTAATATTCATATATTGAGCATTAAGAAAAATAAGGTTTGACACGTTGGCTCAGGTCAGTGGTGTATTGTTAACCTTGATGGTATCCATGTTTGGATAACAATCAAGACCTTAAGAAAAGACATTCTTTTACTTTTCAATGAGTTCATAAACTGCTTATATGTTTCCGTTGGAGAGCCTCTGTGCAAGTGGTTGAAAATGAGGTTGACACGAAATAATAAGAAAAGCTAAATAGGAATTTCTGTTTTTCCAAAAAGGAAATCGCTGGCCAGCTGTGTGAAGTGGCAAAGTGTGTCACAGAAAATAACATATTTTTTCAAACTTCTGAAGACCTAATTTTCAAATGGCTCAAATGATCAAAGGAACATAAAAAATCTGGCCTATTTCTCTATATTTCTTATTCCATGCTATCTATGATTCATGATGACATATTTTTGGAGTAATAAGCGTTACATCTGAGGCATATGCATCTATGAGCATAGTTAAATTTTCTATAAATAATCATATCAATATTAGGATACTTGTATTGCACTTGACTACAAACCATAAAGGGAAGTGCTAAAGTCGCCCCACACATTATTACAATGGTGGAAGGATAAAGATAAATTCTTTTTCCTTCACAAGTCATTGGAACAATGCAACCCGGTAATCGATTAATCACGTCATGGTTATCGGTCACTGTGCCAACAAACCAGGTACCCAATTGCACTGCTTGGTCAACTGAGGAAATCTTTACATCGTTGTTTAAAACATTGCATAAAAAATGAGGTGTCGCCACAATCTTGGGAGATCCATACATATGAAAAACCATTAACAAGGTCCGAACATGTGACACCAAACTAATACCACCATGTTCGTCATATGATTTGAGTATTAAATAGCAGGCCTTTGGATGGCGACTTGTTTTCATGTTAAGTAACCTGGTCCAATATTTTACACATCTTTGAAAATAATTGATACAAAGTCTTGACCTTCCAACTTCACCAAGTATAGCTGTGTTTGACACAAATTTACTGACACTAAGATATTTCTTAAAAAAGAACTTTGTACTTTTTCTATCTTATCTCCTACAGAATACCCCCAATTTTCGGAACCATATAAAAGTATTGGCGCTATTTTTGTATCAAATATTTTGGTTATTACATTCAGTGGGATTTGATGATACTTAATAAGTTGAAAAATAGGAAAACAGGCCTTTTGGGCTTGAATAGCTAATGTTTCACACGTCTTCGACCACACAAGTCTCGATGAGAACAGTATGCCTACGTACAGTAGAGTATTACATGTGTTCCACATCGAAGTCAGTCCTTGGTAATCCTGTTAATACAAGAAATGTGACTTTGTTAAGCTTCTTGAATACAAGCTACTCCAATCGTCTTCACCCAAGTACTATCTAAACCTTTATGGTTTCTAATTAACCGTTTTAACCATTCTCTGTTTTACCTGGATATTGTTATGGGTTAAGGTAAAACGTAAATTATAGACATAAGTACACAACATACATTAAGTTTTTCAAAATATATTCAATTTCGATATTTGCTGACAAAGGTTTGAGATAATTAAACTTATATTTACATTTTCTAAATGTTCTGGAAAGAGTAGCAAGGTGACGGATCTCAGTGTTTGCGACACTTGATGCATTGTTTGAGAGATATGGAAAGGATATGAGAAATAACTCTCCAGAAACATTAACAACTAAAACTTATAACTGCATGTACACGTAGGTCAAGTCATACTTACTTTTGTGGATATTATCCCGAAAGTTTGCGTAAATTAAATTTAATAAATTATTCTTCCCGCCAAATAACACCCTATTAACCCGGTATTTTGTTAGGTTGGTGATTGGTGTATGGAACACGATTCTTATTACTCATTGAACAGTATTAATCTAAAAAAGTAAAATTGTTTAACATCAAAAAGAAGGAAAAAGATAAACATGTTTTACCCACTGATATATGCACACAATACAAAGCTCGAATTTGCTATTGACAACAATAGGGGATTCTCAATATTTATGCATGCATACGACCTATGACCTCCTCAAATCCAAAGCGAGGCTAAGGCCGCTTCCTACTTCCTGGATAGCGTATAATGGCTGCATTTTGATAGTACGATTCACTGTGTAATTTGAATTTCCTTCGGCTATACACGAGTGTATAAGCATGAATTAAAAGAAAATCAGTCAATTTCAGACATGAAAACATGTCGAGTGATAATAAAACGGCAAAATGAAGGGAAATTCATCCAGGGATAGCCCCAAAACTTTGTTTTTGATAGTTGTATTCGTGGTAAATTCGAAGATATATTACGTGAGTTTTGCATTCGCATTTGGTCCGTATAGGCACGAGTGCATTTATAATAATCACAATTTCTCTTAATAGTTATGCATAAATAAATCTTCATAAAATTATTTTTACCCGAAATTTCAGGACTTTTAACTCAAGGATCACAAAACTGTTAAACCAAAACAATGAAGAATCAAGTGGTGGGACCGGCATGTTTACAAAAAATGGTACAGTACCGCATTATCCATATAATGAAGAAACGAAAACGTATATTTACCGAACTTCTCAAAGACACCAACTGATTGGAAGAAAAGTGATATATTTATATACATAGATGTATTTTTAAGAATATTTTCCTAGCAAAAATTTTCAGAAATTATTAATCTATAATTCACAAAACGAATTTAATATAGGCTAGAATTAATATTAATTATAATCATATTGAATATTTATGACACCAATAATGTGAAGGGAGGGATTAATTTCAGTACTTTTAGGTAGAAATCCCACATTTATTACTGGCAATTCATGTAGACATAAGGTGGATGCTACAAATAACTTGAAATTAGCTGAGAAATTGTATATTGTGCCTTGAAGATAAACACACTTACATAAAGTGTCTAATGTCAAAAGTACTGAAGTAATGAATTCAATAAATCCTAATTCATATCATTGACTGTCAGTTTTCAAAACTTATTTTCAGATTTTTTACTGACAATATACATGGAGTGAAATCTGTATCAAGACTTCCAAATTGTCCTGTCTTTTTAGTCATAATGATAAATTTCTGTCATTTTAAAATAGTTTAGATAATTATAATGTAAATATTATTCCTAAAATCAACTGCTTAATTTCTTTAATCTATTTATTTCCTATACCTTATAAAGAAGTCCCTCATTTTCCTTCTAATTTTGATACATTTAGCTAATCAGCATTTTATAAAAACAAAAATAGGCCTACAAGTAATAGGAATTTCTTATTCAGTTTGAACAATTAATTGTTTCTACATACATTCTATGAATATCCTCATATGACCCTGTAATTTGACGTATTTGAATCTCTTAAATTCAGAATAATATCACAGTGATTATTTTATTGAATGATTAACATTAATGTTTTAACTAATTATGTGATTTTATTCGCGGTATATATCTTATGTATTTATCATGAAAAGGAAAACTAATCTTTTTTATTAGAAATATTTGGCTACTGCTTTTATGTAGCTTGTTTTATAAATAATCATATTAGGCCCAAAAAGTAGAGAACTTTGGGAGTTAATAAAGCTAGGAAATTTTATTTATTTTTCAGCTAAATTAAAAGTTGTTTGCGACCTCATCAGAAACTAACAAACTTATGTATTTTAATTATATTCAAAGGAATAGTAACATTTCACATTTGGTCTTGTTTGTATCTCTATTTTACCCCCTGAATTGAAATTCTGGTTTGTTTACATTGGGGCCTGTACTGAATGACCCAATAGTAACGTAAGTGGGCACGTTGAAACGGCTGAAGGTTTTACGTAGAGTTCGCTAAATCTGTATCATTTTCCAGCTGTAAACGAGTGTGTGTAATGAAAATACATCTTGATTTTTTTCGGAAATGTGAAGATTATTGTTAGTATTTCATGTCCATATTTTGCTAAACACTGAAATATTTCAACGGGACAGTGCAAAATGACGGTAAACCCAGCATGGGAATACCCCCGAATATCGGTTGAAAGAATTCTATCTGCAAGTAAAATGACATTCTAATCTCTGCTACACCAAGAAATGTAGAAGCTTATCCGATTATGGTCTTTCTGCAGTTGAAATTAGGGAAAGGTTTTACAAACAAACCATAATTTCGAAAGGATACTGACTTGACAATGCTGTAGGAACGTAACTTCCGGGTTTCGAAGCGGCCTTAGCCTCGTTTTCGAGTACGTACACTTGGTCTCTGATACCTCATAAATATTCACGAGGTAATATTAAGAATCCCCTATTACGTTGCTTATGGATATGGTTAGTCTTTTATACATCTGTCATTGTTTAGAAACAGGGCAATTGGAATACATGATAGTCTATCCTTTCATGGTACGTTATTTCTTATTTCAAACAAAACACATACTTATGATAAACAACTACGAATGCACAACAGAGAAACGCTATTTTAGCATGCAACCGTTTTGTTGCAATATCCCGTCATTACAAACATTGAAAGGTTTCATTTGATTTGAAATATGTTTCCCCAAGTATAACGATTTGACAAAAAACCCCATTGAAATACAGCTTAGCCAGATAAAAGACTTACATCAATGTCTGAACTATCAGGAAATCTTCAGATGAGATAAAAAATATCTTCTATGTCAATAACTTGTGTTCGCAGGTCATTAAATGCAATGGATTATTCTACTTGGTAGTTTAGCTCTAACGTCATCTATTTGAATCACTGACAATGATGTAGTCCCATTCAAAGTTTTACTTTAAATCCGAGAAACGTAATCAGGCCAATCTAAATACGAAGGATTAGATGTTCTCCTACATAAACTGTTACATTCAAAAACAACATAACACATTATCAACATTGGGACACGCTGCATAGTGTGCACGGCCGAGTTTATTTACATTCCCAAAATCATGTCACTCACGGAATACAATTCACATATGCTTGGTATCATGGACCAATTTCATAATTACAACAATGCATTGCTGAAGCCCGACATGTAAAACCAGAGATAAACTTCTATGATGAAAACTCTGGAACCGTGTTCCCCCAACGTGTGCAACAACAACATCTACTGGAAGGTTTACAGCATAAATATAAATGTATCACATGCTTACAGAAAACAAGCAATAGATCCAAACACGATGAGAATATACAAATATCAATAGAATTCCATCTTAATCGGTATTACAGTGACTCTTCAGTCCCTAAATAACTGTAATATAACGGCTCATCGACCTTGAATCAGTTTATACAAAGACAGACCAGCAATATGAATATATGTTCAAGTATTATAAAGACTCTCCAGCCTTCAGTGTTTAACTGATAGTGTATATTAATAAGTATGGTATATAAGTATTATAACGGCTCTTCAGCACAAATCCAACCATACAACCAACTGCGACTGTGGAGTGTAACGGCTCCCCAGCCAATCTGTACCCACATCACATGCTCTCCTGGCATGTAGTCTCTGGGTAAGCCACACCTGCAACATATAAACATAAGTCATTATTGCACAATTACGAGTAAGAATTCAAACTAAAATTGTAAACGACCGTGGTGTACTTTCAGCGACAATGACAAATTTAAGGCCTCCAAAAATATATCCCGCAACCGTGTATAAGACAAAGGTTTGTTGTCTCTCCTTAACACATACCTCACCCCAAACTTAGTAACATTTCTAAATATATACAAATCTGAAAGGGGATCAACAGAAGCACCTTGTAAATACCTCTCCACACATTCAACTGGACAAAGTTTTGTGCCTGTTCTCCCAATCACAAGCCAAGCGCCATCTTTCAATAAACAGCAACATATGAGAATTATAAAACACAATATCAGAGCGTGTTATAGGGAGTAATTCCTCTGATCTCAAGAAACCTGCATAGGCAAGTAAAAACATAGCTAAAGTCCTAAAATTGTACAAAGACAAATAAACCATTTTAGAATCAAACAATCGATTCAATATATCGACGGTTACAGGCTCTTTCTTTACAACTGCCTTAGCTAACTTTCTCTTGGCTGCCTCTAAAACATTTTTTACAAGCATACTTTTTGTTGGACTCGCCAAACAAATACTCGAATGCCAGTAACAAGCCGATTTCCACTCTGGAACTACTAATGTTCCCATAGCAGGACATTCTGCAATGTGCTTTATAGCTCTCATTGTGCTCTTCCATGTGACTGTGACCCATGGGAAACTACACAGTCAACATCAACACTATATCCACCAAAACCACTATCGCTGGCATCAGAAAACACAATCTTACTTGTCAGGCTAGTTTCGATAAGAGTTCTGGACACGTACACCTCTATATTGTTCTGCCAAAATTGCAATTGTGCAACACTTCCAGGAGATAAAAGGATCATGCTTCCCCATGAGCACGTTTGGGCTATATCAATACTCAATGACCTTGTCATTAATTGTGAGACTGGTCCAATAACTAGTTTCATAGATACTAGCTGACCCACCACCTTTGCAACAGATCGAACAGCAATGCATTTTGGAGAATGATTTAAAACGTGCATGATGGTACTTTTCAACTTTTCTATTTTTCTATGAGGAATACACAAAGTGAAAGAGGTCGTATCCAATCCAAAACCTAACCCATTCAATGGTTTGTGTCTTTTCTACTACTTTACTAGATCACTCTTTATCTCAGTACCTTGCAATAAATCTAACCTTTCAGATGTAGCGGACATGATACCATCATCCAAGAATGTAACTATTTTGTGTCCATCGGAACGCCATTTCTTTACTAACTGACACGTCACCTTAGTGAAAACTTAAGGGGCTGAAGTCAGACCAAAAGGTAAAACTAAGAACTTATAATAGCATATATCACCCGCGATATTGTGCCATGCAAACCCAAGATAATCCGTATGTGGGTAGAATATATCAATATGGTGATACGCCGAGTGTATATCAAATTTTATTAACCAATCTCACTTGTTGACATAAGAAAATCTTCCAGTCTTCATACTTCACACTGGACTTATGAACAAATCTATTCACACGAGAGAGATCAAGAATCAATCGTTTCTTTCCTGATGACAGTATGGACACAGTCAGTGGACTAACTATGCTGGGTGCTGTATCACATTTGCTGATGAGATCTTTCTTGATCAGGTCATTAATGGCCTTTGTAACAAAAGCAGAATGCGTAAGGGCAGATCTATTATTTGCAAGAAACATATGCGGCGGATTAAGAACCAAGGGGATCTTGTAACCATTTGCTATGATGTCAAGTACAAAATATGAGGAGTCAATATCTCTCCAAAATTGAATGTTGGTTTTGAGACGACCCCTTACTTTGATTTCAGAAACACCTTGCTCGTATTCATAATAATCGTCAGTTAAGTTTCGATATGCAAGCGAATCAATAGACTGACTAAAATACTTAACTGACAACTCCTTGTCTGCATCTTTAGTGACTTGTGGCTGAACTCCCGACTCCACCTGACGACGTGGCTCCAACTCCGCTGAGGACGTAAGGACACTCTCTCCTGAAATGCTCCACTCCTTTGACTTCTACCACGAAAAGGCTGTGAAGGCGTGGACTGGACAGGAGGAACATGAGAAGAAGTAGGAGCAGGCTGCACGGGGGGGCGATACGTAGATGCTCTCCGAGCTGACCTACTGGTCGAGTAAGGAGCTGGCCGAGCACGCTTTTGACGTAGTTTCTTGACAGCTTTATTGTCAGCACGCATAATGCGCTTATCATCATCTGAATAGTCAGCTAACTCAATACTAACATAGTGCCGAAGAGTCTCCCAGCCTCCCTCTTACGAATCCGCCATCTTGATCAGTTTATTTCGCCTTGTTAACCTGTCTAACTCCTCAGATACTAACGTTTCAGCGTCTTCTTGCCGTGAAGAACTGAAAGCTGTCAACACCTTGTTGAGCGTCGTAATCGATTATTCGTTGTAATTGAACTGAATTGTCACCAGATGTAATCTCTATCGGCTTTAAGCTTTTTAATATCTTAATTCGTTTGTAAAAACTCTTCTCTGATAACGCCAATCTTGTTGTCAATGGACGATTGAAGAATCTCTTGTTGAGCTAAAATGGCGTCGAGTTTAGCGTTGGTGTCCATTGTAAACGACTGTGGTGTTCTTTCAGTAATTTTTTGTAAACCTGTTCAAATTCTTTTATAATCTATACCTTGGCTGAGCATAAACTCACTACAGGTCATTCTAGTATAGCAGTGATAAAGAATTTATAATATCCGCAACGGGTGAATAATGAACTTTTAACAAAATGGTCATTCCAAGTGGTACTGAATCAATTTCCAAAAATTAAAAAATATGCAAAATTATAGGATTATTTCGGCTCTACAATAAAGTAAATTTTTATTGATGTCTTAAAACATTGACCCAGGACATCAACAACAATTACTTAATGACGTCTCTACCTATGGCCCTAGTCGAAAGAGGGATTCGAACTCCTTGTAAAACATTTGGTTGAAGCTTCTTGATTGAGAAACTACGCTGATATACACAACAAGTGGCTTATCATGACTTCAACATGGTACAAAGCAATACATTTTTTGGCCTCAACAGTAATTGTACCAGAAGAAGTCACTCACATGTTTATATTTTTCAGATCAGTGTGCCATTATGTGCCATGTTCCAAATCCTTTACCTGCATACACAAAGTTTAAGCAAAAGTTCATTTAAATGTGTTTTCCCTTCATGTGTAGAAGTTGGCAACTTCTATCAAATGTATCGTACTCTTAGATACAACCTTAAAGTCATAGTCTCATTTTTGCAAGGCAAATTGTAATGCATGCCGGACAAATAGTTCACAACTCGCAGAAATCTTTCCCCTGACGTTTGCAACAATTTTCAGAACTCTACAGGCATTCTAGCCCTCAATAATGAAGTTCAAACTACCCTACCCTACCCTAATTGTATCTCTTTGCGAGCGTTAGTCCTTACCACGTCATTACGCTAAGGCCGTGACGAAGAACACATAAAATTTCCCAGCTGAATATCCAATGAAAATAGCTAATAGCTTACGCCTTTTCAATTACATAAATAACAAAAAGTTGGTAAACTCAATGAAGAATGCGTCTGTCATAAGTATCGGCGCTGCAAATACTAGATTTCCGGTGTTTCTCACTCGCGATGGGATTGCACTTAAATCGGTACCTCATCGGTCTGAAACGGCATATGCCAATAAGCTGCTTCATCCAAAAGTGGAAAATGGGCATAAAAATGAAAATCTTTGCAAACGCGACAGGAAATATCTGTGTTAGTGATCAGATTTTGTTCGTGAAGAATAATTAGTTCAGGTTAGTTGCTTTCCAAAAATGAGACTATGACTTTAATAGGGAAGGTAGTTTTAGATATATTTGTATGTGACGCTACTAGCGACTAGTAGAAATGGAAACCTTTTTATATTATATTCTCGTTTCTGATGCCTTTTGTCACGGATTAAAATGTATCATGTTTGTGACTGATTAATTATAAAATCCTGTTTCAAAAAAAAGGAATACATTATTGTCAATGAAATATCCATGACACTGCGAATACATTAGATTAGCCATCTTGAAATAATCTAGATGATAAATGATAACTACACATAAATCTTTGTCAGAAATGTTTGCAATTCGTTGTCATGAAAAAGATGGCTTAGATTGGAACAAAATGACCCTTTACCCTCGAAATATAACCCCCATAAAACTATGTACGTATTCATTGGGGGAAAGAAATGAAACTACTGTCATGTCTTGAATGTGTGAACATCCGAACATGTAACAAATCCAAGTTACTTAATGTATCAAATGTTACAACGTAATCAATAGATTGTCATTTTATCGTCCATTCATTGCTGTTTCCGCTTGGTTTCTACTGACAGGCATCCGTGATGAATTTAATTTATGTCTGTGACTCCTATCAGACGTCGACCTGACGACAAAAGCTCACACTTCTCAAATGATTTTTCTTAATATCACTTTAAAATGCTTCAAATTTGACAAATCTGGTAAATTTTTCAACGTGTAGGATTTTTTTTTAAAACTGACAAGTTACTGAATATGTAAATCATTGTCTTTTAGCCGTCTTTATCTTAATTCATAAACATCACCAAATGTCCAACATCCAGTAAATTTGATTAAGTAATTGTGTAGCTGCGCTCAATTCATCCTCTCTTATTTTGGTGTACATATGGTTGCATATTTATTTTAAGGAAACTTTTTAATTTTGTCCATTCTCAGTAATTTGTGATTGTCGGAGTTGCTCTCAGTTTGGTGCGGTTGAGGTCATGACTAATGGAATTGTTTTATATTCTAATGCCTGCATGATATTTTACAGAGGTTTTAAAGAATAAACCTCAGTCGTTGGGCATAGCATCTTGTTTTTTTCAAATAGCATGCATTATTTAGAATATTTGTAGGGGAGGGGTTGTCAGTGAATATCCTTTTAGTTATTGGTAATATAAGTGTTTCTGGAGAAAAAATGCGTCCATCTTCTAATGTAAAGCCGTTTTACCACGTTATTGATTCATAACAAGAGACAAGGACGGTATCAACACTATCAAAACAATGTCTTGAGGTGACCAGGGTTGGAAATACAGTAGCACCACTCGATGATATGATTACTAACTATGTCCAAACAAATATTGTTTTCATTTCCACTAAATCAACATATATATATTGTTTGTACAACTATTCTTGAGCTCGATCAAGCAGATATTTGATCACTCTAGAAAACGTAATAACATTGACAACAACCTATTTTCAAATTGTAATCTATTTTAACTCTGCCGGAAATTAAATGCATTTACACCCCTTGGGAAGTTATTTCCTTTGTTTTATTTGAAGGTTATATGCCATAACCACCATGTGCGCAGGTTGGTTATGTCATAACTACCATGGTCGGTTATGAGTGAGTACATAAGTTGGAGTTTAACGCGTTTTTCTAACAACATTTCAGTTATTAAACACCTGGGTCGGTTATGAGATGTTCAATGTCTACAAACAAATGGACTTATAATTTTGAAATTTCATCAAGCTAGAAATATGAGATTAATCAAGGGCGTCAGTGGGATTCGAACCCGGGACCTCTCTGTTGACAAGCAGCACCTCTACCACTTCAGCTAACGAGGATCCATGTCAGCTGAGGTACTTTTTGTTGTGTCATGTATACACTGATTTTCCTCTGTATATGTATATAGGTAATAAGTTTTGTATATTTCTGATGTAAAGGATCTAGTTTTTAGCTTTAAAATCTAAAGCAGGCGTGTATTGTAAATATTCTATGTGACTCGTTCTGTCAGAAAACATAAAGCCACAAATTGAAAAAATATAACGTTTATAAATGCAATATATATGAATCATTTAGTTTAAAATTATTTTACGAATGTTCCGCGGGAGTGTAAGCCAAATAATGACCCGATTGCCTCGCGTTATGGCAATAAACTCGGCTCGGGCTACGCCGGGTCATTATTTACTACGTATTCTGTTTATGCTATTTATTGACTGTTATCCAACAAGTATCCTTGATATAAACATTAATCCTCAGAAATAACATTACTTGCGTCAAGGATAAAAGGAGGGTAGTCCAATCTTCTATTGGATTTATTAACCACTGGATGGGATTATTAAACGATTAACCTAATATTTAAAAAGCTGTCATTAGCTTATGTTTGGCCCTGTCTTCATTTAACAATTTTCACCATTTTGAATTGTTTTTTTTGAGATGGACAATATTTAGAATTAAAATATTGGTACAAATAGGCATCTATAAATCTTTGAAGTTGAGAAGAGGTGTTGTCACAAAAATCATAGGTATGATTATGACATTGACTGTTCTATAACAATTTGCTGGTAACTCAATATTTGACCATTAGACAAGCTTCCGAATGTGGAAATAAAAGATAATTATATACAGCTGTTCTGTGCAATCTGGGAATAATCACAATCTGCAGATTGTTCGCTCACAATCTGCAGATAGTTCGAACAATCTAGGAACTTTTTTTATTCCTGAATTATTTAAACAATCTGCAGTTTGTGAGACCTGAACAATCTGGGGATGAGCACAATCTGGGAATTTGCTTGTTTGTAGTATATTTTGCATTATGAAATGAGAATTGTCTAACTTATTTAGGTTTTCATCTGTGTATGTATCCAAATGATGGAGAATAGTTGTCAAGTTTTAGATTGTGACAGCCACATACATCAAGTGTCTGATTCAGTATAAAAGGCAGTCATTCTAGAACGTAGAGGAAATCGATCACAACTAAAGAGTGATTTCTAAAACTTCATTAGGGTTAGTCTTCAGATGTATGATTCAAATCTGCGGCTCTTTTATCCTCTCCATTTTGGTAGTTACGATCTTGTCTCGTCTTTTTATCATCCTGATCCGGTCAGTACATATGTACTAGAGAGCTCTACATGTAATGCTCTGAGATTGTCCATTTACCCCAAATCAACACGATCCAACTTTTACAGCCAAACTTTTACTTGAGGAACTACCTTTGTTGTATCACTCAATCACAAGTATGGGCTACAGTCTCATTCCCTGTCCAGAAAGGTTGCAGTTTCTTCCGCTTTAAGACAGATAACAGATTAATCCGTCTGATCATGTAATTGGATTCCTCAATGACATGCAAGCAGAATCTTGATAAATATGACATGGTGATCAGTAAGTATCGTACCCACTATCTTTGTGGGAAGATGGGCATCTCTTGATCGTTGTCATTTCTTGGTTTGACTCTTATCTTTAATAATTGAAGAATTGTTTTTATCAAGTAGAAAATAGATCATATAATCAAAAGGTAGATTGACAGTCAGTGTCGACAGTCAGTGTGGATAGTATCTTTATGTCTTATACAACAATGGTGACACATTATTTTACGTACCAATCCCGTTTCCTCATTCATAATAGGATGCCTGTGCATAGGCTTGAAGAGAAAGGTTCAGAAATGTATGTGTTGGGAGTGCTCTGCCAGGCGGTTCAGTTCAGGTTTCATATAATAAAAAATTATCCTACGACAACATGATGAAATAAAAACGTACACATATTCACTTCTTATTATATAAGTGTTATAATGTTTTCTGTACTTTGATAGTGTTACTTTTTAGGCCTTAATGACGCCAATCATATCTACTTACTCTTTTAAAGAGCAGTCCACATTGAACATTATCTATTTATATCTGCTTATTTATATCAGCACATTACTTGACCGTCATCTTCATAGTGGCTTTAACCTTAGACAAACGAAATTCACCTAGAACAAAAGCTTTCACTTCAAAGTAGCCACAAAGGCATACCCACCGTCTGAGATGTCAAAAACCTGGCTTGTGACAAAATTCACATCACAGTATATAGAATAATCTCATTTACCTAATCCAATTTAGCTTCCACAACACAAGGGATATGGATATTCCTAGCAGGTATACCGAAGGGCTGATGACCTCCCTCTTTATATATCTAATGTATCCAATTACTGTTGTCATTCCCAAAGTAGGAGAGAACACACAGAGAATAAACTACATGTACTTGTTAAAGTTTAAATCACCTTACTTCAATCTGTATCTTCACCAAAAATGCAAAATATATGACATTTACTTGTTCTCAATTAAAAACTTAGAACAATATAACACATGTGCAGAAGCTTAAATCACAAACTGTTCCATAAGTTAATTAATCATATATACTATTAAAACATCCTGTCTCCTTCAGAAAATATTTTCAAACAACTGTGACTCATTGGCTCACGCCAGTCGTTATATGTTGATCGTGATAGTATCCGTTGGTTAGCAATCAATACCATTTAGAAAAAGCTTGACTTATTTATTTATACTTATTTTATATCGTATGTAGTTTTGAACATGGTGGAATATTACTACTTGAGAAATTTGTACCTTAAAGTATAAGAACATAAACTGCTTATTGGTTTTCCACTGAAGAGCTTCTGTGCAAGTGGTTGATAATGAAGTAAAAAACAAAAGCTAGATAGGAATATCTTTATTTTACAAAAAATAGCTGACGTGTGAAGTTGCAAATTTTGTCACGAAAAATTACATGTTTTAACAGACTTCTCACGAGTTAATTCTTTAAAAACTGTTCAAATGATGAAAAGAAAAAAAAATCTCTCCCCATTTCTCTATATGATATTTGTAAGGCATGATTTGTTAATTTTAGCTTCACATCTGCGGCATATTGATCTATGTTTATATCTCAATTTCGTCTCTTTGATTTGGTTTCTTTATAAAAAAAGTTTGAAAGTGTGAATCGAATTTATCCTTTTGATGGAATTCTAGAGACATGACTAACACACAGGGGCACCCTGTATCTAATTCTCAAAGGCGTCGAACTTCCTGCAAATAGAAAAAAAATATACACGAAGAACTTCAAGCTTCAACTGCAAAAAACGGCACTATCCAATTTTTGCGGCATTGTACAGGTGTAAAATGTAAGTCTTAAATCATAGCATACCATACCATTCCGTTCGTTGTTACCCGATCCACCTAACAGATTACATTAAAGGGGCATTAACAAACACAAACAACTCAATCAAAAGATTTAGAACACGAAATACATCTCAATGGTTCGCGTTCGTTGAATTTTTTACGATGGGATTAGGCTTCATCAATTTGTTATTATTCGTTTATTTGACGTACAGTCATTTGAGACCTGCAATAGTGCGTTGGAAGGAAAGTTTATTTCTATGTAAGCTTAAAAGACGACCAAAATAACATTCAACTTAACAACGTGACTTTTCAAAGAGATGCTCTAAGCCGAGTCGTTTTCGAAACTGAATATGGTCAATTGGTGTGAAGATGTGTATTTTATTCTAGGAAATATCTTCTACTTGTACATTCTACGAAATACATTTGTGATGGCCAGCCATCAATAATTGTTAAATACTTTTTAGACTACGACGACCACTGTAATGTCAAATTTTGTTAATGAACGAATCTTTCATAATTCACATAATAATTGTAAATATTGCAAAGTAATTATGCAGTATTGATTTCTGTTTGTTTGTTAATCTATGGAATGTCTATGCTAAGATTTATCATAATGAAAGAATTAGCGCACGTGGACTGTAATGTAAACAACATTGGTCGGCATTCGTTGTAAGATCGTTTAGCATTATTAAAACACTGATCAATGGCATCTAATTCATAATGATTATCTTCCCAACCTCAAATTCACCTCGGCCATAAATGTATAACTTTGAAATACGTATCCATCCATGTACTTGGCAGATTCGTCCCAATATCGGACACTCGTAGAGCGCCGCCATTTTACTTAAATGTCGGTTACAGTCACTTGCGCTGCAGATAACGTGTGTTTGGTTATAGAAATAATGAAAGATTTTAATGTTTATATTTCAACTATTGTTTCCATTGTAATGTCAGTTTTCATGTTTATAATAATTGGTAAGGACAGGAATAACTTCTAACGTCATTTTCATTGGGAACTATAGTGCTGCTCAATGTTTACATATTGTACTCATACGCCGATATCTGATGACAGCGCCTCAAGACTTAAAATGTAATTATAAGAATAATCGTATTTTTATCATGTATTCTATACCAAAGATTGCATTTCATATCAATATGGGTTTATATCTGTATCAATTTGCCCGAGTGATATTTTGTCCTCTTTATGTATTTGTGATGCTGGCATTGGAGACCAGCTATGCGGGCTACTTTAACCAACTTTGCGGGCTGATGGAACCAGCACTGCTGTCACACAAACCCGGTATCATCATTTTGCAATTAAAACTGAGTAGGAGTAACCACTTAGGTGGTGTTATGTTGTTAACCATAATTGACAAAATATGCACTTTGAATGGTTCCTGAAATATTGTTTTTATGCGTTGTTTTCCATGATTATTGTTGTGTAAAAGTAGATCCCTTCTCTTTTGCTTGATGTTGAGACCCGCATGCGGCCTCTTGCTAATTGGTGGAGGTTGGTCACGTGACACTTTCTGACGCCTATATAAGCAAGCGGCCGTCATAACGTAGCAGTTCACTTTTGGCTTGCCATTGGTAAGGGGGATAACTCTTTCGACCATAACTTTGAAATTGTCATTTACATTATTTGAAAAACAAAATAGTAGAAACATCGTTAAATTGATATTAAACTTAAAAGATTTAAGAAACCTATTAAAGTGAAAGTTAATTATTTATAGTTAATTAACTACTTTGTCCACATTCAGACATATTTACTGGTGAAACTTAAAAAGCCCAATTTAGTTAGTGAAGGGATTTACTTAACATATATTTGTACCAATAAAAGAATTATTTGTGTTTAAGAATAAAAATGCATTGCATCTAAAACTCGAGACAAAGTTGATTTTGTTCTGCTTTCTTATTAACTACTAAGTGGGCTAGGGCTGCTACACATTGTAATCATTTTAAAACAGGAGCTGTTACGTGGTAAAGCTTTTTCAATACAACTGTATTATGTTTGTCTAATGTGAAAGGTAAGGACAGGCATTCCAATCTTCTCCACTCAATTACTTTCTAATAAACCGTGCAGCATACTCTGGTTTTCCAAAAAATGTAAAAATATTTAGTTAAAAACCCAACTCACATGAAGTTTTCAAACGATATTCGAATTTGATACTTGCTGACAACTCTGATGAAAGGTTTGCGATAATTAGGTCTTCAGGATTTCACAACTGAACATCTTGAAAACAAGGTTTTCTGGTAATACATTGAAAGGGACACAACACTTTAGGGAATTATCAAAATTTGAAATTGGTTTCGTGTGTTGTGTCGTGTAAAGATCTATTACCAAAACAACTTTAAATTATAATTAATTCAAATATATAAGGACCATATCTCCATTACTAAAGAAAATATAATTCATATACATTTTTATGTGCAAATTTAAGCAAAATAATTCTTTCTTCAGAATTTCGTCAAAACTGACATGCACTGCAATGATAGATTTTCTACAAATACATTTTAATTGAATACCATGTGTAACTTTGCAATGAACTAGCATACTGATTAAGCATATCTATTACGAACACGGTCAAAGTAAGTGTCAAGGTCAAAACTGAAGTCTTGAAGACCTTATTATTGTCGCGTCAGTCCTAGTTCAGCTTATATTCATATCTACATTTTATTTAACCTGTTTTAAATAGACTAGCAAGGTGAAAGATAATACTAATAGTTAGGCACTCATTGACTCATTAACGTAGTATGTCATGAACACTCACATAATAAATTCTATTTATCCAGGTATATTCGTAGGTAAGTGACCTCACAATTCTTATTACCTTTTGAAAAAACAAAACAAGTACTTCTGTGAAACTACTAAGACACAACAAACAAACGCTATTTTGAAAAGGAGCGGTAACATTTTTG
Organism: Phorcus lineatus; assembly: GCA_921293015.1. Lineage (NCBI taxonomy): Eukaryota > Metazoa > Mollusca > Gastropoda > Trochida > Trochidae > Phorcus > Phorcus lineatus. The sequence continues at coordinate 11,512,290 of OV121083.1, forward strand.
CAACCACTATGTAGCAACAGACAGTCGTTCACCCACCCAGATTTCATTTGATTTAGTTTCCCTACCTTTAAACGATCTGACAAAAAACCCTATAAGTCTATCTGAGACAGATGAAAGACTTACATCAATGCCTGACCTTTCTGAAAAGCTTCTGACGAGATGCAAATATCTACTGTGTCAATGACTTTTGCTCGCGCAGTCTTCCTTAAAGGTAATGAAGAGTTTTACTTGGTAGTTTAGCTCTATCATAATCTATTGAATCACTGACATTGATGTAGTTTTACTTTGAATTCGAGTTCAGTTAACAAACGATGGATTAGATGTGTCTGTGAGTTAACAGTTAACATCTTAGTGCCTCAATAATATCAATTAATCAAAATAACTTCACTGTAAACCTGTTCAGATTATTCTATTTTCTATAAATTGGCCTTAAAATGAACTTATTTACAGACAGTTCTAGTCTAGCCGGAATAAAGCAAGCTAAAATATCAGAAACGAGTGGATAATGAAATGTGAGTTCGAAATTTCTTGATTCCAAATGGTACTGAATCAAATGTCCAAGGCAAAGTAATTTGTAAAATTTGAGGCTCATGTTTTCCCATATTAAAAAGGGAGTGAGTTTTGAACCGCTTAAAATAAAGTGTGGATATGGCTTCTTGGTAGAGAAAGTTACTAGCAATACACACCTAATGGCTGATCATTCTTTAAAACTTGTTTTATGCGTTTTGGTGAAGGATCAAATTGAAGCATTTCTCACCAGCAATTGTACCATGATTAGTCAAAACGTTCAAGTTTACATCCGTAATTCAGACCGTTAAAAGGTATTCTCATAACAGTATAAGATTTCAAGGTCTAAAAATGGCTGTTCCATCGTCTGGTCAATCAATGAAATCTACCGTCAGCAACATTTCTTCACTAAGAGGACCCATGCGCCATAATGTCCCATGTTCCAATCCATCTTTCCTCCCAAAATTGATTTAAACAAGGAGCCTCAAACAATATGTATCCATGGATGCCCTCGTTTTAATCCGACTGTCATTATTGCTTGAGGGAAGTCTTTTCAGTTATTCAGAGAGGGATGCTTCCATCTAGAATGAAAAATGATAATTCAAAGTAATCAACAAAAAAGTTCTATCTGAGGAATAAGTAAATAAGACGTAAGCATTTATCCTTAGAGCCATATGTATGAATGCAGCGACAACTTCATCAAATTATTAGGATTACCAAATTGAACAGCTGAACTGTTCTCCCTGCCACGATCAAGAGAAAAACATCTAACCATGCAGAGCAAGCACTCTCAGAATTTAATCACTGGAGATTATCTTTAAGCCAAAAGAATTTTTGCCTAATGTTTGTTTTAGTCATTTACTTGACAACGACTATACATGTGGAACCATCGCTTTCATAGAATAAATCCCATTAAACTTGTCCTTATTGTTCTCCACATAAACTTCTAGAATGCTATTCAAAAAAGTCAAAAGAGATTAAAAGGTTCCTATATGATATTATATTTCTTCATTCCTAAATACTAGTTAAAATGTTCTCTTGTATTGTTTTATAAAATAAATACTAATTCTAAAAAAATTAAATAAATAAAGACAAAAATATTTAATGAGATCTGTTTTCATCCATTCATTGTTTACCTTGACATAGTACCGTAATATGATTCTTGAATAAAGCTACGATATCAGCTGTATCTATCAGGTTATTGTGGGAACTCTGCGGATACACACCTATTTAGAAAGATGAATTTTTTATGAATACTATTTAAATTCATTGATAGAGATTGTTGATTGACAGTGAGTCTTAATAGTGCGATGTGTCTTAATAGTGCGATGTATCAGTCAAGTGTTTTATGGAGAAATATATATGACTCTAAAATTATTGATAAGAGACTCGTATAACTCATTTCTAACTTCACATACGCTTAGGCATAACAAGATCAGATCGCAAAAGTCACTAAGAATCTTTTTTTTTTATTTAAAAAAACTTGACTACTTTTTGCAGAGTAATTATTGATGAAAAACGCTAATAAGGCAATCCCATACACTGGAATTGTTGTAACCAAAGAGCTTTCTACTTTCCGATAGCTTACGACATTGATTAAAATTAAGACAACTTTCGAAAGACTGCGAGTAATTTCAACTACTCTTCCAACAAACAGGAATAAATCATTGTCAATGTAATATCCCTGAACCAATAGACACAGCGCATATGTGTGATGAACACCCACACTTAGTTGAAATACTCAAGATGTTATGTTACAATGAAAACCAGCCAGAATAACTGTGTCGAAAAATTGAAAAAAAATCAAACCTTACCGGAAGAGATGCGTAGTAGAAAAAACTATGTATGTATTCTCTGGGTGAATCAAAACTAAAATATTGAAAACAGCGCCTTTTTCTCTCTCCTGAAAATTTACCAATAATGACTTAGGTTGTTTTGGCATGCAAACCTTCAAATGAAACATACTGCTATGTCCTGATTTCTTAATTAAATTGCCTTTTACAAATGTATGAACATGCAATAAAACAAATATATATGATGCAATATATTTTATAACCAATTCAATTCCAGGATTCTCTTTTTATTTTTATGAATTGTAGCCTATATGTCTGATTTCTACTTGCGTTACTCGTTTAATTAATCGTTGCTGATTTACGAATTGTCGGAATCTATGTCGACGTTTATGTATTGACCTGATCACAAAAGCGGAAACTTCAGATGTTTTCTTCGTTGTTTAGCTAATTGGTGCATCAAATATGACAACTCCATTCATTTTAGGTAGTGTGTAGTATTAAACATTCAATAAAAAACAAGTTATTGCTAAAACATCTTAAGTTTAAAGGACCTAAAGCAGGAAGAGTAAAAAGATTGTCGATTATTTTGCAGCAATGCTCTCGAGTTATAAAACGTTCATATTATAACAGAGGTTAGGTCAGGATTTTATGAGCTACTTTTGTTGAGAGATGATTGGTGAATGAGTGAGTGAGTGAATGTCTTTAGCAGAGGTTCAATGTCTCACTTCAACAATGTAAGAAGACCTACATAAACTGACAAGATGAGATGAGTTATTAAGGTCAGAACATTATCTCGGTTAGGTATGGGGGTTGTTCTGCAAACCAATTGTAATCATTTCCTTCGAGGCATGTATATCAAATTGATTAAAATCACAATACATTATCACATCGTTTATCCCCACACAAAAAAGTTTGATTAGTAAATCTTGTAACTGCGTGTAACAGAACTTTTATCACATATTTGTGATTTTGGGTTCTTCGTTTCGCTTTGGTGCAGAAAAGTTCTCAATCAATGAGAAATGACCATGTGCCAATTCCTGCATTGTGTATTAACGAGTATGTAGAAATAAACTTCAGTTATGACGCATCATGCCTTGTTTTTAGGCTACGGTGGGCATATACACTCTTCAATTATAGTTTCCATTTTAAGTTTGCAAACTACACCGTTTTATTGGGTTTCAAGATACTTAAGGGCGGGTAAGTTGCGTACATGTTTGTCCAAATTAAAAGCCCTAGGAAAGATATTTAAGAGTATGCAAACTAGACATCATGGGGTGACCGAAGTTTAACATGAAATTTGTCACAAGGACTGGACATTGGTATTTAAAAGGCGGAATGATATACTTATACTTGTATACGTCATGTTAACATGGGCCCAAAATCACACCAATGAAATAGAATATAATTTTTACAACTTTATTCATCATTCCAAAAGCAGTTGATTCCCGGGGACTTTGAAATGATGACAAAGTCCACTAAATAAGCATATGTTAATTTCAGTTAATAGCACCTGGAGCTTTGGTTAGCGCATTGCAAAAGTAATAGCATTATTGTCTTAAGACTAAAATTTAGTCTATGAACTATAAATTACTGTTCCTTCATCCATAATATTTTTTTCTATGTGTATCAGTCAAATCTAGACTTGCTGATTGAGGACCAAGACTTATTAAAGGCTCTACACACTCATGAAGTAGGACTATGGTGTATTGTATCACTAAACGAACGTCTTTATGACTTTGAAGAATTTTACTACATAGCTATTGCATACTTGACTTGGTATTTCAAGGTTGTGAACTTGTTTTTTTACTGTCCTTCTTCATTAAAACACAAAGCGCCATTTTAAGGGTGTTTTGCTTTAGGCAATGGTTATCTATACAAAAATATCCATCTTAAAAATAAGCTTTTACAAAATTATCAGTAATGGATTAATGAGTAGAAAGTATAATAAGTTTTACGAATTCAACAAATAAATAATTTTTCAAAAATCCTGATTTTGATGAATATATGTTGTTACTTGGTTACTTGTTACTTAATTATAACTTTGATTATGACATTGACTATTCCTTAAAATCTTGTTGTAGACAAGAATCCCTAATGCTGATTACCCAATATTTATTTTTACCTTTGTGAAGTATATACGATCATTAAACAATCTCCGGAATGTTAAGATCAAAGATAACGATGTACAGCTACCATCATCTATCAAAGGAATACGTATAAGCTGTAATTTGGGGAGGAGAAGAATTAAACAAGATTTTCTTATTCATTTGGATTGGTTTGATCAGCTTTCATTCGAATTTGTGGTTGTTTTATCTTTTCGTTTAAGAAATTTCGATCCTATATGATCCTCATATCATCCTGATTGTTCAGTACATCGAATGACTGTTGTGTTCTGAGAGGCTCAATAACATAAAAATTAACGTAAACCAATACGTATAACAGACCAGAGTGGACGTGCATTAGTAGATAACTACACTTGTATGAGTCCTCAGAATGCTGGAAGTAATTTCTGTCAGATCCATATATCCATACATCCTGATATGTTTGAACTTGATTAAGAGTAATGTTTGAAATGCAATACTTCAGTGTATAACACTGACGCAAAGGGTAAGGGTCTAAAATGTTTTGCGAACAAATACACCGATGCCGTGATGTCTGAAAGCTTCAGCAAATTTAAATATTAATTCGGCCCCAAATTTGAAGCGTAAAATTCACTATGTGTTCATATGCAGCCCCATCCCTCGTTAAATCCCACTTAGTAAAGTTTCAAGGATTTGCTTTATAACAAAAACCTTGTTGACATGAATATAGAAAATAAGTGAACTTTGATTAATAATCATTTGAAGAGTGTGGTGTATCTGTTACGTTTTTTTCAGTATCAAAGTTAAAAGTGTTAGAAATAGGAGATATATACGACTTTGTAATTACAATAAGATTTCACACATTGATAACGTTACATTAGTGTAGATAAACAACATCCCGCCTCGGTAAGGCCGCAGATCGCACCAACATTGTGATAGTTTTTAAAGGAGTTGAAAACGGTTGACAAAGAGATGTAATTCAAGAAATACGGTTAATAACAGAAATAGCGACGTCGTGGAATTGGATTTCCTAATGGAATGCTAATGATAACCTATATAGCTTTCTATGGCTGATGCCTTATGTTACAGATAGAAATTAGGACGTCTCTCAAATGGACCCGATTAAGTACACAAGTCTGATCCAACTAGCGGGATTACATCTGTGTCAATGTAATATTCATGCACGAATAGACACAGCGAATGTGTTTTATAAACTGACGCTGTGCTCAAATGCTCAAATGATGTTTGCAACTACCAAGGTATCGTAAAACGCCAATCAAATGAGATATTTATTACTTTTAATAATTTGGTAGGAGACATGATTAGCTAAAGAATTGTGTTGACCATTATAAGAATACCAATGATCGGGAATCAAACTATAAATAATACCGATCATTGAAAACAAGATTCCTTAATGCTGCTTGCCCAAAATTAACTTGTGCACGTGTGAAGTATGTATCTTCATTACATTATCTTCCTAAAGTTGAGGTCCTTGTAATTTGTTGTCATCCTCGTACAAGTATCTTGACAGGGGTCTCTAAATCTTCATTAGGATTAATTTGAAGAGCTATCGTTCGAATTTATGGTTCTTTCATCTTTTCATTTGGTAGATTGAAAATTGAAAAGATTGAACTTTGTATCACACTCATCAGATCAGTACACATGCTTTATCTATTCGAGAGCCCTAATTTTCAGTTATTTGACATTTGCATGCCAAACTATAAGGATGCTGAAATTGAATTGCTGTCTGATCGAACTAATATGTTAACATTTGCTTTAATGTAATGCTCGAAAATTACACTGGTTTCAAATTGTCATAAAATGCAACACTTCAGTGTTTAAAATGTTCTGCACCTAAATAAAAAAATAGAGACTAAAGAAGATACCTTTAAGTCTGAGTAAAATCTACGGAGGAACAAGCCCTTAGTTTGAAACGAAAAATTCACTTTCAGCTTAAATGCAGTATCATCCCCTGTAAAATCCTCTGTAGGCAGATGCAAAGGATACGTCATATAACTTAAACAATTTTACGTGAGGATGTGGTAAAGATGTATGGCAAGATCAAATGAAAATGTGTGTGTGGGTGAACATGTGCTTAACTCATGACTTTAGATGAACAGAGACTAAGGCATGCTAATTCCTTTAAATCTCTCAGAGCTGTATATTTTTATAAAATGTATTCTCGGAGATGTAAATCTTATGTTTTTTAATAATCGCGGCCTTCTTATCAATATGTTATTGAACAATAAGCATTCAGAAATCGCCGTCTGTAACGAATGGAAGAATGTCTTATATATTCTGGAATAGACGCAAGGTAAAGGAGAGCATTATGTTTTACTGATAAAAGTATTTATGTTTTCAGCTCTTCAAGCCTGAAGATTGCGTTGGGCTTAAGGCATGTCATGTAATTTTTGGTTAAAAAACATTGAAATTGGGAATTATAAATTGTAGATATGTGATTCTATGGCCCTTAAGAATGCCAACAATGGGTCTTTCCCTTATAACGAATTTCATGTTCTTCTTGTCCAAAAAAAGGTCAAGAGAGTTTTAATCATACAAGCAGAACTTTAGTAGTGAAATGCAGAGGAATAAACATGTAAAAGCTATGTCATTTCTTCCTATGTTTTTAATCTTCCAGAATGTAAGTAACGCCTAACGATTCTTTGTAGGAAAGTACGTTTTTGTGTATCACTCAGTCATAATTTGGTTAACAATCTCATTCACTGACCAGAAAGTTTACACTTTTTCTGCTTTGAGTTAGATAGCAGATTGATCAGTCTGATCACTTAATTGGATTTATGATTGATATGCGAGAAGTCAATCTTGATAAATATGGCATTGAGATCACATGAGATATTTGTGTGATTACGGGCATCTCTAGTTTTTCCTCAGTTAAACTCTTTTTCTCGAATGATTGAAAAGTACAGGCTATGTAAGACCATGTTGGCTAAGGTGTCAATATCATCAGTGTGCTGTAGACATTTGCGGATCCGGATATAACAATGGTGTCACAAAATCTCACTGACCAATCTTGTTGCCTCCTTCAACGAGATAATGGACAGATGCGTGTGCGTAGAATTGATGAGGAGGTTGGGAGATAGATGAGCAGGGAGTGTTCTGCGGAGGCGGTCTAATTAAGGTTTTAAGGTCATAAAGTGATGTCAAAAAGTACACATATTATTTCTGAAAGTGACAATGAATATCTTTCATTAATTATTTTGGCTCTAGTACGTGCCAAACTATCATATTAACTGATCTAGGTTCAAATAAACCAACATAGTTTGCATAATTAGTATTTCCAGTATGCGAGATAAAAAGACACATGTCTGATATAATTTAAAATTGAATATTCTACCTCGAAGTTACATTATGCCCTAGTTATATGAACTACTCTACTCTACCTCACTATCATTTTCTGTTTAGAAAAGTTTCCAAAATAATGTTTGACTCATTGGCGCTTGTCATTGTCAGGTTTTCCATCATAATCAAGACCTGTTTCATTGTCTCTTTATTCAACGAATTAGCTTTCTAATGGTACTTTTCCACAATAATCGCGTCTGCATGATAAATTAACTTGATATTAACTGTTTGAAATATTTGACCCAAGCAAGATACGTTGCATCCTTTCATTATGTAGGTGGTTTCTTAGCTACTAGACGTTTTTTTTTATTGATTCTCTGATGTAAAGACATTTTTTTCGTTTCGCAGGCAATGTGATATGACTCATATTAAAAACCTCATTTAAAAAGCACAAACTTCGTTGAAATTTTAGAAATTATATGTGCTAATTCATATCAGCACATCGTATGACAGCTTTGTCTATCGTGTTTTAAATCTTCGACAAACTAAATTCACCTAGAACAAATGCTTCCACTTCAAAGCAGCCACTAAGGAATACCCTCCGTGTGAGATGATCTATTTGTAAATCAACCTTCAATACCTTTTATTTGAGTCTTTAAACTAGCAGCATGCAGCTCACAGGTGTAGTTAGAGTGTAACATTGACAAACCTACTGAACAGGAAATAAGGGTAAACAGGGCATTGTATACCAGTTATGATTATTTTCAATTTTTTTTATAGCAAACAGACCAAGTCAGATTGATTTTATCATGTTACTACATGCAATAATTTAACCATAGAAGGGTCTCTGGAGATCTTTTGAACAAAATCACACACGCCAATTCAATATCAGCAAAGACTTGTAATAAATGTTATAAGGTAATCACGGAATATTGTAACATTTTTAATAGCTTTATATTAAAAGAAAAATGTTGATAAAGTTTTAATACAGTATTCCTTAGCAAAGTCTAGTCAAGATCAAATCTATTGCTGTGCTTCCCGATTTGAACTTAACATTCCCAGCATTTGACAGCATGTAACTACTTCACAGAGTGACACTGTAAATATATATTGTTAGCAAAAGCTTTCTTCATTTACTTTCTGTAAACACATTACATCTCGAATTAAATCAACTGAATTTATAACAACCGTCAAACTACCTGAAAAAGATGGAATTGATCTCCATCCTGCTTATATGTGGCTCCAATAAAGATGTCAACTTAAGTGCATTAAGTTAGACCTGGAAAATGTAGTTGGTCACCACTTATAAAGTTCATGAAAGGGCAAAAACCGTTGGGTACATCATCTGAATAAGAAAATTGATGACAATCTCTTGCTTATTCGAATCCACTGGAAATGTAAGTACTGAAATTTTGCAGGGGGATGTTTTGTTAATGGTAACATATACATCTTGTATTGAATGACTAACAAAATGTAAATCATATGTGTCGCACTTAGGAAAAAAACCTAGTCAATTATCGAAGTTTTTGGATTGATGAAAAAAGTGTCAAACAACCTCAGGCATAACCGTGGACAATTTAAACTGAAGCAACTTTTTCTAGTGATAACATGTTTAAGGGTTAGCAATAATAAAGTATGTATTGTTATTTTCGAATTGAATCTGCTTGTTGAATGATACAACTGTGACATCATCTTGTGACTTATAAGAAGTAAGAGGAGTACAAAATAATCAAATTTCATATACTGTCACATGAAAAATTCCGATCTTCCATCAGTTGCTCTATGTTTATGGCGATAGTTTAAAACAGGAAATAAAGACCTCTTTTCCCTGTAGAAGCGCCACTCGTTGATCTGCTCTTTCAGTTTGCTTCTAAATATTGCATGCACGAATTACAGACATATGGCCACTTTAATACGTCCGAAATGTAAAAAATATTTACCCGAATAACCCAAATATTGGACATTTACGTGTGTTCAATGAAAGACCAAAAACGGTGTTACAAATGTGCAAGAGCTGAAATATTTACTAGTTATGTGGCCTACTAAGCATTAGCAAATTCAATTTGACATTTTGACTTATTCAGGTAAGTTTCGGAATGAGGTTTAATTCACTTGTGCGCTCCACTTAATGTTCCTTTGGTTGTGCTGTCTTGAAAGATAGTACCTGTGTATGGTTAGTAATCAAAAAGTTTTAAAAAAATAAACATGATTTCTTAATATATCTAGGATCTATCATTTGTGTCATCTTACTTCTCGATAATATTGCACCTTCAAGAGAAGCACACATACTGCTTGTAGGGTTTCCGTCGGAAAACTATTATTGAGATTTGGCATGAGGTTCGCTAAAAATATCTTTTTTTCCTTTTGATTGTGAAGTAGTAAATTGTGTCGTCGGAAGCACATTTTAAAACTTCTTAGGAATTTTTTCTCCGAACAGTCCAAATGTACAAAGGAACAAAATAAAATGCTTTCCTGTCTATATTTGTTCTGAAGTGATACCTTTATGGCATATTTATTGCAGAGAGGAAAATAAAAAATCTTCATTGGCAATACCTTGGAATTTGTATTGTCTGGATTTCAGTTATAATTTTAGCGTCGAAGTGTCTTCCATTAAGCAGTGACGCTTAGAAGTTATCTAAAAAATTTGTTTCTTCATGACTTTGTTCAAATACGAAGTATGTATTATTGCGTACACGTCCTCCAGAACATTATATTCGGTTGATACACGATTGCAAATACCAATAAAATTACTTTCATAAATTACGTCCAAAACAGTGATTCAATGCCATGTGCATTTCTGCACTAAACAAAATACCCTTAATAACTTTTGGACTGAAATGATCATCAATGATTTATATAGATAACTTAACTATTGAAATAGCCAAAGGATGACTTCATCTCTCGTTTCTTATTCTCGCTATGTTTTTGTCAAATCTTATCTTTGGCATATTGAGTTTAGTCGACATCTACTTTTCGTACAATTAACATACATAAACAACTGGAGATACTTCGACTATGAACTGAAATTTGAGTTATACGAAGGTTGAGCCTACAGGAATACTTTTTTGAAAATGTTTATTGGGAATTCAAATCCTTTTTGTCATTTCTAGTTTTCAAGTACGGTTACAACATCTCTTACTAAAAACAGTTAGTTTATTACAGCCATCTTGTAATGTATTTTGTATTTATATATCTTTAATATTTTATATATTGTTAACTATTTTTTTGTATGAATTACTTGTATATATGCTCGTGTACCACCTACGTGGTTGTATGAGAATAAATGATTGATTGATTGAACAAGAATACAAGTGGAAAAACTCAAATGCCAGATTAAAGTCATTTTCAAGTTAATTCAGAGTTACACTGCCGGTTTTACTTATACTTTCCTTCGGTTTTTATCTTACTTTGTAATTGTTTTATGAGACATGATATTGTCACCTATATGTAAGCATAAATACCTTCAACATTTGGGAAATATGCATGTATCCTCCTTTCAACGCTGCATTATCATGGTGTCAGAACTTTTGTATGATCATATTGTTCTGAAAAACTCACGAACGCTAAAAAATCATAAATAAATGAATCGAAGTTGATGATTTAAATATGTTAACGAACGCCATGCTGTCATGATGAATGAGAAAATAAGTATTCTTTTAAGTTTTCAAATCTTCAGTCTTGCACTCTTGTGACCTAGTCCTTGAATTCTTCTAAAGTTTTTTTGACTTTTATTTAAACCTAATATTTGGGAGATTGATACGCCTTCGATTCTTGACAGAAAACCCTGAAAAAGGTCAATTCAGATGCGGTTGCAGAAAACACTAGCTATATAGATACATGTACTTGTTTGCAGTTGAGTAAGTTATTTCAACGCCTGTGTTAGTTAACTTTTGCACTTTAACAGTGCGAAAAAGCGTGGTGGACATGGTTGCCGACCACACGTGAACAATACAGTGGAATGGCAATGGAATGCATATTTTTTTATTTCATTTCATTGTTAATGAAACATTTCATCTCCGGCAGGCATGGCCCGTTGATTATCAACAATATCCACAAAACTTCCCAACCATTACATGTGGGATAGCACAGTGGTTAGCGCGTTTGGATTCGGATCCAGAGGTCCGTGTTTGAATCCCGCGGCCAGGGGCTTGGCACCTTTTTCTGTATTAAACTATTCTACACCCAGTATGGTGTGAGTGCATTTCAGCGTTGTACCACCCATGGTTCGCTAGTTCCAGAACTCACATTTTATGTTAAAAGAGAAAGTAAGATATGATGACCACACTCAAAATTTCCAAAATAGATTACTTCACCGAATAACACCTACGAAATATCAAATCGGCCAAAGTGTTAATCAATATTGTTTTTTGGAAAACGGAAATTGCAACTCTTCAACACTTTTTACATGCTCCAAAGTACAGAATTTGATCTATGGTTTTTTCAATGGCAAAAAAAATGAAGTGAATCCCTTATCATGAAAACATTCTCATAAACCACTTATATACTATTCTAAAGAAGTTTACATTTATTAATTTTAACACGCAATCATAAAATGTGAAACTCCCTCTATGTTATAAGATAAATTAGTAACATTTAAAAATATCTGATAAAGACGAAAAACATTTATTGTCTCCCCTCTCTCTCTCTCTCTCTCTCTCTCTCTCTCTCTCTCTCTCTCTCTCTCTCTCTCTCTCTCTCTCTCTCTCTCTTGTATGGGACACTGCACAAGTAAGGGAAACATTTTATCCAAATGTTTCAATTTCACAACTTTTTGATCAATTCGGTGAACACCGTATTTTAAACTTTCTAAAGGCAATCAATCTATTTGATAAGTTGGAAAATTGTAAACTTTCTATAACAGCTTTTAACAAATTCTGTGATATTTTGCTGATGTTTTTACAGCCTTCGTGAAGTATCATATCTTTGCTTTTGGAATCAATTTCATTTCATTAAATATCACGCCGCTAATGGCTGTAATATTGCCCAAGCGGCGTTAAACAATAACTCACTCACTCACTTTTAATCTTTGTAATCCTTAAAGCTGTTTATTTGTTTTCATTCCAAATCATGGTTGAGAAGATGAAGATTGCATTGAACCCTATGAACTTGCACTTCTCATGTGAATCCGTGAAACTCTTTTGAATAATTTTCTGCATCTGAAGTTTGAGACGACAAGTTCTGATTATACGAACTTTGTTTCCTCTCAACTATAAACCGTATTGATCCTTAAATGGTGTAATTTAGTACTTGAATCATAAACTGCTGTATGAATCACACTCATACAGGGGTATTCACATCGACATAAGAGTTCTTCTTAACAACTTGGAGACTGCTCTTCTCTATTTTTGTACCTCTCATGCATCTCATGATCAATAAATTATCAACTTCAAACTCGAGATGAATTCAACAGAAGTTGACAGGTATTTGTCAGTTCTTCTCGATCTTTCACACAGCATGACCATTAGGCTTGATCCGGAAAGTACACGCACACTTTTAGTCTGGTTGACCAACATGACTGAAACATTATGTGTGTTCTTTGCCTACTAAAGTATTTGATTTAATCAATGTGAGGTTTTGGTTTACAATTAATGAAGTTCATTTCAATTTGCCTTGGTGGGTATTCTTATTTACCCAAGGGACTGATAATGAGAAAGATCCACGCTTACGACTGAATTACAAACACATCTTGCTTTATAAGGTTTCTAAAAGAAAGGTCATATGGATTTTGTGAGACATGCTGTTGAGTCATTGGTCACTTTTCAGTGACATTGTGACAACTATTTAGTAACATTTTATAAAGCGCTTGGTATATTTCTGTTATTATTGTGAACTGTATATATGATATTGAATTACTATTAGAATGAGTTCCATCGTGTGATGTACATATTTACCACAGTGCATTTATCCTTGACCAGAGAGATCTGTTACAACTCTTTCACTCGAGGACAGGTGTCGCTGAACATTTGGTGATACAGTACGCTTATGAAGCACACAAATTTACACGCAAGTAACTATCTTTCACTGAAAAGAAAACACTTATCGGTAAATTGGATGTGTGAACAACGCAGTCTTTAACACTTGGTAATGTTTATTCATTTGTAGTTACTTGTACTTGTTATTTACATTGGGTGTTTAATAATCAATGTTTTGTCTCAGACATACCCACACGTTATCATTAAAGTGTCAGATAGCTGGATATTTTCAGTCTTGAGACAAACATCAGCCTCTGCGACAGATTACTAGATGTTTTAAAATGCAATTGATCTCTCTACAGGGTAATCAAGATCTTACAAATTCCTCCTAGGCTGCTGACATTGATGAATACCTGATTCCGAGGTTAACTTTGATTCAGTTGAAAGTAATCAGGTCAATCAATACAACATATCAGACGTGTCTGAGAGGTAATTAACATCCTGCACAATACTATGTCTTTGATGCTTGTGGTAAGGCTGTGTTTCAATGATAACTTGAACAGTATCAATAGGGAACACAACTCTTATACGACATTTCAAGAATTAAGCTTATTACGGTTTAGCGCTGCATTGGCAATTTATAAGCCACTCGTTGGGAGCTTTCAAAAATTAACATTTGACCTTATTCAATTTGAGTAATATAAAAAATATCCTTGTACTAACCTTTCATTTCGAGGTGAAATAATCTTATATTGCTGTAATATTGGGTTTAATTGTAAGACTAAGAATACTGTTTTTAGCATATAGAAATTTCATAACGAAAAAGAAAAATGTGTAATCAAGGATTCGTGCAAGTATGTTACAATGTTTTAAGAGGAAGTGGAATTAACAACTTTTATACACAGATAGCAAGTTTGAGCTCGACATATTTTCGAAACAGTAGAAGTTAACTTCCATGCATTTTCTCCCACATAAGTGATTAAGTAATAAATTCCTACGCTTAACTCTGGATTTGATTTAATTCGAGCATTTTTCGGGCAAAACATAAAGAAGCCTGATGTGGATTTTATCAAAGTTCCACATGATCTATTATAATTGTAAATTATAAACTTTTAAGATGATTAATTTTATCTAGAGAAATCACTATCTCTTGTGTAATGTATTCGGGTGTTGATTTCTTTTTCAAACGTGTCATCTTCGTACAAAATATTCAAGATTATGTAAGATGTGCTGTTAAAATTAAATATGCTCCATGAGTTGATCAATCTTTGTTATATAATCTTATGTTCTTATAAAATAATAATATAAAGATATTCAATACTTGTTTTCTGTGATTTCGTGAGGCAACCAAGATATAATTGTTCTGCCAAACCGAAGAAAGTTTTTCCCAGATCCCGCATGTTTGATATTATTGTTAATCGCTATCAATTTTGAAACGAAACCTTGCAGCAGTAAACCGTAGCCAGAACGCAAATACATATAAAAATTGACAGTTTCCTCTTGCCGGACATTTGCAACATAAACTACCTTGCAATATTTCAGCAAATGAAAACACCGATAGCGTGAATATCATATTTGTTGTCACACAGGCCTATGCAATGATGCAGTCTCAAACTAAGGCGCATGAGTTCTTTAAAGATGACTCAAAGTTTAAAGTGCACATTCGACTCAAGTTAAGCTTTCCAAAGCATACGGAAATAACTGAGGCGATTTGAATGATAATTATTAAAACGGCATCGCTGATTGTACAACTAATTTTGATTTCCTCCAACCAGGCTTCTCCATTTATAGACCGTGAACACTTGTATTAGGACAGAGGTTGTATAGGAATTTATCACGGAGCATCTTCAAACATGTCATTCGAGCAAAACATTTCGTTCTTTTTCATCTTCAGGTAGCCAAAGAGACTGAAAAGTAAAATAATATTGGTTTCCCTGTTTTGATGACATTTGTATTCACGTAAACGGTAAATTGAGGAATAATATATCATTATATGAACGTAAAACTTTATATTGTACTACCACATAATAGAATGTATTTATATAACCGCATATTGAGTTAACAGGGAGTGCCTTTGAAGAAAATTTTTATTTTTCTAGCCAGGAAAAAAAGAAAGTTATTTCAGAATTCACTTCACTTCCGAATTTGTAAAGACATCCTTTGAGGACACAATAGTGGTCATTTACATAACATTTCACTATTTAAAAGTTAACGATAGTCAGTTTGCCACCAACAAAATTCTGGTTGAACAGTTAAAACAAATAGATCATACCATATGTTTTTTAGGGGAAAGTAAGGGTGCTTGAGAGATTTAATAAATGATTAAATCGTATGCTTTACTTGTTTGTTCTTTACACTCTCGCATATAACAGTTCATTAAAATAATGAAAGCATAGCGTGTGTGCTGTGACAGCTAATTTCGTCTAATGGCACTCGCTATTCAACATTACATCGTTCTGATATATAGTTTTGGTGATTAATGTGTCTACTATTTGGAAGTGAAACAACAAATGATCAATCCTAGCAGGCACACAACGTTGGATCAACGTTGATTCAACGTTGAAATTTAGTTGTTTGGTTGATCAACCTTTTATCAACGTTGATTCAACGTTGGGAAAGCGACGTAAGAGATTGGTTTTAGGGACAACGTTGTTTCAACGTCTGAATACAACACACTTCCAAACAATTGATTCCTGTTTACATTTAGTTTTAAATACATTGTAAATTGGAATCAATAAATGGTACTTCCCCTTTTTATATGAATTAAACAATTGGAAAACAATTTAAATAGATTAATTAAAGATATATTGCTGTTTTTGTTCCATGAAAATGTTCAGGCATCTTTTCATTTTAGAAAAGAACTATAGTTGAAATTAACTGTATTAATTAGCCTTCTGCCTTTAAGCATTTGACACCAAAATATTTCACGAATGATGAATTAATATATTTTCTGGATTTAACAATACAAAATCCTTTTCTTTGAACATCTTTGTATTTTTGTAATACTTGATCCTTTTCCGCATTGCAATCCCACTTTTATATTTATGTTTCGTTTTAAATTCACTATGCAAGTTTTGATGATAACCCAGTGTCGTCTGCTCCAGTGGATGTTACTCAAACTGCACCTAGTTAAATGTAAGTATTTAAAAACTTGATAATCTTTTCATTGTCTGTAAAGTAAAACCAGGACTGATACACAAAGGTTACTCTATACTCTTGCTCATGTTTTCTGCTGATGAGTATATGTTTTAGTATAACCAAATTACTGTTTCAAAGTTACGGTAAAGTTGACCTTCATAGGCTAATCATGTCAGTGCGTTGGCTTGGTGCACATTGCACAAACTAATTAGTCTAATGAATTCTAGAATTTGTAATCGATCAGTACCTAGGCTTTGAAGATTTTTATAAAATATTTTAATTGCTGTGTGGCCGGTAACTGAGGCATATGCCATGGTGGGCAACGTTTTATAGGTCAGACAAAACAAATGATCATCACTGAATTGTTTTGATGTTTGAGTGATAACAAATATTATTATGACTGGATGTTCATGTTATTTACTGCCACCTGGAGTCTTTCCCCAAAGTTTCTGTTCATAAGACAGTGAAATTTAAACATATTTGGCGTGAGGTCAAAGTTCACTGACGTTGATAAAAAATTATGTTAACTCGCACACTAGCAATGTCTACAGTAGGCCTTACTTTTTTCTTCGTAATATATTATAAATTTATAATTGAGGTAAATCTTATTGTAATAGTCCAAACTGTCACTATGCAAAATTTTAAAATTCATATTAAAATAAACAAGACAGGTTTTAGATGAATTATTTTGCAACACTTTCAGGTCCTTGAAAAAGTAGACAAAAGTAAACCCGGGTATAATAACTCAATGAAAGAAATCAAAAGAATATTTTTAATTGCCACCAAAATTATGTGTGAGTTAATCAGATCACAACAATTGACATTAAATGGATTTTTATGAAATAAATGGATAAACGATCAAACTACCAGTGTATGTGAAACTTTTAATTTCAGGAGGGGTTTTGCTTTGCAATCCTAAATCAGACTACACAAGTAATATTACCTACTATCGGTCCAAGAATACAAATGCCAGAGAAATATATGAGTAAGTATCACCTTTAATCATTAAATTTCCGTTTTTCATACATTTGTACGTTTTTACAAGAATTAAATTAATAATATTTGTAATATATTTATCATATAAGATTTTAATCACTTTATGTTATATAATTCTTCATATGTTTTGTAGATTTTAGTAAAGGTAACTTGTACTATTTTGTTTTATTTCATTAAATATTATCTAAATGTTTTATTTTTTCAGGAACACACTTTATTTAGGACCGATGGGATCATTCTTTTCAAGGAAACTGGAAGACTCACTGTCAAATTTAATTATCAGTGTATAAGTTTTGTTAATAAAAATGCTGTGCTAAAGGAGATTTCGTTCTGAGTTCTGAGCACGTCTCGTATGATGTACTTGTTTGATGAATACGTTTTTTAATCCAGAAAATTACATCCAGGAATTAGAATTTTATATGATCAATCTCAACTGTAAAATAAGCAGAGGGTAAGATGTCAAAGAGGAGACAGTTTATTAATAATTAGTAATTAACTGTAGCCTACGGTATGCTCGAGCTCAATACCCGTGAATAAATACTAATTACAAGAAAGCAATATTTTAGGTAACTGGAAGAATTACTTTCAAATTGTATTACCATTGTATCAGTTTTGTTTATAAAAATGCTGCACTGAAGGAGATAAATTAGTAAATCAAAGATTGACCGATGCTCAGCTGATTTAATTTGTCGACGTCCGGCCGAAGAAGAACCAGTGAGCAAAACTTAGTCAGCCCGATGAAGTTAGCAGGCTCTGGGCCACTCAAACTTCAATGTTGATGTCAGGTATAATTTCAACGTTGATTCAACGTCAGATACAGACGTCTGAAAAACGTTTGATAAAAGGTCATATTCCAACGTTGAGACAACGTCAGATTTCAACGTCTAAAAAACTTTCATATACAACCTATTTTCAACCAAGTTTCAACGTTGACGACCAACCAATTTTCAACGTTGAAACAACGTTGTTGTGCCCACTGGGATGCTTGTTTAGAAATTCATCTTTGACGAACAAAATGAGTTGTTTGATAGTATGTTATTTAACAATAAAGTTTGTGTAGACAATATCAGAAAGAAACTCACTATAATCGTAGATATTGCAAGAATAGCTCTTTCGAAATGTCTTGACGTTATAATTACGCTATTATTACGCAGCTGTGTGATTTTTATTGCACTTTTTACTTGGTGGCAAAGTAATGTTTATAAGAAAATTAACCTGGAGTAATAAATATTCCAGGATTAACATATATTGTTCTTGAATAAAATATAATTTCGGTGTTTCATAGTCAATAACTTAGTACAGACTAGCAATGAGGAAAGTCATCAGCGATGCTATTAAATATAATTATCTTGAATGCTACGATTTTATATCGGTGCGTTTGTCGTTCTAAATCGAAAAAATATGCTGAAAAGATCGGATGCCGATCCTCCAAGTAATCTTCTCTATACTAAACGTTAATAGAATGCTTAATTTGGTCGGCGGGGAAAGGAACTGAAATCTTTTTATGACAAGTCTTCAGATCAAATGATCAAATTACGTAAACTAATTTTCTTCAATTTACCAGTGGTAAGAGGTGTTCGCTTCTAAGCGCGTGGACAAAATTAAATCATCAGACGCGTATGCATCTGTTGTTTCATCAACAAAAAATCATAGTTCTGATATGAGGATATGTAGATTCAGTCCCTGGTGACCGGGAATGTGAACCCGTTTGAGTGAAGAACCTGCAAGCGTCATTGCAATCATACCAGTCCATCAGAGTATTTGAATTCTATACCGAATCAAACTACCTGTAACATTATATGTCCTGATGTACGTTTTCTAGAGAATAACACAACCACCTATTCTAAAATAGTCAATCTGAAGTCATCTTGCCGAGCATTTCGAATCGCAAGTCAATGAGATTATTTCGACGTTCTTGTGAACCTCGATTACATAGTGTGATTTTAACCCTTTTTTCACGATGAATTAAGTTGAAAAATATTATGGCAACATCTAACCTGTGGAAATAATGTTGTTGGAATATTTGTGTCTGGTGTATGTCTTTATTTGCGCAAAATGAAATTAAGCAAAGTTGTAGGGATAAATATAGACAAACGTTGGGCTCACAATAGCCATGACAGTAGATGTAAATGCTGTCTTTAATCGGTTCAAGACCAAATTCCTTCCCTCATTTTATTGGCCGCTTCAAACTAAGTCATAAGAAACTGAATATGACCCGAATCAGTAGTTGTGTAGATGTAATTACCGGTTATTACAGCTAGTTTTAACTAGTTGGTCCAAAAACCCTGATCTCATTCAGGTTAAATGACAAGTCAAGTTATATGGCGAAGGCGTTGGCCTTGACGACAACAATCATGTTTCTTGCAAGTGGCATTGTATTGGTCAAAAAAAGGAGCTTTGTTAAAAATGTATTTCGGCAAGGGGGACTTAAATAAGGGCTTGACGTACAACCTAAAATGAATATACAGTTGTATGACATGAGATACCACTGTGGGAAGAGAATGTCTATTTACATTTTATTTCATATATTACACCCACTTGAGTGTGAGTGATTAGTTTAACCACCTGTTTGCTAGCCTCCTGAAAGATCGTAAACACCTCTGATAGTTACACTTCAAGCAGAGCAGCTGTCTTTGGCTGCTGCTTCTTGACAGAAAGCGCCCCCACGCCTCCTATAAAGCTTTTGCTGTTGTGAGAGTGTTGTCTTGAAAACCTTAGTAGTTTTGTTGTTGATTGCAGTGGCCTGCATAGCACAGTGGTTAGCGCGTTCGGCTTCGGATCAAGAGGTCCATGCTTCGAATCCCGCCAGGGGCTCGGCACCCTTGTCTGTAGTAGAGAACCTCATTAATGCTGATTCCTAAGATTAATTCTTGCATATCATTTGAATTGCAGGAATGTAATTTAGGCATGCGGGCTACGTATTGTAAATCATACTTGAGTACAACATTACAAATAGGAAATTATTATCCTTCGAGGGTTTTGAACCCCTTCATCTACTGCTATATCTCCACAGCGAACAGCATTGTCGAGTCGCTGGAACAAATATCATTACGTCTTAGCTTCGACTGTTGTGCTACAGTAGATTAATAGGGGAGTTGACTTTTAATGGACAAAATATCCGTTAAGAAAGTTTAGCTCAGCATCAAAATAATAATCTTCACGTAAGGAGACCGTACAGTTAAGCAGTAAATCTTGAAACAGTGACAACTTCCATGAGCCTCGTCATATTTTCATTTAACGAACGTTCTGTTAGATTATACCTTTGTTGTTGTTTTTTATAAAGTTGTAAACTAACATGAAATGAAAGGCAAAATAATTGTAAATATTTTATCCAATGATTCACCTTATAAATGTTTATAATCATGTTTTAACAATTAGCTCTTGATTCGTGATTATCCGTTTAAATGCAACTGAAACGTATTGTATAACTTTGACGCTTCCAACGAAAAATCTGTTTGAACATTTCATACATTATACTTGAGTGAATATTGCATTTGCAAATGATATGTCATTAAACCTAGACATGGTATTCCAAAGCACTTTTTCATTATTCTACACTTTTGTGATTTATGTTTATTAGAATATAATACTATCATTTTCCGATATATGGAAGGTCAATTAATATATGATTTTCAGATAAGACGTTTGAGTAGAATACTAACATTATTAAGTTTCAAGCTTATCTTATTTTACGGTTAAGAAGGATGAATTATAATTATTTTCACATAATATGAAGATTAACTAAAGATACATATGAGGCGTTTCGGTAGAAGATACATTATACTGGTCGTCAGTTGCAGTCTTGAAACATGATTCGTTATAAATCCCCATGCTTTCCAAAATTACTAGTCACCTTATGAGATTTATAATGCTATTGATTTTGTATCATTATTGTCTTCAGTCAGTTAGGAACATAAAGCGTAATGGTCTGATATAAGCTAGACGTAAAACTAATCTTAATATTTGTTACACAAAATGAGAAGGTCTGCTATCAGCAATGAAACTAAATTAAATGATGAGGCAGGTTATCATAAATATGGCCTAGAGCAATATACCTAGATAGTTGAGATGAATCAGCAGTAATGATTTAATTTGATACATTTGACCGATATTGTTTACCTTATACTATCATATCTTATTTTTGTAGCATTTAAATGTTAACAATAAACGACGAAATAATTTTTTTTTAGAAGTGCATCTCCTTATTTCGGTCGCTGTTTCACTCAAGGAATTTGGTTTTACTTTTTCGCAAATGCATTCGATAGATTTGCTGATACTTATCAGATATGATCAGTATGAATTCTGAAAAATTCTTAAATCTTTTTTACAAAACAACCATGTATATTGTTCGATGACTCATTTTGTTGGAGAAAATGACGACAATTCTTTATTGTAAATAATAAATTAACACGAACTTTTTACAAATTGACTTAGTATACTTTACACTTTTTTGCATTTGGCAAAAGATGGAAATTCGGAAAATTCGAAATGTGAGATTCGCAGTGATTGTTTGGATTAGTCAAATTACATCGAGCATAGTCTGACATCCAGTGGAACGAGCAAACCCTTTGAATTGTGTTGAGTTTGCCCTTCGCACTTCTCCCGAGATGTCAACTTGTGAATAATTGTTGTCATCATAATTATTTCCATCGACTGTGCATTAGTACCATAGGGCAATTTGTGATGGAATCAACATAACATTGAACTAGCGTCCTAAGAACTGCATTTTACTCTCTTGAAATATTCAAGTTTATCATGAAGCCTAATGGTGACATTAAAACGTCATAATAAAAGTTCGTTTAGGAATAATATAAGCGACCAATATAAACTTACATGCAAAAGAATTCTCCCCCCCCAATCCCCTCTAAAACATTAATTACAAGGCCAATATACACGTTTAAAATAGACAATGATGAAAAAGTGGAAATTGTACTTTTGATTTGTTGACATGGAGACCAGGATTGAATCAACATGTTTACTGGCCACGTTATTATAGTTGGTCCTTCTCCAATTCAAAGATATATGAATACAGATATTTTATTTCAATAAGATATTCACTGATATGTTTTGTGAATATTTGGCCAAAATGATATCAATCCTTAAGATGCAATTAAAAAAGATAAAATGATATCAATCCTTTAGATACAATTAAAATAGATATGAAAACGACGATTGATGCGGTGTCTTTACATCAGACATGGATCGATGTGATAAATAATCAAGTTGATTTAGAAATTTTAACAGTTTTAACGGGGCGGCATTTACAGAGACTTAAGCTCTCTTGGGGAAGTGGTTATCATTGAAAAACGTTTTATGATCAACCGGTTGACTGTGTAAAATGTAATTAACATGAATAGTCTAAATAGTGCAACAAAACGATCAAATCACATTTTAAACAACCAATCACGTTCGTTGATTTCCCATTTTGAAAGAATTTTAATCCTGTCATATCAAGAAAGTGAGTCATACAAGTTTCTAATTATGCAAAGTGGTTTTCATTGAATGACCCGTTATGACCAACCAGTCGACTGTGTAAGATGAACTAAACTTTAGTAGTCTCAATGGCTGCGAGTTCAACAAAACCATTATAGACATAATCTAAATATCAAATCACGTTCATCGTGTTCCCTTTTTGAATGTGGTTATGCAATTCGTTTAACAGAAACAGGGCGGGGTAGACTTTCTTGACGTTTCAGTGATTAATTATCATGAACACGTGTAAAGGAAGTAAAAACCTGAGCACTCCAGGTTTGTTTTGAAACAGCAATAGCAGCTGAACAACTTGTACCACTTGGTTATTGATGGCTTTAGGTGACACTTTATACTGCAGGGTTTTCACATACATCGCCTCACAAACTACCTCAACGTATATGGCACCGGAACGATTATTTACCTTTTTTTCTGTGAACATGTCATCTCTTTACTAGGTGTTCCGGATCCTTTGTGTTGTAAAGATCACTGAAATTTAATTTCGATAATTTTGTAACATCATCACAGTGTTACCTAAGATTACTTTTACTTCATATTTTTTTAGAATAGTGTTGACAATGTTCAGATCGTTGCCTTTATATAGTTACTATCAAAATGTTATTAGTCGAAGAGGCTTTAACTTACCAAAAGTTTGACCTAACCCGTCAGTAAATACAATTTATGCCATCAGAAATACTATTTAGAAAAAAACATGACTACAACATAAAGAAAGATGAAAAATGTGAATCACATCAGACATCTTTACTTCAAATGTGCATATCTAATTTCAACTTCCATGTTTAATAAGTGTTCCTTACTGCTTAAAACTGAACCTTGTACAAACCAGTTATTGGTTCTATGATAAACAATTACATAACGCATCCAATGAACCAAGAAACTAGTTGCTTGACTTTTATCCTGATAAGCCTAATATTCTCTGTTCAGACTCAATCATTGTTGAAATAAAACTTATATATTTCTGGTAAAAATGAACAATAATTTTATCTCACATTATCATCTTAACTTCATGTACTTTCGAATATTTAGTCAAGAGGTCAGTATGACACAGACAGGCGTATCTGGTTGTATGCACAGACAATGAATTCATCTATACAGTATGTTTATCTTAAGATGATGTATCCACTATGCTCTCAGAGACAGAACATTTAATGAAAAGCAAACATCTGTGGAAGATATATATTTATGGACACTGAGAAGAGGCAGCTCACAAATTATCTCAGGGTAAGTATGATCTGACTTAGGTAAAGTCAGTTGAAGGTTCAAAGTCGAAGGCATAATTTCAGTCCTTAGTAGTGATTAGAAAAAACATAAATTTCCTTGCAATATTCAATAGTTCATTAAATGTCCTTTCAATCAATCAGATTAAATAATAATTATTATAAAGAAAGTTCATTTTTCAGTTTCAACGGAACTTTGGCGATTTTATACAATGTTTATGAAGTATTACAATGTTGTAGTTCGCATTGAAATATATATATTTCATCATGTATATGACTTTATGGTTCTGGTTTAATTTGTTTATATTGTTAATTTAGGTTAGGCTATGAGATGGTTAGGCAGGAGCGTCAAAAATATATAGAAACCAAGCTTTATGCGTTTGCAAATGCAAATTTGTTAAAAACATGTTTTAGAATCATTTGTTCGCTTATTGGCTTATAGCATGGCATGGCGTTCGTCCATTCGTAAACCTTTTCACTATTTCAACGTCTCCAGAACCATTGACTAAAGTTATACAAATTCCTCGATTTTTAAAAAAATTTGGATATCTTTTGACCCATAAAAAGGGTCATATGAGACAATCCATATTAAAAAACTTTATATTCTTCTCCACAAACAAAAGAGCCTGAAAGCTGAAACGTTGTGTACAGTCACCTTGGGGATTCAAATTTTTATATCTGGCAATCTAAAGCTTGTGGCCCTATATAATGGATAAAGGGGCCACAACCAGTCATCCCAGAGACGCTCCCCACGGCCATTGATAGCTAAATTCATGTATGGTGAGGACAAGATATGGGCCCTGAGACAGAGGGAGAACCTGAAAAAAGACTCTATTGGCATAGCAAATGATCTCACAAGTAAACAACGGTCATCTCTGAAAGCATTGAGAGAAAATAACAAATTCGGCTACTTTAAAAACGGAAAACTAATAGTTAAGGACGTTGTAGAGCAAGCAGAGGGACCACGAGACTCGACGACACACAGCACGACAGACGACAACGACACTCCAAGCGCAAGTCGAATTGATGACGTCAGAGCTCACAGGCCGCCTCGAAATCTCCGCTCCAATGCAGGTCGACCTGACCAGCGTAGATAGCATGGTGGCCCGGCCCGAGACAACTGTGATGAGTGTGATGAACCAAGTAGTCTCAATTTTCTATTTTGGAATATAAATGGTCTCATGTCAAAAATCTCTGATGTTAACTTTCTCTCTTATATTAGGAAATTTGATTTTATTGGATTAGTAGAGACATGGACAAAAGACCGTGACCTTCTTAATACATTCCCTAATTATGTCTCTTATAACATCGATGCAATCAAGACGGCGCATTTTGGTCGTCTAGCAGGGGGTGTAACGCTACTGATAAAACAATCATTAACAGCCTACATCAAATCTGTGCACTATGGAAGCAATGCAGTATTTACATTACTTGACAAGTCATTATTTTTACATGAAAAAGATATACTTGTGTGTGCTGCTTATATTAATCCAGATGGTTCTTCCTGGTATCAATCTAAACCTAATAAATGCGGGATCGATATTTTTGAGGGTGATTTGTTAGATATTATTCAAAAGGTAGGAGATGTTGATGTTGTCGCCGGTGGAGACTTCAACGCGCGGACAGGAACAGCTGCTGACCATGTGGATGACGATATCGCTGAACGCTTAGATATAAACTTTTTTGAATGTATATCAGACAATTGCAATTTAAAAAGATTTTCATGCGACAAAACTGTTAATAAGTACGGCAGAAAATTACTCGATATATGTGCTACAATGAACCTTAATATACTGAATGGGCGAATCGGCAGCGATGGAGGAACAGGGGACTTTACGTTCAACAGTGCAACTGGTTCCAGTGTTATAGACTATATCATCGTCTCCAGTAAAATATTTCCCTTATGCATGTCATTTGACCTAGTGTCGAGAGGGGAATCCCCACACTTGCCAATAACTTGTACATTTCGGTCACGTGATCTATCGCAGCAAACTGATAGCCGAGATGCACGTGCTGATAGCTTTAAATATGTGTGGGACAGCCAAAAGATGTCCGATTTCAGAGATAACTTGCTTTCATCGGATATCACGGACTTGTTAATGGCATGCTGTGACGCGGCCATCTCTGACGTAAACTCTGCTGTAGATTTATTCACATCTGCTATACTTAACGCAGCCGAGAACATGAAACGAAAAGTGAGACATGCAGTAAATACTCAACCTTGGTTTGACTCTGACTGTCTTTATCACGGCATGGAAAGAGACAGATTGCTTAAAACGTTTCGGCGAGTACGGGACGATATATCACGACAGAACTTTATTAAAGCTCGAAACATATACAATAGTGTTATTCGTGACAAAAAGAGACATTACATGGAACAGATAAGAGACACGCTATTATCTAATGTGAATAATGCTAAGTTATTCTGGAGAACTTTGAAGGCAGTCAAATCCGACACCAGAAAAGCACCATTGATATCTGTAGATAATTGGTTTAATCATTTTAATAATTTGTTCAACTCAAATGACCCTGTTGAGAATTCATCCAATGTGTCTAATGATGATGAAAATGTTTTGTTTGATGTAATTTTGGATTCACCCATAACCCAGGAGGAAATATTGAAGGGAATTACTGAGCTCAAGTGTGGTAAATCTGCAGGTTTGGATGGTATTATTCCAGAGTTTATTGTCTCAGCTAAAGATATTTTACTGCCTTACTTCGAGCTTTTGTTCAACATAATTTTTGATTCAGGTATTTTCCCAGCAGCCTGGTGTACTGGTATTATCATTCCGTTGTATAAGAAAGGTGATCCTAGTGTCCCTGATAATTATAGGGGAATTGCTTTACTATTACTAAGTGTGGTTAGCAAGTTGTACACTTCCATATTAAATAACAGGCTTTCGTTTTGGTCAGATGCTAACAGTAAGATTGTTGAATCGCAGGCAGGGTTTCGGAAGGGTTATAGTACGGTTGACAATATGTATATTCTCCAATCTGTTATCCAACGCTATCTGTCTAAGAAGAGAGGTAAGGTGTATGCTTTGTTCGTGGACTTTAAAAAGGCTTTTGACCTTGTTGATAGATCTAAGTTATGGTATATTCTTTCACGTGTAGGTGTTTCCTCCAAATTCAGTAAGGCATTGCAATCTATTTATGACTGTGTCAAGGCATGTGTTCGTTCTGGTCACGCTTATTCACCATCGTTTGATTGTCCTATGGGATTAAGGCAAGGTTGTGTTTTAAGTCCGCTTTTATTTTCGATGTTTATTAATGAACTTGCAAAAGAAATTGAGTCTAATTGTTCGTATGGTATTCAATTACATCCGGAACTAGTGGAATTATTTTTATTGTTATTTGCTGATGATGTCATTCTCATTTCAGATACGATTTTTGGACTTCAAAAACGGATAAATATTTTAAATTCTTTTTGTTTGGAATACAAATTGTCTGTTAATTTAAGTAAAACAAAGGTTGTTGTTTTTAAAAATGGCGGGATATTGTCTCATAATGAAAAGTGGTATTTTAATGGTATCAAATTGGAATGTGAAAGTTCGTTTACATATCTTGGCCTGTTGTTTACAAGGTCACTTTCATGGCGGAAACATGTACATAATGCAGCCCTTCAAGCTAAGAAAGTTTTATATGGTATTTTTGCCTCTTTACATAAATTAAGGCCTCTCTCGTGTAAGCTTTTCTTTAAAATATTTGATTGTCAAGTAACTCCTTTATTGTTGTATGGATCGGAAATTTGGGGATTAAATAAAGATATCTGTTCGGAAATAGAAGTCATACATATGCAAGCTTGTAAACGGTTCCTTGGTGTTAAGTCCTCAACGTCTAACCATATTGTTAGAGGTGAATGTGGTCGCTACCCTATGTATATTTTTGCATATAAAAGAGTGATTTCATATTGGTGTAAAATCTTAGCTATGCCTAATTACAGATATGTTAGAAAATGTTACAATATGCAGTTGCAAGCTCTTAATAATGGTAAAGTCAATTGGGCCTCTAATGTAAGAGATATTTTACGTTCAAGTGGTTTTGGTTATGTTTGGGAACATCAGTGTACTAATAGTATATCAATGTTTGTTAATGAATTTTTCAATAGATTAAAAGCATGTTATGAACAAGAATGGCATTCTGCTGTACAGGATAGTCCTAAGGCTTATTTATATTGTATGTATAAACATAATTTTTCAACAGAATTATATATTACCCTTTTAACATGTGACAAATTTAGATATGCACTAGCTCGCTTACGATGTTGCTCTAGTCATCTAAGAATTGAAACTGGTAGACATAATAAGGAACCTAGGAATGAAAGAACATGTAATGTATGTAAATGTAATTATATAGAAGATGAATATCACTTTATTTTAATATGCACTTATTATGATAATTTAAGGAATGAATTAATTCCAAAAAGATATTGGCAATTTCCAAGCAGACACAAGTTTTATGCTCTACTGTCTTCATGCAACCCATATACAATTAAGCAGTTAGCCACTTTCATTGTTAGAGCAATGCAATCAAGAACATATTTTCTGTAACACATGTATTATATTCATTTGTATCATGGGCCTATGGCCTACATACTTTATGCAAATAAACAACTATTAGGGCCACAACTTTAAATGCTATTTTCATTCTTTCACGTGAAACAAAGGGTACAGAAAACTAAAATGTTTTGTACAGACTCCTTACCTAATTGCTATTCTAATTTTTTGATTGAGTGACATTGTGACCCCTTAAAAGACCACACCCTAACAACTATTATCGTCTCTTTTGTTTGAAAAGGCCTTGAAAGCTAAAATCTTGTCACTGACTCCTAAGCTGATAAGGATTGTATCAAATGTATTTGGTGATCCTTTGTCACCACAAATGATGACCCTGTGACCTTTTATGAAATAGATTAAAAATAGCATGATGAGCTACAAAGCTAATGTCTCTATTTTCTTCTTTTTTAATGAAGTACTTGTGCAAAATAGTATTGAAATCAAGCAAAACAAGAGAAGCTTGTTACTAAACTTTTAAGTAATTTACTCTCGACATAGCTTCCTTTAGCGCCACCATCGTGAAGTTCCTAACCAACAATGGTATGGTAAGCGTATATAGATTCTAACAACATGGTGAGCGTAGACATGATCTCGCTTGAGAGAAACTTGAAGTCAATGGAGAAATACGCAGAACAATATATAACTGGGGAGAGGTAGAAAAAGGAGAACAGTCTAATTTCCTTTAACGACTGGCACATAAACATGAAAAGAATTGCGTCTTTAGTATGACAAACCTGCTATTGATTGTAATATACCAATACCAGAAAAATCAGTACATTATTAACTAATTAACTTCCGCAGGTAGTCACTGCTGTGTAGTTTAAGAGGGTTCAAAGAGGAACTATCCTTTGTCCCTGGAGAACAGTTCCAGTGCATCCGCAGGTGGTTTTTTTTCAGACTACGAAGTCGGCCTTGATTTCGACCATATCTTGAAACATAAACCACTCACCAAAACTCTGCAAGGTGAAAAACTGTGAAAGGAAATCACCGAGGCCATTACTCGTTTATAGATTTCTGTGCATAATGTACGTTTTTAATCTTTTGGGAACGATACTGGAGATTCTAGAATAATGAGTCTATATGAGAGTCTATATGATACATCTCGCCTGAAAACGTCAACAAAATTCGACCCTTGCTCCTTAAGAGATCCCTTAACGGATCACTTAATACTGACAATGATTGACGTAGAACATCGAGATCGTGATTCATAATCATACTCGAGTAGACTTTATTTGCGAAACCTTTATACTTCGTCCCTGCGATTTAATTCTGTTGTGGGATTCAACGATGATTTTCTTTTGGACATTTTCAATGAGACGAGAGAAAAACAAGACAACAAGTCAATACTTACGTCATCTCGGATCTTTTTGTCCACTCACGGACAGACTCCAAACGTAAAGCTACATCATGTGTTGTACAGGTGTGAATCGTTAATTTGAAATCAGACGCTTGTGGTCAGGTAGAGTTAAAACGTTAATTTCAATGAAGACGTCAATCGATTGGATGGATATTTGCTTTCTTGCCGAGCTGTAACACAAAGTTCTTGATCTTATTTTGTTCATATTCGTACTGCCTCGAATGTGATAGTTTTTAAAGACACTTATGTTACTGGATCGACATTGAATAGAAAAAAACAAACAGATACCTTAGCGGGTGAAAAGGGTTCATCCAGTTCTTTCAGGTCTTAATTCCATCTCATTTAGGTCAACAATGATATGGTATACGATATATATTCGAAACAACGTTGTGAATCACGTCGTTTTACTGGAGACACTAGCATCTGCTTACACAAATGAGTAAGTCAGGGTTCATTGGATTTGCAATAGTATTTCAGTGACTGAACACGTGAAAAATATCAAAATGAGAATGGACAGAAAGTGGAGAAAGCGAATCAAAAGGTTAAGATTGAAAGAAAGGAGAAACGTGATGCATTAAAAGAAATCTGCCTTCGATATAGTGCTAAGAGTTAAATTAGAAAAAAATCTTTATACTCATCTAATTTAACTCTAACTTTAGCATTTAAGTGTAAGAAAACCCATCTAGTTCAAGGCACAGGGGCGTGTATCCTTAAAAAAAGCCTAAGAAAGACATATATACATATAGACCCTACACTACAACCCTATTGTTCAAGGTCCATCAACTTCTCGTATATTGCGTTTCCTTAGCTTAAATTCACTAGGTCATTAGGATCTTTAAAATAATCCGTTCAAGGACTTTGCGATCATTTTAAAACGTCCTGTTGACAAACAATTCGTTGAAATATGTATTACTTTGTCTATATCTTTCTCCATGATCACTGTTCACAAGAACCTATAATAAATACAAGATCTTTTTTATTTATTTACAAAATCCACTGAAAATAACTTTCTTAAAGTTTCTAGTTTTTAAAGCTTAACTTAGAAGTTACTGTTTTGCTTTTTGTCTAAAACAATATGACATTCCGATTCTGGAATGATGGTGTTGGTCATATTATGTTCATTGGTACATAATGAACAGTAATCTCCAGAAAACAAAGTCCAAACTGGATCAACAAAAACTGCCTTCATCAATGTTTCTACATAAATAAAACATTCATTGAGACTTAATAAAACAGCGGTTAGAAATGATCATATGAATTACAGGACAAACTCAAGGATTTATAATTAACAGCTAAATCCGATATCAGTCATTCATGAAAAAAATATTAAAAATTTTGTTTTTCTCTTCTAGAAAAAAAATATAGGCGTTGTGACTAGATTGTAGGGAAAACAATAAAACAAAGTTTCCCTAGTGTGTCCAAAGGAAGTTCCAACTTTCTGACTTACCGTTATCAACATATGGCAATTCAGATTGCTTCAGGTTCATAATTCTGTGAACAACGAAAGTTTTTTCTGTTATATGTGTTAAAGACATCATTGAAGAAGAGAACTGACTAACCTCAAAGTACTCTGTTATACGGTTGCTTTTGACGGTATGATCGGTATCAACCTTGCATTGTGCCTGTAAACATTAAGACGCTTTGATAGAGTTACGGATTACAACCATCAAAGAGCTACTCAGTTTCCAATTCCATCACCCACACAGATTGTGATAAGATAATCAAACAAAACAATAATTAGTTTTCAGTCATACAAAGGTGAGGCAAATTTTAATTTCAGACATAAAGTATGACTGAATCTAACAAGTTCAGACATCTTCTACTAAGCATTATTATGATATTTGATACAGGATAAACAAGTGATTGTCAAAAGCGTAACCATATCAGGAAATATGCTAAAATGAGGAACACTCAACAATTTAAACATTTCAAAAAGTGGTCGGAGACAAGGCTTAAGGATCAAAGAAATAGAACTGACACATAATTAAATATATCTGAATTTCAAATGCAAATTTGAAGAGAAATGTCGATGAGTTACAAAGTTATGAGCCTGATACAATGTGTAATGAACGGGCGGTGTCTATTACGATACACCCCACGACCTCGTGTGCAATCAAGGATGAATTTTATGGTGAACAGGTTTACCTCATTTACCGCGGAAAGGTTTTCAAACCAATTCACAGGTGCTAATAAAGCTTTATTGCACTAAAAATACATGTTCCCCACAATGTTGATACAATTTGCTTAAAGGGAAAATAGCTTTCCATGCGACAAACGCCCATTAACAGCCATCTAAAGTCTATTAAAAGCCGTATGCTTCATCCGACCTTTACAAGGTTACAACCATGTCGTATAAATGAGAGTGGTAAACTTGGCTCATTTTTGTCATACAACAGTTCGACAGATTAAATGACGTTGACCTTTAGATAGCTTGATCTTGTTTAAAACACGTTAATTTCAGTATTTCTTAGATGTTTCCTGCTATAGAAACAATATTTATCATAAACAAATTACAGTATTTCAATCATTATTGAGAGTACAATAATTTAACATAATAAGTTTCTTTATCACCGAAAAATACAGATCATAATGTTTTACATAAATCAATCAAAATTTACTCAGAATTTCAAACCTTTAGGACGATATCTGGTTCTGAGTAGTTCTCTATTGACGTCAGATACAAAATTTAAAGAGTCTAGGTTCATGAGATGTCGCGCTGACATTTGAAACTGTCTCGTAGCTAGATATCTTGATAAAAGGTGACGGTCAAGATTATCATTGTATTTTTTGCTTTGGTATACCTTTCAAATAGTCATTAATGCTCCGAAATGAAAATAAGTACCTGCTAGGTTTTCTTTCATAAAATGTCTACTTAAACCAAATCCGAAATTTGCTCTAACTTTTATACGCGATACCGTCATGCGACTATACCAAATGTGATGTAGAAGTTTTAAATGATTTGAGCACATGTCGAAATGCGAGAGTACATACAGATAACAATATGATATTCTAACATGACACGATAACTAGAATAAAAATACTGCTTTCTGATTGGTTACCACAATCAATTTTGGAGTGATTATTTCGCTAATAATCACCTCTAAAAATTTACGACCGATTCACATTCATACGCACAAACTCCATTCGCTGAACTTACTGTTTTCATCGCCTTAGCAAAATGAATTTTAAATCAATTCTATACATACATTGAGA
Organism: Phorcus lineatus; assembly: GCA_921293015.1. Lineage (NCBI taxonomy): Eukaryota > Metazoa > Mollusca > Gastropoda > Trochida > Trochidae > Phorcus > Phorcus lineatus. The sequence goes on from OV121083.1 coordinate 11,545,850, forward strand.
ATACCGTATTTTTTAAAATGAAATTTAGAAGATAAATCAATTCTATGGTATATTTTTTTTCGAAGTAGTTTATTTTTTTATCACTAAATTTAATTTCAAACCGAGCTCGCTTTTTACCGTAACGCGCGGTAATAGCGATTCGTCAAGTGAACACAGGGGACGTACGTTATTCTTCAACTTTCCTTCCCTTTCCCTCCTCTCATTCATACGTGACCACATTTCCAGACAGTGTATTTAACCATGACAAACTATAAAGCTTTCTTGATCGTTTATTCAATCAGTTCACATCTTGCGTGAGAAGTTAGTGCTAGCAGTAAACAAATACTTTTAGAGTAACGTCCCTTGATTTGGTCAGTCCTTGTCGGTATTGTAGGGGTGATAGGTGTCCTATGTATTTACGTGAAAAACGTAACTCTGACGGGATAAAAAAATCTGTCTTTTGTTGATTTTATCCTCTATGAAATAAATTCTTAAGGGTTTTATTTAAAACCTGCTGGTTTATGTTTTGATATTTTTGTTTGTTATTGAAGCGTGTTCTTTGAAAATGAACTGTACCGTATTTTCGAAAGTAAGTGGAACCGGTCTGTACTGGTTCGACCTAATCACATTGTTGTTGCGCAAGGCAAATTAGTTCCTCATTATATTTCTAATTAGTCATGTTAGAATGGAGATAAATCCCTTCTGTTTTTTATTTTGGGGTTGTATGTCGTGCATTTTTCACCCCTAAATTAACATTTCAAACCTCGCAAGCTCGGTTTGAAATTAAATTTAGGGGTGACGAGCTTGCGAGGTTTGAAATGTTAATTTAGGGGTGAAAAATGCACGACATACAACCCCAAAATAAAAAACAGAAGGGATTTATCTCCTAATTATAAAAATTAAGAAACAATAGTCAATCATATGCTGAACAGGAGACAAACCTGATCTAATGATAGTCTATGGATAAAGTGTGAAGGCTTGTAGGTTCAATTTGAACTTTTTATACTACAAAATTGTCAAACATCAAAGTTTAAAAGGTAATTAAAAGATTTTTATCCTTTATTATTTCATTATTAAAAAACGGAAAAATCAGCGTTTATCCGCTCTCGCTCCTTCCTAATACCCTGATCTCTTTCGGGCCAATCCCCCGAATGGCTGGCGGCTTGATATTCGTGGCTATACTTACCTGCTATTTTTTTAGCCAAAGAAATGTCGTTAGTTAAGGAGCTTGATTTTTTACTACCTTGAACTCAACGGATTTTTCCTTACGGGTTGTGCCTCCGTTGCTGAATGCGATTCATCTCATTGGCGTATTAGATAGATAGCGATACGAGTTTTTGGCTTGAAAGAGGTATCAGGGTATTAGGAAGAGCGAGGGCGGATTCACATACGCTGATTTAACAGGATGCACAAGTAGCTGTAGGTCACTAATTCCTATGCAACCTCTGGTCTCATACAAGCTTTTCTTAAGCTTACACTTACGGAAGGAACGTGAGCCGATTCATACATGATTTAGCAAGATGTAATGCAAACGGTGTGTTATACATAAGCACTTACATGTTGGTTTGTTAATTTGTTCGCGCTTAAAACAACGATGTCACGAGTTTTAAGCTTTGAAACGCGTGTAAGAGCAATGAAATATTAAAGAAATTGCAAACTGCTTGTTGAAAAACCTGCAAATGTAGTGTGTGAACAAAAGTTACATCATACTCAAGTCTGAGTAATGACACTTGGCGTTTTATTTAATGCATTTTCCAAAGCCCTCTCACAATTAGTTAAATAATTATGATTTCACTAATGGCCTCGTGTCCTCTCTATAGATAATTTTCAGCGTGGGAGGGAGGACGGCGTGTCATCTTCGAACAGTAAAGGGAAAATACTGGTTCCCGTACAATAGTTTAAGTTATATTTATTTGAATACAAGTCGTACACTGTATTTTCAACACTACCTCTTTTCGTTTGTTGTATGTCCCTTTGGTGGTGACTTTCTTACATAAATATTGCACGTGATCATGACAAAACGGATAATAGAATTCTTGGTTTTTGGTAGAATATTTTGAAATAATTTACAACTGTTTGTGAATGACACACCAGAACTATTTTTGAACGTGTCTTGATAAGAATAGTGAATAGAAGTACACATAAAAGAATGCCACTGATTATATGGTTTAGGGATCCTTTTCAATATCTAATAATAAGATATTTCTGCATCTAATTAATTAAAGATCTAAAGATTTTAACGTTTATTTCAAAGCTTAAGGACCGTAAAACTTAACTGGAAAGATACCCAAGTTAAATTGTTATATTCCCGGGCATAAGACATTGCATTTATGTCGATAGCAGAGAATGCGGATGAAAAGGTAAGCAGTATTGACATGTCTTAATAAGATTTCTTCTCTGATGTCATATTCAATTATATTTTATCTGATTTATTGCATCCTGTATCAAATACAACCTGACAACATTATTTCGTAAAATTATTTGTTCAGATATGATGTCATTAATAAGTGGTTTGGGATTTAATTTGTTGTCAACAATATTTCAGTTATTAAACAATAATTAAATGTGAAAACCATTCAAAGAAAATGAATGTTGAGATTGCATTAAAGAAAGCAATTATTTTGTCAGTGATTATGGCTCTTCATGAAGAGATTTTCAATTTCAATTCAACATAATGAAAGTAAAAAATGAAATCAATCTCAACTTAGAGTGTTTCCATGAAATGGGTTCAGTTTTCGTCAGGCTGTCAGTGATCTCCAAAGCGATTCGTACCATCATTTACAAACATTTGGTCTCGATCTTTGTTGATTCTCTGAGTAGACCTTACCATGAAATTAAAGTAATGTGGCTGAAAACATGTACACCAACCCAAATTTTCCAATTGAAATCGTTGTCTTGAATGTAGAGGTCTCATTTGGCATTCATTTATTTTGCAGAATTTGGTTAAATGTGCAACACCGAAATCCCCTGACGATAATTGTCTTATCATTTGTCAGCTATTGTATACTAGATATGTTACGTTTGTGTCATCTGTTGTTTTACTGTGTCAACATAAGTTAGTTGATAAACAAAGAAAACTGTTCCCCATACAGTTCCCCAACACTGTTGAGCACTAGACAATAATAAAGCTACGATCCCTTCAGGAACATATATTACCAAGAATCTATAGATAATCAAATAGAACATATTTCACTGTCTTGTTCACTGTCATAGTTAGAACAAAGTAAACATATTTAATGATATTTCTAGATAATATTTAAAAAAACTTGTATGCTCTGAACCCGGTCGTTTTCAATCAGACTGGATACAGTAACATGATGTCAAGACAACAGGACTTAAATAGCAAACTGAACATTTTTTTTTGAGATTCATCATTTTCTCGTATATTAAGTTTTACTAGTTTAGTTGGAATCAAATCCTCACGTCAAAAAGATATCGCCTTCATTGACTGTTTTTAAATCAAAACTCAAAACTTATCTTTTTCATGATATTTTTCTACAGACTGACTTATCTGACTTTGTGTACTATATTTATTCATATGCTATAATTCATACTCTTCTCTTAGATTGTATTCATGCCAATACTTCACACCATTACCTTTTATTCTTACATGTACCTGCGCTTTGAGCATGCACCTTGTGTATGGAAATAGCGCTTGAATTTTTTTTATTATTATCATCATCATCATTAAATAATGCATTTTATATGAGTATAATCTAAATATGAGCTACAACCATATGCTACGTGATGCTAATTTATTTTGTACATTTGTTCATTTTAGATATACCATTCACGCATTTCAATAAAGATCAGTTTCCACAAGGAAATTCACAATTGTAAATTCACACATGGTATATTTATTTACTCTTTTACACTCAAGAAATGAAATCTCATCCAGTCAAGTATTTCATTCCATCGTTACATACGACGATAAAATTCCAAATACAATGTTTAATTCACACCAAAAATTAAGCGCAAGAAGAAAAAGAACATATTTGGTTATGTCAGGATTAGTTTTTCAATTTACGCTATGTCCATCTTTCATAATCAAAATTCCTTTTCAAAATTCTATACGCAGGAGCCACATGGATTTCCCTCGTTCTCAGTAAACCCTCAAGTATGCAGCTGCAGGTAATTCAAGCTATGGACTTGCTGAGTTAAGGGCGACAATGGAATACTTTAAATCATTAGTTTGAATTCGGCTGACCTTACATTTGGTTCCATTGTAGATTATATACAACGGTAACCTCGTTTTTCATGCCTTTTCAATACTCCCCATACATAGAATTTTTAAAACATTTTAACTATAAGATCATATTTACAACTATGTACTGAAGGAGATGCTTCTAGAACAAACTTTAGAAGGCACACTTTAATAGCGTCACCGGTCTATAATTTTCGACAAAGCTTGCCAAAGAAAATTGAACTCCGTTAAGGATAACATACAAGTAACCGTACATTCGTGAAAAAGAATGTACGAGCCGCGAAGCGGCGAGGACATTGTTTTCACGAATGTACGGTTACGAGTATGTTATCTGACTTAAAATACAGCCTAGTTTAAAGTGTTTTTTGTATGACCTGCTTTGGTTTATGAAAATAACATTCGTATTTCATTGCATAATTATAACACAAAAAACGTTTTTCAATAAAACAAAATCCTTTATTAAAATTTGAGATGGTCCCAACTGGTTCACCGGTCATTCTTAATGCACGTGCAACGTAACCATCTTGCCGGTACATTCTTAATGCACGTGCAACGTTACCATTTCGCCAGTACATTCTTAATGCACGTGCAATGTAACCATCTAGCTAGTACATTCTTAATGCACGTGCAACGTTACCAGCTTAATTCACGTGCAAGACGTTTGAAACCGCAATCAGCTTGGGATTTGGTATAAAAGGAAGGTGGTCTTAATTCAACTTAGACATTATGTATGGCAATTTTGTTGTTGAGTGGGAAGACATGGCCGAGTATCCACACTTCGAAGACATTTCTTCAGAGGATGATGTTGTGTTATCAAATAATAAAACCAGTTCCCTTCCGGGGACCATCTCAAAATTATTATTGCTCAATTGTCCACATAGAAGCAGTAGATTCTTGTAGGATAATGTATGATTGAAACAATACAATGACGTCACTGCTGTATTTTAAACATTCAGTAAGTGCTTGACAGGGGCAGTAGGTAAATTACACAGATACAACAATTAATATACAGTCATAGCTTATGTTTTTCCACTTTCCCAAGTTGTTATCGAAGTAAAATGATGAAAAAGTAATGACTCAAACCAGATCTGATGTGATTCGAATTGATAACCAAATAAGCTCCCATATCGCCATTGCACTCTTGAAGTTAATTGCCTTAACGTTAGCAATTCTAGACACTCGGCGACAACGTTCCCATTGATGCATATCTTACGAGCAATGGGGTTACCGTGCCACGTTTTCTGTTATCTGCAAGAATCACATCACGATTTGTAGGGAGAGAGATATTCAATTTTTCAAACTAAACTTTTAAATTTGAATGTCATTGACATCATATCGATATCAACAAAGTGGATGCTTGCTTTTCCACATGTTACATTGTTTTGTTATTGAGAATAAGTATTATAATAATTGTAAAAAGGCAGGCTTAAAACTGTCTAATGTATGATGGTTCACACCCCTTACCACTTCTACAATTTTAAAGTTAATGAGATAATGTGTGGAAAGAGAACCAAAATGAAAGAAATACCTTTGATTTTTTTATTCATAAAAGTCAATGTTTTTATATGCCTTGTGATATTTCATTATAACAATATATATTAATGTAGTACTTTTAGAGTTCGTATCCTTTTAGCTCATTCAATACTTATTGTGTTTCATGAACAATTAGATGGCTAATGTGAGAATAAGTTTTTTTTACTTATAACTAAAATAATATTTTTTGATGTAAACAAAATCGATCCTTTTGCTAGCCTCGAAGCATTCTACCAACTCTTTTCACACTTTCGAGCATGAGTACAATCACACAGTAAGCGAATAATGGTCTCTGGTTCTTATTTACAAAATGGACACAATCATGAATCAATATTTTAAATTTTAGAAAAAAGGCTATTAATAGTCAGATTATTCTGAGATATGTTATATAGAAACCAGTTTAGCGTAACACCTTATGTGTATTTATTAGGAAAGTGTGATTTTTATAAAAGAGTTATAATGCAGTTCAACGATCAGTAATTCTGCACAGGTTACAGATTGGCGAACAACTAGGCGAGATTGTGTCTCACGTGTTTAGCCGTCTAGGCTTCTGTTTGGCCGGGTCATGCGAGGATGGATCGATGTGTGGCGCGGGATACGGAAAGCTGAGTGCTGGCCTTGAGAAGGGACGAATCTCTGACGGATGGACTCGGTTATCTCAGCCACGTAGGGTATGGGATAAAGTTGAACGTATACATTTCTTAGTGTTGCTCTGGTAAGATTATATATGTATTCAGTGCTCACTGTTTTAATTTATTGCTTTTTACCAGTAGTGTTATTACGGTGTATTTCATTGAGTAGGAATTGCGTCTTCTGTGATGTTACTGTAATAGTTACCCGTATTTATATCTCGTATATCAATTTGCATCATGTAATTTTTCTGTATCACCGCACTTACTAGGGATTCATTAAATATTCATACCAATTTGAGTGTTGTTATTTCATAGTTTAGTTGCAATACCTACTCCACTTTTGAGACGAGTATATTCTTATACCTTCCCTCGAACCTGTATATTAAAAATTTATTGTAACGCACGGAAGTCCTGATAATTGTTTATCACCAACTCTGCTGCAGCGTTACAGAGTCATCTTAGGTACAGGAATAAACTAAGCATATGAGGACAAATTAAACTTACATTATTCACCTTTAAATAATTTAAATTAAATTACCCAATAAAATGACTTGATACTATATGTAGATATGTATGGTTGGTAACAGTCCTTTAGCATACACGTAGTAATTTTATTTGAAATTCAACCATCCCTCGTGGTTGGTTGTGGGCACAGACTAGAGCGAGTTATGAATCGACTTCCGAGAGGCTCGCAGGTCCCATCGATGTAGCAGTTTCAGTGGCTAACTCAAATCGGTGTAGGGTAATTTCAGTACTGACTGTCCTAACGGAAAGTTCCAGGGGGTATTTTAATAAACAACATCGGAATATTCAACCTCAACGACCAATATTCAAGTCAATTGTACATGAGATTATAATCTGTTCCTTATTCTAAATCGTATTAAAGCTCACAACGTCGACTTTTTACATGTATAGAAACGTACCAACGATGTGCACATCATTTCATTGTTCTGACATGAAATGTTGGACCTCATGGCATCAACATTTCTGACATAATAAATTGCATCATGCCAGATTCCTCACAAACAATGACACACTGAATCCAACTGATCATTTAATTATTCTACAAAACCGAAACAAGCTACGATCAAAATATGTCTCGACTGAACTAGGGGAAGGCTGTGTGCATGTGTAGAGTTCAAATACGGAGTATTACAAGAGGAAGTGTTTCAAACAAAGTTGACGAGTGTGACTATCCGGCAGAGCAGTCATGTCACATTTAAGTGTAATAAATTCTTAATCATGGATTCCCATATTCGAATCACATGATTATGTCCAGACAACGGCGTCCATTCCCTATCTATCGCTACAGTGATGTAACGAACGATTGTAGACGGCATAGAAGATGAACTTACGCTAATAATATCATTGCTCAGTCTCTCCCGGCACAGGTAGTTACGTCATTATTTCAAAACAACCTTTGTGTGATGTCTACTCTCGCTCTGATCACAAATAAGAAGATCAGACAGCTTATTTCAAATCAGTCGATCGACACATTAACAACAACGAAGTATAAAAACATCGATGAAAGAGGATGATTAAGGATGAGACTGTATCATCTTCTATACAAATTGATAGCTCGGGTATTCAAAATGCCTTCACTTACAAAGTAATAGTTCGCCTGAAGCTTAAGCTTGCATCATGATCACTTTTCACAAAGCCAACAATAAGCATTGCAATTTTTTACAAGCCATCACACACACCTACAGTTAGTAGTTATAGTTTTAAAACCTGAACTCGGAAGTGGATGTTTTCTTTTCTTTTTCTCCTGCGCCCTTCAAATAGAAGTTGCAATCATTTACAATATAGTTATTGGTCTCATTATAATTTAAGGAGTACTTTACTTACTTTCTAGAATAAATGCGTGGTCAAAACAAATTATGGGCATCCTTTCACGAAGTATATTTAACTAAGGTTAACCTTAACTCCCATTCTTTAACATTGCACTGGGGTTACCTTAAGGGCTTACGATCATCTTAGGGCTCTGTGAAAGGAGACCATGGTGAATAGAACGAAAAGGGATCATCAAACAGCCTACAATAGCCTATATCAATTCTCAACACTTAAAACGATGCACGTACTTTAAATATACTTTTATGAAAACTAATTTACACAGTGCGTACATAATATATAATGAAATGAACTACTGTTTGAGCTAAACTATGCATTTTGCTCCATCCAAATGCCCTTATCCCTTTCCGGGCATATGCCTCGTATGGCTGGCGTGGATTGATATTCGTGGCTTTGTTCACCTGGTATTTTTTCAGCCAATGAAATGTCGTTATGCAAGGAGCTTGAAGCTACTCTCTTGAACTCAATAGATTTTCCATCTGTTGACAGTAAGATTGGTATCAACCTAGTATTGTGCCTGTACACATACAGAGGCTTTGATAGAGTTCCGGTTTATAAGCTTCAAAGGGCTACTCTGCTTCCAATTCCATCACCGACAAAGATCATGAGAGGATAATCAAACAAAACAATAATTAGTTTTCAGTCACACGAAGGTGAGGCAAACTAGGACTCCAGACAAACAGCATGGATAATTAAAACTAGTTACATCACTTCGACTAACCTTAGTTTTGGCGTTTTATAGAAAACAAAACATCGAATGTCATGATATATGTAGTGCGGATTTTTCAGTGAAATGTGCCGTTATCCGTAGCTATTACTTACGATGAGTGATAAATGGGGTTTAACGTGACTTCCAACATTTTCTCTTTTATCAACAACTAGATGATATACGTCCTACAGGGAGCAGACAAGGGGGCAAAATGAGAAATAGACAGTTATTTTAAGAAAAATATTTTGGATGGAATTCAATGTGAGTTAGTGTTTCTTGATGGTCATGATTCTAATAGCTAGTAAACTGGCCAGATTCTTTAAAAGAGTTAAGTAGTTATAAAGATATTGACAGGATATTTATCTCACTAGGGTCGCAGTATACAACGTTTATTCTTATGCAGGGTATTTACCACCCTTTAACACACAAGACATGATAACCTCTCTGTCCTTGTGTCACGTTCGCGTAACATCTCAAAATAAAATGCTGAGAGGCGTTTTTCTTATTGCCATTATTTCAGTGACGTAGAAATTGAGGAAGTTAAAAGAATAAAGGAAAAAATAGTCCAATAATTTACTTCAATGAATTTTTATCAAAGTCGATCGCAGTTGTTCAAGCATTCTATTTACACTAGATAAATTTGGCACGAGTAACCTTTTTAGCTTGTTGCTACATGTGAATTAAAACTTTTTTCTATTTATCTGTTTGATTTAAGTTTTGGGAAAACTTAGTGAGCTTACGTGATAAACAAACCCAGTGATTACCTCTCATTATCTAAGAAAGTTACTTATCCCCAATAGATTATCTGTTTCACTGTCTTTTGTTTTCATTTTCTTTCGGTTTAACACAATTCCAAAATATTTATATCGGGCATTAAATCATGAAACTAGCTTGTAGAATTGTCGGCAAATGGTTATGGTTATAAATGGGTTTTTTTAATATCAAACTTCTGTAGACCTGCTACTAGTATTAATAGTTTGATAGCCTATAATCCATTTAAATAATGGCATAAATAGACAAGAAAGACCCGATGGCTTTTTGATGCGGTATGTCGTCTGGCGTCCTTCCTTAAACCTTTTACTTTTTCATAATCTTTTCAAGAACTACTCAGGAAATCTGATATATTGTGTAAAGATAAAACTCTTTGACTAATGAGGTGTTTGATTTAAACATTAAAAAGGGCGAGAGGGGCTACGCCATAAAAACCTCAACCTTACATTGAAATTAACATTGAACTTGTTTGAAGGAGGCTGAAGCTTGTGAAAATACCTAACACAGCATATAACATTTCATTTGAGAAGGACGACTCTTAAGGTAAGGGCCTCAAAATAAGTACAAGTAAATTATTGTTTGACATAACGCTAGGAATAATAAAATTCATGCCTTTTTCTAATGGCTCGGGTAAGACTTTTTCAAAGACTCCAAATTCCAGGCAGTATTACCTTCGAAAGAAGCATACTACCTATTAGATATGAGATCGATAAAACTATACACAAACATTAGCTAGTTACTTTCATATTATAAGATGAATTATTGCCTCTCAAGACGTTGATGAAAATCATCCAAAGGAGAAGGAATAGAACCGTTAAGGGGGAAAAGACGGGAAAAAGGCATAGTCGGAAAAAGACAGCAGGTTTTAGCATTGAATACCGAGCTTACTTATCATTTGTAACCTATAATATAAATGCTAACTAGAAACGAGTATGTCTCAAATAATTAAAAAAATACACGAGTAAATATGAGTACGTACGTAAACACAAACCATTTAAGTTTCTAAAAAAATGTTTTGGTTAAAACTGATAGTTTGTGTGAGAGAAATTCAAGTGGTATCCATTGAAAGTACTTTTGAATCTTGGGGCTAGTGGAAATGACACCGATAGCCCTGACATCTGCGGTGGCAGCCAATTATCTCTTTGTGCTATGAAGTACAGGGTGTTAGCTACTCAGCCATTCCTATTAAATCCTCTTGCCCTGAGCAACTTAATTTAATTTGTGAATTGGCCTAGAGAGTTTGACTATACATCTTTTTATAGGTATAAAATCGTTGACTTTTGTAAATTGATCAAACCAAGTTAACTAATCAATTGAAATTTCATATCAAGTATCTTATATAACATTGTTTAATTCAAGTCTCGGCTGTTTTCGTCCCCATTCCCATTACTAAGAAGCTGAAATTAAATCATGCTATACAGCATTAAGAAGAGCTACTTAAGGATGTATCTGCTGTAAACTTTCTTCTTTTTCATACAGCAAACTCCCTGCCAAAAGAAACATTAAGAGGGCTGGTACGGGTTTTATTATAAGCAGGAAATGATTACTGCATCGTTTCCTCTGCACGAACGCATCGTATCAAACGCAGCCACTGGAATTGTGCACTCACAAACACGTTCAAAACATTTTTTCAGGCATGATCTGTGATGCACATGCAGCAATACTGCATAAATACCCTTGTTGGAAAGAAAAGACATTCAGTAACACCAAAAGAATGCCAAGTCTTTCGAAAGCGCAATGTGACCAAGCGATCGGTATGTCCACCAAAGGGGCTTCCCAACGTCAAATGGCAAGAACCATCAACTGTAGCCAAATCATCATTTGAAGGCTGTTAACACGCTACCAGCAGACAGGCTAGACACATGACAGACCAAGATCGGTAAGACCGAGGGTAAAAACTGCGGCCGAAGATCGCTATATCAGGCAGATTCAACTTCAAACCGATTCGTAACGGCGACGGCATGTCATTAGCACAAGAACAACCCTTCGTCGACTTCGTTTGGCTGTACCTTTCCGTGGAATAGCTTAACGCAGATTACGATGGACACGTACTGTACGCCGGTGGCAGCGACGTTATTTGGAGAGGGCGTCTCACGCCATTGCATTAGAGAAGTTCACTCGTTTTGAGGCGGAGGCATTTTGGTGTTGGGAGGGATTTGTGGCCAAATGACGACGCTACTGGTAGTTCTGGGAGGGAATCTGACTGGCCAGGGAAACATTAATGAGGTACTAAGACCTATCGTCGTTCCTTTCATCTAACAACAACCAAGAAGATTGGTATTGCAACACGACACCGCAAGACCTCGCACTGCCCGAATTGTTAGAGACTGCCTCGAGAACGCCAACGTCACTGTTTTGCCGTGGCCAGCCAACTCACCAGTGATCCCCATTGAACACCTTTTGCGATCACCTAGACCGTCATATGAGACAGCTGGTGCAACCTTCAAACAACTCAGGAACTTGAGCAATCTCTGTTAAACATATGGAACAGGATCACTAAAAACGTCAACCGACGCCTGACGACTTCAATTAGGAGGCGTGTACTTTTTGCATTGATGCCTCCGTGAGTCCTGTGACTACTGAGAGTTTCTGTGCACATGTCTTTTAACTCCCACATTCTATAATTTCTAATATTGACCCGGCCTGTTCTCATTTCGCCTTCACCTAATTTCGCCTACACTGTGGGACTTGGTTTAGGAAATGTGGTTGCATCTTCCATAGAAGCCAATATTCACACACTTCAAGTGAACAGCCAGTTGTCGCTTGACATTCAGTTGGTAAAGGCACCCAAGATGTAGATCTTGCTAACAACCTCTCTGTGACGTAACAAACTTAACTCTCTGAAGAAGTGCCATTTTCAGACTGACACATAAACCTTTCTTTTGCCTGGTAGTTTGTATAAAGTAATGAAGTAAATAGATTTATGAAGTTGCAGATGTTTATGTTCATAGGACGGAAAATGTATATATAAAATGTATAATTTCATTTTTTCAAACGAAAGCTACCATGTTAGAATCAAATTTCAAATACTTTTGATGCTTGAATATGTGTCTGATAACAGAGAAGAAAGACTAATTTAAGTAATGAGGATAAAGATACAATGTCTTCCCTGTAACAACACTGTTTTCTGTAACTTATATCTCCCTTAGCAGTCAGGTTTTACTCAAACTTTCAAATCAAATCTTAATTTCGAACAAACGTTTGTACATTTTGTTGGATGGGAACGTGAAATCTGTTGATACTTTAAAATACTCTTGACATCCTATCAGATGACTTCCACCATAAAACTGAAAAAAAGATACTCAATTATGATATTACTTTCAAGTGATTTATTTCAAGTTGTTTCACAGACAGTGCTTCTATGCCAAAGACACATTTTAATGGGGAGAGGGGGGAAGCATTGTGATAAGCGCGTTCGGATTCAGATCAAGAAATCCGGGATTCAAACCCCGCAAGGGTCTCGTCAACTTTGTCTGCTGTGGAGAACTATTCTACATACAGTAAGATTTTGGTGTAATGCTGCACTGAATTTTAGCGCAGTACCACCCATGGTCCATTTGTTCCAGCCGAGGCTCGAAGGTTTTACGGCAAAGCGTTGCGGGCTTTCTTCCTGCAATTATACTAGCATCCGTGATACAAGTGCCATACTCTTTAAAGCTGAGTTAAATTTCAAATAATCCTTGCCTCACCTCACAATGTCGTTAGATTGAAAATATTTCACATTATTATGAGGGTCTAGGCCCGGATTTACGTAGCTTCTTAGAGTTTTCTTAAACCTTAAGAATTCTTAAATGCTCTAACAATTCTTTGTTTCCATAACAACGTTTCTAATTTCAAAGGAATGTCTTTAATGTGGCATTTTATACTCAGTCAAAACAATATATGACAACCTCATTAGGACACTTAACTCCTTAAGAAAATTATTAAATCAAATAAAATGGCCACCACCACATGCCATACCTTACTCAATGATAACTTCATACATCTTGTGTAGATATATAAAAGAAAAAACCTCAAAGTGAGGGGTAATTGTCCCCCGCCGCAACGCGGAACGGGTGACTATGAATTCAGCAGCGTCTGTCCGTGTACGTCCGGATTCTTGTTAACGCATGAAGCTTTGCACCTAGAGTGTTCATATTTGGTGACAGCTTTCAATGGAGGAAGACTGAGACGCCAGTCGACATTGATGACATTGACCTCATTTTCAAGGTCATCACGACACTTTGACCAATTTGTAATACATTGTTAACGCGATATATTGTAAAGCTTAGCACCTAGAGTGTTCATATTTAGTTACAGCCTTCAATGGAGGAAGACTCAGGCGCCAGTTGACAGTGGTGACCTTGACCTCATTTTCAAGGTCACCAACACACTTTGACCACTTTGTAATACATTGTTAACGCGATAAATCATACAGCTAAGCACCTTGAGTGTTCATATTTGGCGACAGCCTTTAATTGGGGAATACTCAGGTGCCAGTTTACATTTTTTACTTTGACCTCATTTTCAAGGTCACCAACACACCTTGACCACTTTGTAATACATTGTTAACACGATATCTCGTAAAGCTTAGCACCTAAATATCACATAACGGTGGGGGTCATTGCCATGTTCGTGGCAAACACTTGTTTGGTTTGTTGTATACATGTGACATATTGCTTGAACATTTTGACAACAACAATTCATATTATTTCATATCTATTATTTTCATATTCATTTATTAGTAATGATTGATTTATATTGAATAACCTGTATATATTGTAGTTTACTTATTCATATTTGTAGTGTGTTTTTATAAAAGAAATTAAATTTTATTTTTTTATTTTGAAATGTTTACACAAACATGAATACTTTACATTTTAATTAAATTGATTGAGAGAAATGTATTTCATACACACCGATTTAATTTGAAATCAGAACCTAATTATTCTAATATGTAGTCTAATTTGTGCAAAAATATTTTTCTTAACTTTTCAAAATCCTGCAAACAATATTGCAGCTAGTTAATCATATTTTGTTATTTACTAATAAAACATAAAACCCAAATGTGAATTATAAAAGTGATAAGAGAATGCAAGAATAAAAGCTTTAATTCAGTCCAAACAACGATCAAGCAATGCTGCTTCACAGAAACATATGATAAAAGTTGTAAGTTTAATATTTTTTGAAAATCTTTAATTCATAGTTCAATTTCACTTGAGACATGACACATAGATGATAATATATATATATATACAAAATGTAAGAAGTATCAGTCGTGGAGAAGCATATATGAAAGTATTAAAAAAATACAGAGAAGATGTTTTAAATATATACATATTTAAATTATTGCGAATATGCATTTGACATAAGAAATAAGACAAAGATTACATATTTTGTAATAATTCATATATAACTGAAACAAATACAAACCAATTATGCAATGGTACTTAGATACTTGTTCTTCATTACTGGAATGGTTAACTAACAAATAGAGAATTTGCGTAAAAGTTTGAACTTTTATTCTACGTAAGTTCTTTAACAATGAAAAAGAACTTGACTTGACAAATGATGCAAGTAGGTATAAGATTGAATCTAATGGCTTAATTTCTTTTTCATCTCTAACAAGGAGAGCATACATCCATTACTAGAAAAAGATTAGGATATAACCATTTCGTCATGAAATAGCCTTTAGACAGTGTTTTTTCCTATTTATTTCCGATCCCACAATAGAAGTTGTTTCCCTCAAAGTTAATTCTAAGAATTTCAAGATAATTCTGCTAAGATTTTTTCTTTTCTTAAATAGACTCAAGAGAAAAATGAAGATTTTTAAAGATTTAGAATTCTTAAGGAATATTATGTATCAAAATAAGATATTTCTAAGAAGTTTTGTGAATTAGGGGCCTGTTAAATGACAATCATAAGTTGTGACCCTTTCAAATTAGAACCATCATTAATTAAATAACAATATAAGTAAGTTCTTGTTAGTTACAGGAAAGACCCACTGGTGTTAGAGAATGGACAATGATATAATATATTCGAGCAAGGATAATGATGCATGTCAGTGAGAATGACATGGCTTGGAATAATCATCTTAAACACGTAGTATATTAACCATACCTTTTAAGGACAATGTAACAGTGATAATTAAGAGCTTTGACTGGTTGTTATTCCAAAGACATTTTCAATAACAAACCAGACATATGTAAAACAATTTGTAAAGGAAGACATAGAGGAAAACAATCTTATCTCAAGAAAGACGTTAGCAAACGAAGAGCTGAACCACTTTAGTGATGGCTTCTATGAATTGGCGTTAACTAAGCCCATTTTGTCGGAGTGTTAGGGTCAACGGCTTCACTGCTGACTCAGTGCTAGATGAAAATATGGTATGTTTCTTTCAGGGTTATGACACATTTACTCTGTCTAGTATCAATGAAAATATGGTATGTTTCTTTCAGGGTTATGACACATTTACTCTGTCTATTGGAATCGTACTTCTTATTATTGTATTATTTTGCAGACATTCCATTATTTTGCTATATTTCATATTTTCAGCCATACCCATCAACACTTTACCTCAAATCACAATCTTTTAAGATATATTTAATTGTAATGTGTTTATCATCGTATTTATCTTCCAGTTACAATATTGTCTTCCCAATATCTGCTCTTGACCAAAAAGTATGATTTGATGCCAAAAACGGAGTTGTCAACCTTATCTGGTGAAATTAACTAATTAAACTTTCGGATGTTAAAATAGACAAAAATTAGGCACTAAAATCAGTAACAATGATCGTCGTTCCAAAATTATAAAACCTTATAAGACTGTTATATGATCAGGAGAAAGTAATTAACAGTACATGTTCTGTTAAAGACAACATCATGTTATGATTATGGTTGTAAATGCATAGAGTAAGTAGGTAATTTTTCTATAACTAGCGTTATGTGATGGACAACGTTTAAATACAAACAATTCTTACTGTTGATTTTCTTTAATTATTGTGTCTTTCACTCAATAAAGCATCTGCATCAGTTTCAACGAAAATTGACAGTTTTACTTTAATTAGATGAAGGATCATTAATTATTTAATATACTTATGTAACTGTTACAAAATGGAGGGAGTATAGCGAAGTGATAAGCTTTCGGCTTCGGATCACGAGGTCCTTGTTGGAAGGTTACATCGCATTTTTGCATGCAATGCACAGCAAAATGGTATTGCGGGCTTTCTCCCTGCAATAATAATAGCAGCCGCGATATAAGTAAAATACAATTAAAAGCGGCGTTAAACACCATAAAATCTCACCTCACTTACAAAACCAAAGTTTTCCCATTTACAGGTTTAAAATTAAAACTTTTCTATAAAAATATTAGCTTAAGAGTTGTGAAAGTCTGCCAGGAATGGTATAATGATTCATGTTTTAAAATCACTACCAAAAAATAAGACACTCGATGTCATATTTTAATCCGTGCAAGTATACCCATAGAAGACGTAAGAAGTACCCGATGTCGTGATTAATATGACACAGAGTATGTTTCAAAATATCTGTATGTGGCCTAAATAAGAGCCAAAATACCATATGATCTGTGTCGAGTAAAAACGATTGCTAAAGTTGCATATGAATCTCTTATATGAGTTAATTATGATATTTGCGTATTTTCAATTTTAGATGAAAAAAGGCCTTTTAAGTGTTAAGAAGACAATATTATGCGGCCCATGTACATGTCTGTTAGTTAAATGACCTATTAAGCACTACCAACCTATATTTTCTCTTGTTTCTGCTTCAAATAAGCTTCCAAAATTACGTTTTAATCATTGGCGCGCGCCACTGTACGGTTTTCGATCACAAACGCAGTAAAATGTTGATTTATAGAAAGTAGTGTACTTCTCAAATATCACCATTTATGAAGTTGGACATATTTGACCCTAACAACATACTCTGTGTCCCTTTAACTAATGTTAGGAAAGTTTTCTTTATGTTTTAAAACCAAAGAATGTTATTTGATTAAATCAATAGTGTAGCTCAAACTTATTCTGTCGTTCTCTCCGATTTTCCAAATTCCATTTCCTTTCTTTGGCTGATCTGTCTACACTCAATTCTTCTATTTGAGATGGGTTTTACACAAGTCTATATTTCGACAAAATTTACTTAAAATGATACCGTACCTGAGAATATAATATTTTGTTAAGATTTATGAATGGAAAGGCATGCTCTCTGAATACACGATTCAGAGAGCATGCCTTTCCATTCATAAATCATCTGTTTCTTGCGATTATATAAACGTCATTAATGAAAAGACAATACATATTCGAGAAGAATATATAAGGTAACATGATAATTTGTACTGTTTCCGTTACGTTTTCCCCATGAAATTTTATCGAAGTGACACTTAACAAAACTTTACTGACTACTCATTCTGGTGTAAATAATTCTACTGCCAATTGCTGAATCAGTCATGCAAAGGTCATCAGAAATATAATGTCATGATATTTGTATTTGAAATTTTGAATAAACATGAATAGTTGCTCCCAATGACAATTTTGTGCAGTTCTTCAATCTGTTTGTAGCTATTAATAACATTCAATCGCCAATTGGTTTTAATTTGTTCTGTTTTCGTTTGAAGATTTTGCAAACATTTTCATATTCAGGCACTCCTCCGCTAATGTGCATGACTTTTTATCGAAGATTCTCTAAACTAAACTTTATTGACTACTCATCCGGTGTAAATAATTATAATGTCAATTGCTGAATCAGTTATTTAAAGGTGATCAGTTATATAATGTCTTGATATTTGAATTTGAAATCCTGAATGTACATAAATAGTTGTGACCAAGACAATATTGTGTAGTTCTTCAATCAGATCATGTTAAGTCTAGTTAATCCAAACTTGAATGTTATTAAAAGAAATGTTTTGTTTCTTGGTATATCGGTAGATGAATACTTACCAACACAACAAAAGTTAGATTTTGTTGACGATGCGATAAAGTTGTTAATTGAACGCGGTCTCTGCTCTATAAAACATGTATAATAGAATGATGCTGTTATACATTGAATGAGAAGAAATCATTCAAATAGTCTTAAATAATTTAGCTCAAAAAAATAACGTTTTCAAATTATCAGATGGTATCTCTCTGATGTGACTGAATTTTTAGTGCACTTTTACTCGATCGTAGATTTATGTTCTTGCCTCGTCAGGTGTGACCTTGATGCCAACCTATTGTCCCCTAGAACTATCCATAAATCTATTGGTCGCCTGCTCACCAGATCCCTTTGACATATTCGAGTCAGATATGTAAATGGGCGACTCCTACTGACAGGAAGTTGAAGGGTGAAGCTCTCTCCAAGACATGTTGATGCCCGTTACCGACGTCATTGTCATTTGCGGTTATTCTAACACATGCTTTGATAACGATGACAAAAATGGGTGGATTTGAAGTGATTTTAATCTATCAGTTAAAGGTTTAGATATATCTATATTAGAGATTTCAATCGTTATAGTTGGTGTTTGATGGTATAAATCAAATTGAAAGATCTTACAATACCAACGCCATATTTGAGAGACATTAGAAGTTGTGGTACAAAACAAATCATAGCCGATCAACAAGAAAGCGAGTCGAGTCCAATTGCAAGATATGGTACTTAATCACTTAAACTAAATCATTCTGACCAACTACTATATGATTTGACAGCTGCCAACAATGTTATACTAACAATACAAAACGTCCGTAACGATAGGCTTCAACCATAAAAGAGGTGAGAGACCATCATTAACACTGTCAGGTAATGCAAGACGAAAGATCATCGTAAGCAACTGATTCACATAATAGTAGTCTGAACCTTATAGAGTCGGATTATATTCTATCTATATGAAAGGAAATATCTTTATATTAAAAAACATATAACAGTCGGTATATGCAAAATTGTACATGATAGTACATCTTCAGAACTCTTGTTCAAATGTAATTAATTTCATTTTGTTTGAAATACTAAAGAATTCCAGTGACTTTTAACATTTTTGTTCAAAACCAGATTAGTTCTGCCTCTATGATCCTTTGTTGACCTGAGCAGTTAAAAATGTTTCAATAGAAATTTTCTCAATAACTGTCTGGATCTACTCTGATGGCCTTCATCTGTGTGCTGTAAAATCTATTGTCATGCCTCACTTCTGACATTCAACATATTCAAGTTGGCACGCAACGTTAAATCATTATCCTAAAGGCTTTGAAGATGATGAGACATGGATTTTATCTTCATGTGTGTACATTACCTAGTGAACGGTAATGCTATGGATTCTCATTCTCATAATCTAGAAATCTAGAAACAACTATTAACTGACACCGCGCTCACTCAAGACATGAAGACTCTGTAAATGTCTTGATCTATAGCGGTAAATTATCTCAAATTGTCTTGCCCTGTCACTGACAGAATCTCTTCTTCAGACTCTCCTCTTAATCTTACTAATTAAATGGTCACAGCCCGCCATCCAAATCGATCTGAATGCAATTGATATGTCGAAACTTGATGGGTGAAAGGAAGGTCAGACATTCAACTACATTATTAGCATGCGACGCCAGGAGAGTTGAAGTTGACATTCTTATAGCCCGTCACTCTTCAATGTATCGTCACTCATGAGGTGCGTTAAGCCATTTCATCGGTACCCGGCCGTACGTAATATACACAGCTGTACGCCTCACATAGCCATCTTCACGTTTTAAGATAGTTTCTTGTACGACGGCATGCGCTTCGACCATTCTATATACATGGTAGATTTGGACATGCTCAAAATTATGCTGCGTACTCTTATAGGCCGGTCATAGGCAATGCAGCGTTTCCACGTGTCAGGGGCGCTACGTTTACGTTACGTATTCGCTTCATAAGCATTATTTGCTGGTCTCCCGAACCTGCTATGAATATCGTATGGTGACGTACACAAAACGTACTTGAACCTGAGAGAGCAAACATGATGAACGGACTCAAAACAGTGTATCTGACAGGGTACGCTGCAGTTAAAGGGTAAAAAAGCAATAATTGTAGCACATTTTTAGTCTGCATCCTGTTAAATCGGTGTACATGAATCCGCTCTCGCTCCTTTCAACTATAATTATAGTTGTTGAAATAAAGCAACATTTGGGAATGGAAATAATAGCTTCATTACTCAAAAACAAACTGTCTCAGGCCAACACATGTACAGAGACTTCTACACGAGGGGTTACGGAAATTTATCTTCTCGTAAGTGACCTATAATGAGAGTTAAAAGGAGTAAAAAGGTTGTCTGATTATGGGAAACAATCCAAGAAATCCGGTCCAGAACGATACAGACGAAATGTAATGAATTGATATACCTCATTTTTGAAAAAAAGAGGGAATTAGAATAAGGTGAAATGCACGCCATAGAAAGCATGGATATAATGACAGAACTTAGGTTTAATGATGAACTAACTGGAGCTGCGAAATGGAGACACAATGACACAATATGCTCGCTATCTGTAGAACGCAAGATGCATATACAGTCATCTGCTACAATAGAATAGTCGTACACATATGTACATCCTAGTGGTCGAAACTGCTTTGCTCAATGTGCTCAATGTGCGGAACAAGTAAGAGAAAATTTTACCAACCAAACATGTTTTATATCAAACTTCTACGCATTAGTATAAGCTAAGGTTAACGTTGATTTTCTCTTTCACAAAACTACAAAAGCGAAAAGAGAATGGTTACTTTAACTCGCAGATCAAAATTTGGCCAATTGGATTCTCTTACGTCATGGTAGGCGTCCGCTGAAAATTGTGTGTGTCAGTCGTATGGCATTGATATGAGAAAGGAACTATTATTATTTACATGCTTTAAGATTATGATCGTTTATAACGTTGTGTGGGTACAAGATTTCAAACTCCATTTCAGTACCTATAAAAATATTTAATACATGTATGTGTATAAAACAAAGGTTCAGGTTTTTATTTTCATAATGAAGTGATGTCTTCAAAGGTGCATACATGTCATGTAAATTCTTAATATTCGTGAAAAACAAACGCCTTTGTAATCACTCTTTTTCATTCGATAAAATACAAAAAGATGGCATCTGTATTGTGCCAAATCCTACGCATTAGGTTACCTAAAAATGTATTTACTTTTTGAGCACACCTGACCTTATACCGCCAATAGGTTGTATCATAACGATTCAGGTACTCATTCGTAATAGCGTAAATGTATTTTGTAAATGCATATTTCATAAATACAACGTTTAAAATTAATGCTGAAATCATATGATTTTTTTCTATATAGGTCATAGATCATTCTATAAATTGGGGATACCATGCATATAATGATAAGGCACTCTATAATTTTCAGGGAGATGTCCCTGTTGTATGTTCGCCATTATCTTTTCTGTTGGCACTTTGTTTATGTTTTTACCACAGTTATTGAAAAATGATACAGAAGGTCATGTATATTTCTTGTAATGACCAATAGCTTTCATAATAGCATCCCTTCTCTAATACCTAGAAAACGTATAGGTATTATTTTAGCTTGTGGATCTGCTGAAGGCTTTGTCTGGTCTATGTTACAGCACTCAGCGTTGAAAGGTATATGTTTGTTACTTATATAATGAATTTCTTACTGCTTAAATTTCCTTCGGGCATATCTATGAAACACATTAATACCCGTCACCAGTTCAGAGTTCACAGATTTCTGAAATGTACTTTTAATCATAAGATTATCTTTGTGTAAAAACTGATTTTCATGAAATTGCAATTAAAATGTTCTTACGGACTAAATTTCAGTAATTTGTAATTGCTCTTTACACTTTTACATTATGTATTGTTAAAGCCCTTCCAAGGAAGTTTATCAGATTAGAAAATATCATTGTTTTTCAATAATATTAACATGTTGAAAAGTTTTAAAAAGTTTTAAAAATCATCATTGTAAGCCAATAAATAAAAAAAGAACCTTGAATGTGATGTTACTGCCACATTAATAACGATTACTGAAGTCAGACAGGACATGGTCTGTGTCTATGTCCGGTTCTGACTGAACTATTGATTATTGCTTTAACATTCTCACAATGTAATTTCAAACGAGCTAAGACTTTGTTAGATCCGCTACCCTGTGACTGTAGAGTCAATTATTGCATCTATACAGGAACGTTTTTGTAATTTCCTGTTCCAATCTCCTGTAGTCAAGCCATTTGGTTAGACGTATTTCGAACGCTCGAATGTACTCTAATACTACCTTAAGGTCAAAGTTGTTTCATCCAATCATTTGTCAACATATCCAAATGATTTGATAAAAGCCCAGATGAATATCATATTAAAGTACTTGACATGACTCATAGCTTTCAGCATAAAACGAACTTCGAATTTTACTTACTTACAGCTTCAGTGTACATGTTTGAATCCAAATCAAGGAAATAACGACCACTGAAGTAAACCTATTTACGAATGACCTTAAAATCTGGGGATGTCCTTTAAATGATATTTCATTACGATCTTTGTAAATAAAAAATTAATTGAATGAGATTTTTTCGGGAAATCGATGTGTATGAATGAAACATAAAAACTGAACTTATCCTGTCTATAATCTTGTGGATAGTTACATGTTATGCAACAAGTTATATGTGTTCCGTAAGGACGACTCAAAGTGCATAGGGCATATTAAAATAGAACATAAAGCTTTCCCAAAGCATACGGAAATAACTGAAATGTTATGAATGATAATTGTTAAAACGGCGGCGCTAATTGCTCAACTAACTTTCATCCAATCATGTTTTTTTTACTTCTAGACCGAGAAACGTTTGTATTAGGAGAGAGTTGGTATAGTAATTTATGAGCTACCCCAGTTTTGAAAGAATGGACTCAAGTATGTATATGAACATATTTTTAAAAAAATACCGAGATTATTGAACCATTTATTGAATAAGAGGTTTCATTTTATTGTACAGCTACTTTTTTGGAAGAACCTCTAATTAATCATTTAAAATTTTGCCGTTAGCGTCATATTAATTCATTTAACATGCCAGAACTTGATGTAGACCGCTTTATTATTTCTAGTGATATTAGTTCGAAAATGAATAGAATATCATTTCTATTATATAACAGAACGCAATGAAATATGTTAAGTCATGTGAAATCTTTCCTTTGTGATTAATACCCTTAACCAATTTTCAGAATACTATACCTTTATTAAAGTTTGTCACGAACCAAAACGATATAATGTTTAGTTGTGAATTGTTGACGATGAGGTCTCTGCCTGATAATCAGATACGCCCTGTCCTAATAACACCCAAGTCGCAAAGTCATTTATTTCCGTTCATATTTTAAATAGAACACTCTTCAAAGTGCATTTATTCCTTCATCTGTAGGTCGTAAAGTTTCATTAGATAAACTCATCATGTGTTTCTACGATTGAATATATTCAAGTAATTAAACTTTCCAATTGTTGTATATCATTTCACGAATGTTGGAAACATCTCATATGTTTTTAGATATCATGTCGACTTAAATGTCATTTTACTGCCAGATAAACAACGATTACTGAGGTCAGACAGGACATGGTCTGTTTCTATGTCCGGTTTAGAGTGAACTATTGATGATAGCATTAACGTCTTTACAATGATTTCTCTAACGAACAATGCCTTACCCAGGTATTGCACAGTCAATTATGGCATCTTTACAGGAATCTTTACATAAATGCCTGTTGTAATTTGCTGTACAGCTCCTGAACAAGTTGTTTCAATGTGTGAGAAGTGCCATGTAAGATCATTTTCCAAACATTGATCATTTCTTAGTTAGACCCTTTGCAGTCATAAAATTTAAGTACATTTTTCATTGGTTCATTCCCCAAAAGGGGCATCGGGTCAAATAAAGAACATAATTTATTTACTTATGTCTGCAATAAAATATTATGTGGACACTTTCTCCACAAAAGTTAGTCATAAGGCCACATAACTGAACAAAGAGTTTTATCAAACATATTTAAAGATGACATTTTAAAAGATAATCTTGTAATTTGAGTTTTGCTTTTTTGACCCAAGTGTTGAATGTATCCTTGTCAAAAGTCGTCCCTCAGAACTATGAGTACAAAATGAAAGTAAGGCTTACTTCTTGTTCTAAAAATTATGTTACTTTTATGAGTCGATCAGACGTGCACACAACTTTACATGATGTTTGCTAAGAGTCTGATAGCCATGAAATGAAACTTGAAATTTCAGTTCAATATTCTTGATTAAGTTGCCCAAGGATGATTGTAAAGTGAATCAGAACCTAATGCTCTGGGTGACCGAGGTTGCTGCCTCTGCATATCTGCTAGTTAGGCAGTTGATGAAGGTTCCAAAGTTTCACCCATAATCTATTGACACTGCTTTTCATATCATAACACAACAAAACAAGTAAAGAAGTACCCTCGCTTCAAACTATAGTCTGGCTTTCTTTGTTGGTCTAACCCTCAAAAAGCTCACTTAGGGATCATGGTTGATAAGTGTATTAAGTTTGTTGAAGCTAGCATGTATAGTTTAGGAGATATGCTCAGGAAAAAACACTTTGTCAGATAGTCATTGTTTTAGTAACGTTTCCATGTAAACCGCAAAAAATAAAATAGTTTTTTGGTCTTACCCTCAAAAGGCGCACAAATGGAGCATGGTTTATAAGTGTATGAAGTTTGGTGAAGATAGCATGTATAGTTTAAGAGATATGCTCCAAACAAAGGACTTGGTCATAGATTCACTGTTTTAGTCATGTTTTCATGGAAACCGAAAAAAATATAAATCTTTTGTTGATCCAACCCTCAAAAGGCAAATGAAGGGATCATATGGCTGATAAGTGTACGAAGTTTGGTAAAGATAGCATGTATAGTTATGAAGATATACTCTGTACAAAGGACTTTGTCACTGTTTAAGTCATGTTTCCATGGAAACCGCAAAAAAAATAAAAATCATTTGTTGGTCTAACCCTCAAAAGGCACATCTAGGGATCATGGTTGATAAGTGTATAAAGTTTGATGAAGATAGCATGTATAGTTTAGGAGAAATGCTCCGGACAAAGGACTTGGTCAAAGAGTCACTGTTTTAGTCATGTTTCCATGGAAACCTCAAAAAATAAAAATCATTTGTTGGTCTAACCCTCAAAAGGCACATCTAGGGATCATGGTTGATAAGTGTATGAAGTTTGGTGAAGCTATCATGTATAATTTAGGAGATATGCTCCGGACAAAGATTTGTGACGGACGGACAGACGGACAGACGGACTGACAGACAAACGGACGGACGGACAGAATGAACGCTATATACCCCCGCTTACGCTGTAAGGCGGGGGTATAATTAGGAATATGTTCTGTTGTTTTAAACAATGATTACACAGCTCGAGGTAGTAAAAAATTAAGAATTTTAAATGTTTCTTTCAGGAAGACGTTTGCAGAAGCAGCACCTACACGATCTCTTAGTTGTAAAATTAAAAAGTCTGTACAATAAATGCAATGGTAATCTCCAAGTTATATTTATGAATAACAGATATAAGAGAAAGTGTGATTCGAGTCCATAACAAAAAAAAACGTTCATGCAAAACATGTGAATCCTTTTGCATGTAATCTATAATGTTATTAAATGACAATGGTATTATGTTTGATGTTTCTGATTATAGATATTACAGAAGATTGCCGGGATTGTCGTTGAGAGAGTGTTGGAGACCTCAGCTTATTATCATTATATCATCTTTGATAATATGAAATATTTGTGTTGCTTGACATTTATGTCTTTTTAAAAACTATTTTGTTGACGTATTACTATTATTTAGATATGAGATTATTTCAATGACATTTTCGTTTTTACAATAACATAATGAAAAAGTCTCTTTCAAAGTATTTAAAAGTATTTATAAATGTTATACGTAAGGAGGACAAGATTCTCTGCATAACAACATGTTTACTTTTTCTTTTTTTCTACAACCTGCTTCCCAATTACTAATTGGTGTAATTGATATGTTGTTTTTTGGGTTCAGTTGGGTTCTCGGGTGACCCCTGGCTATATTCGACATTAAGGTTTAGAAATGGGTTTCAAAATATGAGCATTATCAGTTTCAAAGAAAAAGTTTTGCCATGTAACAGATACACTTAATCACCTTTTAACTAAAACTGATAACTATCTAACAGGACATCAGCAAAATTGTGTTGTAAGGTATGAACTTCACTGAACTGGTCAATTATCTCTTTGTGCTATGACTTACATAATTTGATAGTGATCCCAATCGCTTTTATTCTTTGAAATCATGTAAATTGATATAAAAATCCATTACTACTTGATTAGATTTTGAATATGAAATTGAGGAAAACTTTTTACAGTTAAAAGTTCTAGTGATGTTTGTTTGTAAAGTTTAAATAAAAATAATCAGGATAAAAACGGGGATGAATTCAATTATACTCGAGAATGCAATGTTTAGTCATTTTAAAAGCCACTGTTATTCTCAAACCTTTATCAGATTTCAGGTTAGAACGCCTTTATGAGGGAATTGTCACTTAGACGATCTATTATCAAGTTGTCAAACGATGTAAAAGTTCTAGTGATGTTTGTTTGTAAAGTTTTGAATAAAAGTAAACGGATAAAGATGACTATGAATTATATTATACTCAAGAATATCATGTTTAGTCATTTTAAAAAGCCATTGTTAATACCATACCTCCATCAGATTCCAGATTAGACTGCCTTTATTAGGGAGTCACTGAATCGATATTATCCAGTTGTCTAATGGTGATCATACATTTTCTGCCCCATGAAAAGATACTTTCTGTCCAGCTTTAAGTTTCTTTTTGCCGCTCAGAACTGTTTAAAGTGCATTTGATGCGCTCATCCGTAAACCGTAAAGCTTATTTTAGATATTTGAGATATGATTCTATTTATTAAAGTGGATTTCATCTTACTTTGTTAAGATCTTTTACAAATCAAAAAGTTATGAATTATCATAAAATCAGAACATATTCTCATAATTAACATTCATATTTCAATGAATTTGCAAGGCACTCCATAAATTATCATATGAAATGGTTTTGAAATACCTTATTTGATAAATGACTATCAGATGATATTATAAAGCCCGACCTTTTTGATAACTTTTTATTCCTCAGTTTAATGTTTTTGTAACTAAAATGGTTATCCACAAACACTTACAGACCAGAAGAAAAACAAGTCCTCTTCCCCATGTGTTTCCATGTTTTCCATTGATAAATGATGGATGATAAATTGATAAATGTATAGGCATACATGTCACTGCCACGGTTCTATTCGAATAGTTGACTGATTTATTTTGTGTTGAAGTCACAATTGTAATTGATAGAAGCCTTCATCAAATAAACTTCTGTTTTGTCATCCTAAGTTCTTTTCTTGAGCAGAGTTTCATCTTGCTTGGGTTAATCTTGCCCTTTGGCTGGGATCAGTTGATCAAAGTGTCAACATCATTATCTTTTATCTAGTTTGACTATTACATGCACCAACAAAGCCTATTAAATCCTACCCCGAGTCCATTAATGACCATGACCTAAATGGTTAATAGTTAACATATCAGATAAATAAGTATTACTTTGAAGATAAATGAATGTACATAAATCTAGTGTTGCTGTCATTCCTTTAATCAGTAAAATTTGTTTGTTGAAAATGAAGACAATGCGAGTTTGGTGTTATCGTGAGAAAAATATCTAGCAGGTTTATTAAAGACTGGAAAATCTTGCACTTTGATTAATGTCACATTTGGTCATATTTACCTACAGTGGTTTTTCTCAACGGTATACTAACAATGTTAGTACCGAGATTTTAGAAGTATTAGCTTTGAAAATTATAAACACAGGTCGAAATTGAGTTCTACATTGCTATTTTGGGGATATGAGAGACAACAGTAGTCTTAGAACCTGAAACGGATGCATAAACATAAGATAAATGCATAAGACTTTTCCAAGATATGACAATAATGGGTGTTTGTATGGGTAGCATTATTTATATTACTGATCAGAATATAAAGAACATATTCATTTTTGACAAGGATTTATATGAAAATATAACACGTCAGATGAATAAACCACGGAGGAATAAAACTGTAAATGGAGGTGAAGAAGCTTAAGAAAAAGGTCAAAGGCGACGATTATCGAGTTAATAACGGTTGTCAATAACGTATATATGAGCCTCTAGCACACTTTACAGCTTGACATTGTCTTCTCATGTTGACAATGAGGCGTTGAACCTGGTGCTGTTGATGATTCCATTTCTCCACGAGACCTCTTCCGAGTTCCTGTTTAGCAATGCTTTTTTTGAGAAGTTTCCTTACATTTTCTGTTGTTCTAAGATTCGGCGAACGTTCAGGCCAATCCACAAGCTCAATAATTTCAATTTGTTCCACCACCCTTGCTCGATGTGGTCAGGCATAGTGTGAATAAGGAAGAAGTTATCCTTAATAGCTCCACTGTAAGGTTTGACGTTGACAACCAAATCTCATCCCTCCAACGAATACTAGTCATTCTGAACAACAGGCAGATCAGTCTTTCAACCACATGTCTTGACTGAACATCCTCCATATCTGTTATGTTAAACAATGTTACCATCTGCTAAATTCTCGCTCTTCTATCAGTAAAGTTCCGAGTTTAGACTCATAATGAACAACAAATGCCACCATTAATGAGCAGTTCAATAGACAAGTGAATTTCAGTGCGGTACCGCCCATGGTTCGCTAGTTCCAGCCGATGCTCGCAGGGTTCACCGCAATGCATAGCCACAGTGGTGTTGCGGGCTTTCTCCCTGCATTAATACTAGCAGCCGTGATATAACTGAAATACTCTTGAAAGCGGCGTTAAACACCATGTAACCTCACCTCACCTCACCTCAATAGACAAGATCAACAGCCCACTCTCGACGTGCACACCAGGAGCATAAGTTCGAACACAAGGTCGCATACAAACCGTTTTCATGCAGTAGTTTCCGCATAGGGCGTGTTGACCCGTTGACCCCGCGCGTGAAACGGAGATCAAATATCAGTCTTGTGCTGCAGAGGTTGCAGTAGAAAATTATCAGCATGTGGCGTTGTTATTCTTTTACGACCTCCAGAATGTCACATGATTTGAAACGATCCTAAATCATGTTGATGACACTGTGGCTTACAACTAATTCTTCACGTTGTGACACCCCTCTTTGCAAAATTCCTATTCTTCTAGAAACATCTTTAGTGGTCAAATGTCGCCTATGACGTCGTGGATTTACCATTTTGGCTAAATGAAAGTTCGAGTGTGTTGCGAACTTCTAAAAGACACACAGATTGCAATAAAACCATTACGTAAAATTTCCTGATGTACGTGTTTCACATGGTGTGCATGACTGTATCAGACATCACTGACTGACTCTGTGTGTCCGTCACACATGTTCATTCGTGTCTTGATATGTACATTAAAATTACTCTTTGTAAAAAGATCATTTGGTACTTAGTAACATTTTAACAGTAAACATAACTCTAATACGCTGATTTATTCCTTCTATTAATATCTCCAGTAAATTTCCAATTACGAAATGGGTTTTGTAACCAGAATTTGAAAGTCGCATCTGTTTCAAGTTCGATTCCCTACCATAAGTTTGTCCTCTTCAACGCAAAATTATTGTTTTGTAAATACTAAAATTTCCTTAAAAAGAAACCCATTCCGAAATCTAACTTGTGTTACGTGGGGAAGGGAGGAAATAGTGTCATTGGCCCCGTAGCTCATCTGGTTATTTAAAATTTATCCTATAAATGGTCACATACGAGATGCCACAGATTCACCAAATCCATTTCTTATACTGCTTATCATCTGAAGAGTCTTTAAAAAAATCAAGGACTTTCGTTTTAGAAAAATGGGACAGAAAGAGTATTAGGGTGTGTCCTCGGTGGTCCTTGCCTTATTGGTACACAGGATTTAAGCTTTTAAGTCCATTCCTTTCAGACAAAAAGAGGAAAAAAAGGACGGGCCCCTGTGGCACTTATTAGGAGTCATAGAGTCACAGAATCTATGAATTCGAACTTCTTGTCAGCTGAGGTGTCTATACATAAGGTACATACTACTAGGTACAAGCTTTCTAGGCCTATTGATCCTGGAGAAGAAGTTGAACAGAGTTTAAAGGCCTTGCCTTGGTGGCCAATATAATGGGTCACATGGTCACAAAATCTATCAATCAAAACCCTTATTCACGGAATCTAAACACAAGATATCAGATTTATTATGTAAATTGTTCAGGAGAAGTTGAAATAGCGAGAAATCTACGGACGAACAAAAGTATAGACGGACGGACCAGACCAGATAAGTTAAAAATTAGATCATATATCCAATCGGTTTTATTAGAATTAATTCAATTCAAATAATACATTTTGTCAAGAAAATAGAATTGACTGTTGTTTAAACTGCACTAATTGAAAACTATATTTTGATAAATGAACTCCTGTATTGTTTTATTATTCATGATATCATTGGTTTTTGTAATTACCATATTCATCTGAAGCTTAGCTATGTTTTTTTCATAATCAAACAGTTATATATCAATTCAATACTGGTAACACAAAAACAAAGCATATGATATATTTAGTTTTACGAAAAAATAGCACTGTTAACCCTTACAGTACACAAACTTAACTTGAATGTCATGTTACTGCTATATAAGTAAAGATGAATTCAGACAGGACATAATGTGTTTGTGTCCGGCTGAAACTGGGTTATTGATTTCACATTACCGCCCTTACAATGTAATCTCTAACGAACTATGATGTTGTTAGATGCGTTACCCAGTGACTGTAAAGTCAATTATAGCATCTATACAAGGATATTTATCTAATTTCCTGTTCCAATTTTCTATAGTCACCCTAAAAGCATAGACGTTTTCGAACGTTCGATGAATTCTTATACTACTCCTCTTGACATAAGGACCTACGATTAACATGCCATCTTTTTAAAAATACTTTTGTATAAAAACACCTAATAATCAGGTAAATTGGTTTAATCATCAACAGATTTATCAATTCCTGCTTAGAAATAATTTGGCATTTAAAAAACGTAAATCTTTAGTATAGTTTTTGCAACAGTCAGTTAACATACATTTCGGCCTCTACCAGTCAAATTTTCAAAGTTAAGTCATTTGATATTAATTTTGATCTCAAACGTTCAAAACGAACCAACACTAGCAATTTTTTTTCAACATTCTCTTGACTGTTTCATTTGTGTTTAATGATTATATAGCTAAAAATATTTTTTACTTTTTCACAGCAATATTAACTAAACTTCAAAAGAAATACGTCACTATTTGCTGTTTGTTTTATGAACACAGCGAAAAGTAATAGAAACCCAATATAATTTTTAAAAAATGTATAAAATACACAATTCCTTAAAACAATGCAGCACTCAAATGTAACCTTGTTTAAACAAATCCTCGATCAATCAGTAGGGATAGGAATTTCATTTTCAAAGGGCTAGTTTAAAAGCCATTCAAATTTTTCAACTTATCAAATGCGTTACTACAGTAGTGCAAAATGTCATTTCATGCTTCAACACACCCCAAATTAGAGTCTTCTTATGTTGGTTGACCAAGCTGAGTCTGTAAGTATGACTTTTTTTATAAAGTGTCTAAATGTTGGAGCAGATGTGAACAATCACTATAAAACTTTACTAAAAAAAATTAGCATTTCAATGCTGGTGACAGTTGGTTAATTGTTGTGGGCAATATACGAAAAAGTTAGTTGTCAGTATGTGTCCACTTACAAGTTCTGGATTCTAATTCGTAAATGCATACAAAGATGCCGATATAACGATGTCACAACATGCTGTTACTGAAAATGAATCATTTTTAAACGTACGAGTTTTTAAATGAGGATATTAGTTGCAAGTTCGCCAGTTTTCATAAAGTATTCATGCTTTTCTAATCTGTGTTTTTATTATATTAAGATACAGACCACGACCCACATGGCTTTTCAGCAGATGTTATACCTCTATGTCACCTTTCTTTGCACATGAAGCAAGGTTACGGGATTTTAAATCTTCTTCAGTATCTCCTTAAAATGTGTCAGTAATCACCATCGTACTCAATCATATGAAGTAATTAATACAAAAGCTTGTCTTTGCTTTTGAAATATTTACTATTTAAACTCGTGCTATTGTTTTCGTAAGTTCGGTCATGAAACAGACAAACTTCTTTTATTTGCAGTTTTGATTTGCAATTTCAAACTTATTGTCAGGCCAACCCAGACAGTGCCATCATTAAACTACATTTCTTTTCGCCTTGGATTTATACAGACATTAAAACATCAATTTGGGCAAATGGTGATTTCAATGGTATTTCCAGATTGAAAGTAAAAAAATATGAGCTATTTCAAAGAAAAGGAATATTTTCCTCAAGCTACACCTAAATAATAAAGGGAAGAAATGGAATGACTACTTTCTCAAGAGGGTACTCCATGACCTCTGGTTATATTGAACATTATGTTTTGGTAATTGGCGTAAAAATCAACTATATCAGTTCCTTGCAAACCTGTCACCATATAGAAAATAAAATGCAATTACCTGTTAAAAGTGTTATTACCTGAGATGAAATTTGCAAACTTGTGCTGTGTTGTCACTTAATCACTTATTTGTGCTTTGTCATACAGGAAGTTAATCTACCCTTTGATATTAATCCCTTTAGCTTGAGCAATTCACCCTTACTGGTTGTTGAAAAGGTAGACTTTATGTTTTCTCGTTTGTTTGTATGATTCAATGATAACACGTGAATCGATAAGCATTTGAAATCTACTTTATGACTTGTTTTGATAGATAGAAATGTTAATTAAAAGTATTATGAATGGCCAGTGTCACATTAAGAATGCAAACATGTATCTAGTTATTTTGACACACCATTATTGGGATTTTGTATGATTTTGAGAATATCAACACGTCATCAATAAGCCCTGGTTACAATTCAAATACCAGTAACCAGCGAAAACAAGTACTAGTCCTCTACCCCTTTTATTTCTAAGTCATTCATTCAATGCATAGGCATATACGCTATTTTAATAATTCTATTCAAATAGTTTATCTCGTTATTTATTGTGTTTTGAAAAAAAACATTTCCATCAGAGGAAAACCTTGCAGCAAATACACAAATTTTTCGTCATCCTATTTACAGTTCTTGAGCGGATATTTACCTCGCTAAGCTTAAGCTTTGCTTATGGAGGAGATCAGTATAACAGTGTCCACACCATCTTCCTTTATCCCGTTTGGCAATTACAAACAACAATAAATTTTACAAAAACATACCCAGAGTGTATGAATGACAGCAATCTTGAATGATGTTTAGTTGAGAATTGAAATAAATAAGTATGATTGAGAAAACATTTAAATGTACAAAA
This sequence comes from Phorcus lineatus, assembly GCA_921293015.1. Taxonomy (NCBI): domain Eukaryota; kingdom Metazoa; phylum Mollusca; class Gastropoda; order Trochida; family Trochidae; genus Phorcus; species Phorcus lineatus. The sequence goes on from OV121083.1 coordinate 11,579,864, forward strand.
CAGTAATGTAGTTGCATGTTCTCTTCCCAATGAAGATTGAATGTTGAGAACGAAGACAATGTAAATAATGTTATAGGATGAAGAATTATGAAGCAAGTGTGTTAGAAAATAAAAGGTCGAATCAGACACTGGTGTCCTTTTTTAGAAGTTTTAAAATTGTTGCATTTTGGTTAGATTTAAAAAATTAAAAAACTAATCCTCACACGTGTAGAAACGAACGAAATGTTAGTAAAGAGCTTAAGTCTTTAAGCTTTAAGTCTATTTTGGTACAGTACTATAAGCCTTGATAAGCAAATTCACTTTGGCAACGTACAAAGCGCGATAGGACAATGATTATCTATGTGCTTCTACGGAATCAGCGGTAAATAAAAAAAGTCATTTAATCCGTTATAATATCTTCAAAAGAATGTCATCACTGTTTACGACTTTGTTTTTTAAACGAGAAATAGGAAGTGATATCGGTTCCATGTTCATTTTGCATAATTTAGTTATGAATTAATGTTTATGAATACCAAGATAACCAAAACACAGATAACCCTTTTAAACTCTTGATATTTAATGTTAGTGAAACAAAAAATAAAATCCTCGATCAAAATTTAAATAAATAAAACATTTGAAACATTATTGATTTTAATGCATTTTATCTTATTTCATAAAGAAAGGTCACTGACAATTTTGATGTATTTATATGATTGCAATACTATTTGCAATATATTGCAATGACGTCTAGATATTGTTTAAACTCTTAGACTCAGAATCAATATTTTGTAGCTCTTCCCATTCTATAATCAATACTGGTCAGTAAATTCATTATTCAGTGTTCAAAACCTCCTGACATAGTTCAATGCTTAGTAAGTCCCTGTGTCCGACAAAAATGACCCGCATTGCCATTATATTAACAAAGATCATTGAGGTCAGACATTGCGTGGTCTGTATTATGTCTAGTCCGGCTATGAGTGTACTTTTGATTTTCTCATTTTCCCCACATTGCTATCTCTAACAAACTATGATGTTAAATGCGTCACCCAGTGACTTCTTAAAGTCTATAAAAAATCAGCTAGCAAAATAATCGACATAACATATTGCGAAAACTACGAAAAAGTAACACAAGTTAAAAGTTGAACAGAATGGAAGCCCTTCATCATATGTCGAACTGCCACATGCACCCACACATTGTAACTTGATTACAGCTTCTAGTTAACACCTTGTTCGGTAAGTGATATCTAATGTGTTCTTGGCATTCTGATAATGACATTCTTATATAAGTAGTTAGTCCCAAGAGACACTCCCGAGCTGTAGGAGTCACAAATGCCAAAAGGTTAACAATGTCGTCACTGTTGCTGAGAAGCGTCATTTGAATGGTTATTTCAATGGTTATCAATATGGTGACAATATGAATGTTTGAAGTCACGATTCCGATCAAACCAAATTAAATCAAATCAAATGAATTTTTTAACACCTTTATTTAGGCATTCATAAGGACAGTTACAGTTTCAAGTCAATAGTGTTTGAGATGTTTGGCATCAAGTAAATGGGACATGTCATACCGGCATCTGTACATACGTAAGAACATTGTCGATTTTCATTTAAATCAATTAATTGTCCTAACTTTTAAAGCAGTCATATTAATATTATTATGATTATTATTATAATTATTATATTTCAGACAAAACACGCAATGATAAATTGACTCCCACCTTCCCTCAAGCAATTGTAAGTAGACCTACTTGGTTTCCGTCTCGAATAAATGGATCTGAAATTCTATTTAGACACGAACAGTTATCTGGGTTTATTACTGCGATGGTTGTCTCTGTTTTGTGGCCGACATATTCACCGATATCTCCGAAAAGGGTTTACACGGTTGTTTAATGTTGCTTTGTGAGACTGCAAAAACCCCAATGTAAACTCACACACGCAAATGAAACCAAATTGCGATCACCAGCAAGATACCAACGTTCCCACCGCAATAGTTTGATCAACATCCAAACAGCTTCTCTAAAAGTTTTTTATTTCGGCGTCAACATCCAATATATCTTGTAATGTAAAATGAAAATCTATGTATGTTGCTGAGTTTTAGTAACTGACTTTTTCACAAAAGTCACCCATTAGTGCAGTAAAATGCTTCAAAACCTAAAATTATGAATCCGTCAGATTCAATACAATAGCTCGATAAACGGGCACTGGTACACTGTAAAATTGCTGAACACCAGACGTGTTCAATATTAACACATGTAGTGTTTAATTTAGTAACACTAGTGTTCTTCTTGTACATACACATATTTTGTGGTGTTTAAGATATAAACATGCATGTTCAAATTATGAATACGTGTGTTTATCATACAGACAATAGGTGTTCTCCTTTTGAACACTATGGCATAAATGCCTTATTACTTTCGCATCTGAAATACTTTTTCACAAAAGTTTGTTTGTTCATTAACCTGTGCAAGTTTTCAAAAGTTTAATTTTAAAATTTTTACCTAATCACAATTTTAGAGTATGTTAACTTTTATTTCAAGGGGCTAATAAATCAAAATGTGTTCATTCTTTTTTAACAACTTTATCGGAGCACAATTACTTAAATTAAGACCGCTGTTCATGGATTATTGCATATTTTCAATTTAAAAAACGTGGTAATTAGTTTGCCCCTTGCAGGCTTGAACACCGCTGTTCTGCTTTTGAACACCAGTGTAAAATTGCTGAACACCAGACGTGTTCAATATCAACACATGTAGTGTTTAATTTAGTAACACTAGTGTTCTTCTTGTACATACACATATTTTGTGGTGTTTAGATATAAACATGCATGTTCAAATTATGAACACGTGTGTTTATCATAAAGACAATAGGTGTTCTCCTTTTGAACACTATGGCATACATTTTCAAATATGTCTTATTACTTTCGCATCTGAAATAATTTGTCACAAAAGTTTGTTTGTTCATCAATCTGTGGTAAGTTTTCAAAAGTTTAACTTTAAAATATTTACCTAATCACAATTTTAGAGTAGGCCTATGTTACCTTTTATTTCAAGGGGCTAATAAATCAAAATGTGTTCATTCTTTTTTAACAACTTTATCTGAGCACATTATTACTTAAATTAAGACATCTGTTCATGGATTATTGCATATTTAAAATGTAAAAAAAAACCGTGGTAATTAGTTTGCCCGTTGCGGGCTTGAACACCGGTATTCTGCTTTTGAACACCAGTGTTCAAATTTCCCGCTCTTTCGAAAGTTCTTGACCCAAGATGCAACGCGAACAGGACGGAAGTTGACTTGGCGAAGCAATTCGAACACGGTGGAGTGCTGAAAAAGTTTCAAAGAACGTTTGGTCTCTTCTTTAGATTCCTTAGCTACAACGAGGTATTTTACTTTCGATTCGTAGATTTATAAAGTGCTAATTATGTAAAGTTTGATTTAAATCGTCGTTTTCCATCGTACATTTACACATTTTGTGGCCCAAACGTCAACCGGGTAAATTGAACTTCTGGATCACGTCTGAAGCGTGTGCCATTATTGGTAGATTCACTTGATTGATGCTATTTCCAGTTACAATTGCAGTTGATTAATTGTAGAATTAATAATTTCCTAATTTCAGTGAAATTGTTTTCGTTGGATCCTTTTGCTATCCAAAGTCTTTAAATTTATGAGAGGTGACCTTGAACCACAGAACTAGGTGTACGTACTGAATCTAGTGGTTAGGTTTGCTCAAAAGGTCAAAATGTAGGTTAATTGACTGTGATAAGTTTGACATCGATCAAACAAAAATTAATGCAATTGCTTATCCTACTCAAATTTATATTCACGTTTGTGAAAATAATGTCCTCTAGAAACATTACAAACTGGCACATCACTGTCGACTTTTGCCAAAGTACAATGATTGTATTGAGTTATCATTCACCAGGGTCCTTTTATGCAATATCATAATTCATAGAAGGTAATTTCCAGTGAACACTTGGTAAGCCTAAATGCAGAAAGTAGTTTGTTTGTTATTTTGCATTTTATTTGCAATTATGGATGACGAGCAATTTATGTGCAATTTATGCTGCTATGGGACAAACTTGTGGAAAGAATATCAGCATCACTATATAAGACTGCACAAAAATGATCCTAATTTTTCAGTAACTTGCACTATTGGATCATGCTCCTACACCACTCGTACATGGAACAGTTTCAAAGTCCATGTTCATCGCAAACACAAATTCACAAATGAAGAACATGTTGAACAACATTATGATGATATGCATGTATCTGAAATAAATGAAACTGATAATGAAATGACTCACTACCAACCTGATCAGTTAGTTTTTCAGAATTCTTTGTATGCAATGTCTCTTGAAGCAAAACATAATATATCTCAGAGTGCTGTGAATGACATAATCTCTTCCACAGGACTGTTAGTCAACGCACAGCTTGATTTCTTCAAACAGAAAGTTGCAAAAGAACTGGAAAACCGAAGTATTGATCCATCTTTCATTTATGAAATGAATGTTGATCACTTACTAGATGATTTTTATTCAGCCGGCAAGAGGTTTTCATTCTATGAAAATTGTTCAGACCTACCTTATGTGAAACCTGTTGATGTGGTTTTAGACACCCGCTATGTAACAAAAAAGGGTAGACTAATTGAGCAAGAGAGACTTGGTTATTACATTCCCTTAAAGGAATCTTTGAACAAATTGCTAGAACTACCAGAGATATGGAACCATGTTGTCAATCCTCACACATCCACTGATGAATTCCTATATGATATATGTGACGGTGAGTATGTTCAAAGTAACATTTTGTTTAAAGAAAACCCACAAGCATTACAACTTATATTAAATACAGATGACTTAGAAATAGTCAACCCGCTTGGCTGTCATGTTAAAAAACACAAAATCACCATGTTCTACTATTTGCTGGGAAACATCCCTCCACAATACAGGTCAAAATTGAGTGCAATTCAATTAGTTGCAATTGCAAGGACTAAAGATGTCCGAGAAAATGAAGGAATGGAAAGACTCTTACATGACTTCTTACAAACTTTGAATCAGTTGTCAAGTGATGGTGTAGAGTTCATAATCAGTGGGTCATCTCAATTGATTAAGGGAGCTTTGGTAGTGGTTCCAGCAGATACATTAGCATCAAACTGGCTGGGTAAGTTTAAGGAAGGTGTAGCATTTGCACGAAAGAATTGCAGAATGTGTGAAGTGTCTTCTTTGGATCTGAAGAACAGAGTTATTGATCATCAGTGTCAACTGAGAGATGAGACTGAGCACTCACGGCGTTGTACATTTTTGGATGAACTCTCTAAAGGTAGTCGGAGGTACTGGAGCAAATTGTGGGGGATAAATGGAAAAAGTTGTCTGATGGGACTTGAAAACTTTTCAATCACATCTGGATTGGTACAGGACCCCATGCATGTATTTTTGGAAGGAATAGTTCCTCGTGACTTGGGTCTTCTCTTATTTCACCTGACTGTCACCAAAAAGTATTTTATCTTGAAGTGGCTGAATGATAAAATAAGGACTTTTCCTTATTCATATTTACACCTGTCAAGCAAGCCAGAAGACACATTTGATAAAGGGGATCTTGACTGTTGTACAAGGGTCAAACAGTCCTCATCATCACTTTTGACACTGTGCCAAGTCATTCCTCTGATTGTCGGCCCAAAGGTACCCTTTGGAGATGAAAATTGGATTAATTTTCTGAGACTTGTCCAAATTGTTCTGCTCTGTACCAGCTCCTACTGCCAAAGAGAAACTGCATCTTTACTGCGGATATTGATTGCAATTTTTCTGGAGAAAAGTAAAGAACTGTATCCAAAGTCATCTTTCATACCCAAAAAGCACTTCATTATACACTTTCCAAGGCAAATGATCATGTTTGGGCCCCTGAGGCATCATTGGTGCATGCGTTTTGAAGGAAAGCATGGATTTTTCAAATCCAAGAAAGTTAAAAACTTCAAAAATCTTCCTTACTCGCTTGCTAGGCACCACCAACTGTACATGTGTTTGAAACAAACAGGCATTAAGGGTGAAATGTCAAATAACTTTCTCTATGATGGAGATTCTGTCCAGAGAGGTGAAGACATAAATTTCACATTTAAGTATCCCAATTTCCGACAGACAATGGCTGATTTGAGTCAAACTGAGCCACTTGAGGAGTGGATGATGTATAGCACACAATCTGTGTCCATACATGGACTTCATTACAGGACTGGATGTGCTGTTGTCCTGGAATATGACAATGATGTACCTGTTTTTGCCATTTTGAGAGACATTGTTTTTCACAAAGAAAAGTACTTTATCCTTGAAGGTACAAATGTACCATCTTTTTTCAGTGAACATATCCTTCACTACATTTTGGTACCAAATCAAACTGAAAAATTGATATCCTTTCAAAATCTCAAGTTTAAGTGGCCACTCAGTGTGTACATGTACGATGGAAACCTTGTCACGATGAATTCTAATTCGCACACTTTCCAAATGTTTTAAACTCAAAATTACAGCAATTTGTTATTTAGCCAGTTTAATTATTTTTAGGACTAAAATGCCTTTGTTCAAACTTTGGAATAATACAAGAAGCCTGAAGAAATGTGTGCTGGCGAAATCTGTGGAAGAACTAAAGACAAAAGGTAAAATAACTTTATTTTATGCCATGTTAATATTTGTCTTTTATCATATACGGTACCTATCAATGATATCGGTTGTTTTGCATATATGATAGAGGCAAGGACACAGCACCCATGTTACTGCCCGGTCCGCAAATCCATATCAATATCAACCCGGGGGAACTTTGAATTAGAGGTATCTCCCTTTGCAGGCGTAAGGTCATAAGCTTCGTAGAGTGACAGTTGTACATAATAATTGTAATACTATCTATATCATATAATATCATTTTTGAAATCATATTTACAACTGAGACCTAATTTTTGGTCGTTTATAATAAAATCGTTCTTTGAACTCGTTGTTCAATACGAGATCCCCAAATACACACATGACGTTCTCTTAATGAAAATGTTTAATGATTTAATATTCTGAAAGTAAAGAAACAAGGTGTATTATAATTTTAGCGATTATTTATCAAACCAACAGTAAGCTTGTCATTTCTGGTTTGTTTATTTACCACTACCAGACTCTTTTAAAAAAAATTTGGTTTCTGTTTACAGGTTGTGAAAAGCTTGGCATTTCTGGAGATGTTCAAATTGTCACATCAAATGACGGAACGGAAATCGATGAGGATGACACATTGCTTGAATTTGGCCAGCTTGCAGAGGTACTTGTCCTCCTCAGAAGTTGTGAAACCTGGGCACCGCCAATTCCAGTCACTACAGCTGAAGAAGTTGAAAAGACAGCATCCCTTGATCACATTCCAGAACAAGCAAACCAGGAAGATAGAGGACCTGATCCATTGAATCTCCCAAGTACCTCACAATCAGAAGGTATGTTGACACGCTTTTGCCTGCTATCGTAGTCTCGTTTATCTTATACTCCACTTTGAGGTCCTATTAGGTACCACTAAAATTTCAGAACTGCAGTTTACCTAGTTTTTTGTTCAAGGTGGGATTTTATGTACATAAGGGAGATTATTTGTGTTTCAAATTTATGCCACTAGGGGAATTTACCAGAATCCACATATTTCGATTATCGTGACAGAGGTTGTATAGGAATATTCTGACGGAGCCATCCTTGTGGGAAGAAAATCAGTGATATACCAAGTTCTATCAATTAAAATAAACTGTGTTACCAGTCACTAGTTTAAATGACATTGGAATGTATTATCAGTCACTAGTGGCTAACAATGGCTTGATGTCATAAAACAATGCTACAACATCACGTGACGTTATTGCTGAGGCCACTTGCTCATTCTAGAGCTGACTCAATGTTAATGCAAGCCAATTTCGGTGAATATAATGCAAAGATTTGATCATATAATAAATTAATCATTGAAAATGACAAATATCGCTTGTACCTGCGCCACGTGTGATAATATAAACTCTCTAATTCATGGTATTTGTCAAGAAAAGCATAATATCCTCAAATATCCATGTTACTTGATGAAGTAATCCGGGTATTTGACAAAACTCAATTAAGTATCCTCTATGTATTTTATGCACTTGGTAATTACATTTAATTTGAATTCAAGTTGAAAAGAAAAAGAGGAACAAAAATCTTCCTTACTCGCTTGCTTTAAGTTTTGGGACAATTTTGATCAATTCTTTAATTGCTTTAACATGTTTATTTCAGAAATGGTGAACACAACTCCAGCTAATATCCCGCAAAGGATAAAGACTGAAGAATTACCACGGTACTCTGAGCTGGTGCTGAGGCACCTTAGAGATGGATCATCACACGTAATTTGGAACAAGTTGATCAACGAAACGGCTCAACACTATTACGGGAAGTACGTGCATATAAATGACGCCAGTCATTACAAGGCTATCGGAGAAAGACTTTATGCTGCGTGGCCCTGCATTAGAATGGAAGGGGCTCATCCATGGGTTAGTAATTTTATGATTGTCATCATTTGAAATTGTATATGAAATATAATCGATGTCTTTTCAAGGAGCATGATAGCACAAGTTCAACTTCTGTTTCTTGAGAAATGTTTGCATTAGCTTGACAATCTTTTTTTTAAATTTTAGATTATGAAGGTCACTTAAGTGGCATATTAGTATTTCTATTCATGCCATGCTAAAATTCAAATGTAAATACATTGAAATAATGAAAATATAATATCTTTGTTAATATTATGCAATATTGTATCTTTAATTACAGACAACATTTGTCAAGCAGTTGTCTATGAGGATCCGACACATGCGTCATAGCGCCAAGATTAAGAGCAGCCCTGCCACATCATCAACCCCGCCCCCACCCAAAAAAATCTTTACATCTCCAAAGAGAGATACAAATCAGAAAGAACTGAGCGAAGAAGATGTAAAAGCCCATGTGAAAGAACTAAAAGACGAATGGACAAAAACCAAAAAGAACCGGAACATATCACACATCAAAATGCTGCTAAAGGAGACTCTCCCATACAGAGACAGTGTGCTAAAAAATAGCAAGACACTGATCAGCGGGATCCTTGAAGAGTTTCCTTGCTTCACAGATGCTCTCTTTGTAAGTGTTTTTCTATCTATTCAAGATGTCTGTATGAAGTCTCGTTGTGGTTGTAAATGTTAGAAAAAAGGCTCCATACATAATTCATATGTCAAATTAATGGCAATTATTGCAATTTAGTATGTGTTTGAGTGAAGGCGGATTTGAAATAAAGGAAACATTTTCAATCAATTATAAAGATCAATGCAAATAATAAAATATTTTCCAATAATTTGTCTTAGTGAACTGCAATACGTAATGTTTTTTCCAGTTGCTTTGTGAATTCAAGGCAAGATTTGGGGCCGAAAAGTTAGTTGCTCTTTCGGAGAACATGAAGAAGGTTGTTGTAGCGTGCCACAAGTTGATGAAGAAGGAGACGTCTGATGAGCCCAAAGAGGAGGTACTGTGTATAAATATCAGTCAAAATCTTCATTCATCATAACCATAAGGTCCATAAACATGTTTTATTTTGACATATGTTGAACCTTGTTATTATTTTGAAGCATACCTCCCTTAATGTAGATCATAGTTCATCATACCTCTATATATATCTGTGCATTTTGTGGGTTAGACCTGATTTTTTGTATCACCAGTGTCATGGAATTTACGATCTGAAGCTTCTTCGACAAATATGTGTTCACTTATCTCTTGTTCGATACTGATCTTGTTTGTTGGGCACTTAAATTGAAGACCTTGCCTTTTGAAAATAATGCCCTGAAAAACAGTTCTTCTCCCTTATATGTACACTCATTGTTGACCAAAACAACCCCTCATTATCTATATGCCTTATATCTAGGGAAGGATGTGACTATTTAAAAGTTAACGAATATTGCCAAAATAGACACTTGCTTACACTGACATTTTATTTGAAACAGGACTCAAGAGCAATGGTTGATGTCATCCGCTTTATCGAGCAAGAAACCAAATTTGACAGAAGTGGGAAAGGGAACACTCCAAACACTCATTTCAAGACACTTGTTCAAGTACATGATGTAAGTAATAGTGAATAAAACAATCTGTTTTACCATAACGGAAATGAACGTTTGGCTAAGTTATCAATCATCAAAAAAAACTTTAATGAAATCCTGTAAATACATTAAGATAATATTGTTATTAAATTCATCTGAGCTATGTTTACCTGTATACGTCATGCAATGGTTCTTGGTCTCTTCCAACAATTTGCCATTGGAGAGCCATATTCGATGCAAACATCCAAAAAATTCAAGTTCTTTGTCCATAGATTCAGACCAGTGTTTGAATCTACCGAACTGTAAGAATCAGCCATCAACATTGTTGATCTTTGACTTGCCTGCCTTGTACAAATTTGTATTTGATTCAATTGTCGTTCAAATGTTATTAAGTACACCTGTGTATTGTAGGCTACCTGCCTTGTACAAATTTGTATTTGATTCAATTGCCATTCATATGTTATTAAGTACACCTGTGTATTGTAGGCTAAGTGGTGAGATGATATATCCCGATACCAGTTAATGAGGCACCCAGGGACCTGTAATCTGATTGTAATTACAACTTCACAAATTGTGAGGCAATACATGTCCCGATACTCTACACATAAAGATTTTAAAGACAGTAGAATAGATTAGAATAGATGAATGGATATAATAAAATCAGTGAATCTAATTGCAGACATAAATCTGAAATATTGTTTCTTCATTTTGTCTGATCACCTCCAGTCTTAACTTTAGTGAAAGAAATACTTCAAAAGCTTTTCAAACTATAATTTTTTGTGTTAAATATGGAATAATATCGAGATATATCTCTTCTCGTGGCTGTATATTGATGTATCAAGGACTCTCTTGTAAGTCTTGTGAAATTATTTCCTGTTTTGGATAGATTTTCTGATACTTGGTACATCCTCGACTACCTTGGGTATACACCAGTTACTGTATATTACCGCGTTTAAGTCGACCCCCAAATATAAGTCGAAGGCCTTTATCAACCCTTCAAATCCCTGTCAAAAGTCAATAACTCATGTATTAGTCTACCCTGTTTTCTACACATCGCCGAGTGACTCACAAATCGACTTGGAGATTGCTTGGAAGTTTTGATATCGAAGCACATGTTTGAGTGCCATTCTTGAATTTGAGAGTTATAAGAAAGACAAGTAGTTTGGATGAACTACTTCTTTATTTCCACAATAGCGACGTTTTGGTGTAGGTTCTTACACCGTTTTCAAGCACATGCTTCATCCATAAAACTACTGGTCTTCCTAAGATATGCACATGTTAAGATTAAGGGTGGTTGCAATGATGCTTGTTGTGCTCTCAGAGCACTCTTACTGCAGTTTGTATCTTTGATATATTTGAACAAGAGTATGTTATTTGATTTCCCTATCAAATATAAAATAATTGAATTGACTCGTTAGAGTCAAATATCCAACCGTATCAGAATCAAATATCCAACCGTATCAAGGTAGCCTTTCTTCTCAGTCAAACTGACTGGCAGTGACTCAAGCTGTTTATATTTTTGGATTTCAATAGCATTTAGTTTCTGCATTTTTCTGACTACAGTAATTTCCCATGTTTTCAATGCATTTTGTTTTAAATTGCATTTATCACATCAATTTTTAAATATATCATATTCGTTTCATTATGTTGTCACCGCTAATGTTTGAAATATTACCCAACCCAATTCACATGCTCAACTTGTTTCATTAGTGTTGGGGTATAATGCCATGATAGTGACAACACTTTTTGGTTGGATTGTTGTTTGTTACAATGCAGATTTTATTTTCATTTAATTCTTGTTATATCTATTTATTTTATATGGCATAGTAAAGTGCTATACTGCTGCATGTTTTTTAAGGACATAATTGAGGTTTTCATATTGATGCACGATGCCAAAGAAAAATAGTACTGGTGATTCCACTTGCTTCTTTGAATGTTTTGACAGTAAAAGACAAATTATTAAGTTCAGTAGATACTGTTTATATTTCTGTCAACTGCACAGTACCGGTATATACTCATATATTCATGTATTAATGATTTGAAACAGTGTTGTTGTCTTGTTCTTGGTTTAAATTAAATAAATAATTGACCACATGTTTATTGTTTTTCAGTTTTTTTAAGTTTCATACACTGGGTATGCTTTCTGCTATGGTGTTCAAGATGTAGAACATAAAATGTTCTAAGTAATAAACATAAGGTGTTGAAGATGATAAACATCAAGTGTTCAAGATGATAGCATTATGTGTTTATGAAGTGTTCACGTTTGGAACACCCAGGTTTTTAAACATGTAAAAATGTTCAAGAAGTGTTACATGGCTTTGAACATGTAAATGTGTTAACATTTTGAACGTTTGGACGTGTTCAAATGGCGTTCATCTATGTAACGCTTGGTGTTTAAAAATTGAACACCTGGTGTTTAAAATTGAACACCTTATGTTTAAAATCGAACGTCTAGTGTTCAACTTTGGAACATGTAAAAGTGTTCAAGAAGTGTTACAATTTAGTGTTCAAATAGTGTTCAATTCCTGAACACTTGATTTTACAGTGTAATGAATTACCTAGACCAAGGACAAGTGTTTTATAACAATTTCATTCTAAGATTTTGAGATTGTATACCATTTCGCAATCACCGTTGAAAAAGGATTAGAATTACTATGTCCGGCTAGCCTCTGAGCATGCTTGATAATAAATATCATGGTGAATGTCTCAAAAATGCTGTTTACAATAAACACATTAAAAAGGTTATTGTGAAGTTTTTTCTAATTTTGCATACGATTTATTTTCATTTAATCTTTCAATCATGTTCAAATGGAATGTTCAATTCATATAATCAATTCATGATAATCACGGAGGGTCTCTTAATCAAAGGAGGTTTGAGAACTGCTTGACTGTGAATCCGTTATGATATTTATTAGAAACCACGTTGGTATACATTTCGAATCGTAATTCCCGAAACACAAATCGATTTATCTAGATTTCCCTTCATGTTATTTACTTCTTGAGAATCTGACAATATTAATATTATGGGTAATAGTGGAGTAGAGAGTTGGTAATGTTGTTTTTGTTTGAACGAGCTGCGGTATTTCTCTTGACCAATATATAAACTTCCTATTTTAGTTATGATTTAGTGTTACCCGCATGTGAGTACACAAAAGATGGACGAAATTCCTCTTAAAGTTAAGTACGTGAGTTTCTCTGCAGTGAATGTATAGCTATTACAGGTGCGAACCGTTGAAATGGTGTTAATTATCAAAATACCAAAGCTTTCGGAAATGAAGGAAGCTTTTCGAATGTTTTGTAAAAAAAACTGCGTTGGTGATAATAATGACCTACTTTGTGAACTAATCCGATAGTAGCAAATCAGGCGTGTTCATTTCTAGCCCAGGAAGTGCACACATTAGAACCAGAGATTGGCGTAGGAAGTTGTGAGTTAAGCTACCTCTTATGGGAAAGTCTTCACTTGACTTTCTATGATTCCTGTGACGTTTTATCCCAGACTCATAAAAAGGTAGAAAGACTGCTTCAGTCTGCGGTAATTTATAGCGTAATTTATAGGCTTTGATGTTTTTGTTTCCAAAATTATATATTTGGAAGTATCCTTCATCCAAGGTAAAGGTGTATTCTTCCCGAACACATTAGGTCTATGCACTGCGTTTCCCCCTATTTTTAATTTTTAAAAAAACATTTTAATTGGTAAAATGAACGAAAATCCACAAAACCTTCCAAAACTATCAAACAGGACCAACATTACCCTTGTGATAAAATGAATTATGAATGTTAGGTAATGCGACACGTTAGCTAAAGGTGGATTTTTTCTGACACAATTAACACATTTTACACATTTGCTGTGTAAAGGGTTGTTCTGCTTAGCCTCTACACATTCTGTTAAGGCGATCGTGGAGCTGTTTTGTTGTAAGTATTGTTCTTTCGTCGGAAGTTGACCTCTATAAGCTTTAAGAGTGTTGTGCAGGTGTCTTCGTTGTCCCTTGCTGTCCATTAGCCACTATAGACAGTTTGGTAACAGTATCCTATGTATTAGCCTCCTGAAGGCATTGTCTTAGCCCTCACACACATTGTTTGTATGGGATGTACCCATGATGGTGATGTCAGGATCATTTCAAACTAGTAAAGGATGCATAGGCTTGAAACATCGGAAGCGTGAACAAGACTTTTATATATCCTCAAGATAGAACAAACAGAAAGCGTGCAAAGAGTGCTGACTATGTTTGGAATCAAGAGGGTTCATGTTTTGATCGCACTAAAACGGTCATTAACCTATATACAGTGCGTGGCCATAATATAGTACGCAGAATTTATAACGTTCTCACAATTTCCTTTGACAATCAGCTATTTCCATGTCGCGTTTTGTAAGTTGGCATCGTAAACAGATGAATTTCTGCACCAACATTTATCACCGACTCCTCTTTCTATTGGTTTTCTAAGGAAATTCCTGTGTCTATTTTAGCTCAATGGTATACGCCATTCGCGATAGCAGCGACATTTCAATAATCATCTTGATAGCTAAAACAGAGTGAAGTAGTGATGAATCGAGGGATTTATAGCTCTTGAAAATGCAACAGAAATGTTGAAATATAGGTTAATTATCTAATTTGGGTCAAACAGTTTTTTTAGTCACGTAGTTCAGTCGCAACAAGGAAAAATCGGCAATGGCGAAAATAACGGGCGCGCGAGGGTGCGGTTTTAGAACGATAATTCAAGACGAACGGATAGTGATCAGTGAATGATTTTAGATACTAATTTTGATATTTTTACAAATTTAAACACAATCTCTATCAAAATGTGCCAACTGTTGAAAAATTCATTTGAATGAAGTTCAGAAAATTGCGTCTTGAAAAACCAATATTACTCTTTCTAACAATTTCAAAGATTTTTGAAAACGTGTCTGGAAATTGATGGAAATAAAGAAACATTGTATCTTTTCTCCAAATTAGGTAAGAATTGGTTGTATTTATTAAAAATAATTGTTTTGGGTTGTGTCAATATATTTTATAAGGAGACTATCCAGCGAGAGATTCCAAATTGAATGCCCGGGAATGTTTACAAACATGTCTCTCGCATAGCGCGGTACAACGAGAATGTTTTCGGTCTGTATTCTTTGCAATGATTTTGGTAACAGAATAACAATTGCCATAATTACAAAGTCTGAGGCCCATATTTTCATCTTGGATAAAAATTCATGTCATTTGGCTTGATATATTTTTAAAAATCAACCTTGATTTTTCAAGAAAGAGAAAACCACGTGGTCACCTCGTCGGTTGCTCCGTATAGAATACAAAACGAGTAAAAAAAATTATTTGACATTGCACATTATTCCTCACCAATCAATCAATCATCAATGTAATTGGAAATATTTTATAAATTATGTAAATAATTTTGTAAAGTTAATCAAATGACAGTAAATGAAAAGTTGATTATAGTTATGTTGTCAAGGAGATATGGTACACAACGTGGTTCGAAGTTTTCAGGAAATCGAAAGATTAACCCATTCATGGCAACGAAATGTGATGAAATATTTAGAATGCTTGTCAAAAAGGGAACAATATCCCAAAATTTCGAGCCTTTCCGGTAAATATTAATTGCTATATGCTATATAACGAGGGAAGTGATCAGTTGGGCTAACGACATATCATGACGCTCTTTGCGTACTATAATATGGCCACCCACTGTATTATTTTTGGAAAGTACTTTTAGATGGATATTCTAGAAGGTCGGTTTGGTTTCAAAATACTGTATTCACAAAAGGATCATATGGATTTGGCACAAGTGAACACGCTTACTAAACCTTCTCCTAAATAAATACAATTGATTACAGTAAATAATATCAATAACGATAATTGATAACAATTTAAATAAAGTTTTAACAACTATGATTTGTACAAGAAATGGAAAAATATTTAAGATGTAATTGTATAAAATGTAATATTATTTACATAACCGTACAGCTGGCTTAGAAAAGTTTGTTCAGTTCTTTCAAATTTAGTGCAAATATCATGCAAAATGCTGCTCAGTTAAGTTGAACTTATTCAAGCATCATTCTTCCAAAAATAACGATTGCTTGTGAAGATGAAGGAAAAAGTAAACACATTCTTAACACCGACCAAAAATTGTGGCTTAAAGTACATTTGGCAAGGATTTTGGGGTCGAAAATGCAAGACCTCTAATTCCGTGATTATTTTATAAAATTACCATTTCAAAATAATTTTTGTTAATGTAAGATATATCATATTGTTAACCCAAACTGTACATTTTGACCAAAATTTGTCGAAAATATGCATATGTTCAAATAAAAAATGTGCAGAAATAAGAACATCTCGTTTTTTGTGTCACATGAATATGCTAGAATGCCTTACGAATATTTTTATTTTTACGAATATTGGAACATTTCCTTGTGTTTCTATGCTCTTTCTATATGGAAAATACAGAGTAGCCTACATGTAACACTAATCAAGGCACATGAGCAAAATGAACTACTAAAGGATTGCTAGTTGCCAATTGATCAGCGCTCACCTAGTGAATTACACAAGCTGCTATCTCCTCTACTTTCAAGGATATGATTATATTGCAATAGTCGATTAAGGAGATGGCATCAATACTAAAGCTTGTGTGAAGATAAATTTTTCAACACATGCTCATCTTCCCATACTCAATAACATTCAGTAGCGTTCATTAGTTTCAGTTAATACCAACATGGGATATTCATAGACAATTATCAAAAACTTTCAAGAAAGCGTTTTGAAAGTTATTGCTATACTGATATCTACAATGTTTGCCAATACATATCGATGAAAATATCTATAAGATACATGGAAAGGCCTTTCAGGTTTTTAAAAATTGATTTGTTTCCGATTGATCGAATGAATGGTTCGGTATCTGAGGACGGAGATAACAATATCAATGAATTGGTTCATTTTATTTTCTTAATTCTTTAATTTTTAGATCAGAATCATGTCTTTAAACCTTTATATTTCCACTCTACTAAACCAAGTCGTCCGTCCGCCTATCTATTGATTGTTTTAGTTCGTATTTTACAACGTGATAACTATCGGACTGTTTTCGTGATCAGGGATGTGTTATGAGAAAGTATTTGTTTACTTGAATGTTACACTCGTCAATGGGTCACAAACTGACATGTTTTGAAATATGTAGGACAGCGTTTTCTAGAATGTTCTCTTTTGAAAGTTATGTCCTTCCCATTTATTTCTCGACTCCCTGATCTTTCTAGAAAGGTATGGTCTGGAAATCTAAAGAGCCCAGCTATAAGAAAGCACACACTCACACATTCGATTAACCTAGTTTTCTCCAACTGAATTTGCGATCATTCTGCTGTGCCACTGTTCTCCACACTTATGGCAACTGTTTACAATTTGATTCATCAAGGAATTACCGTAAAGGACAGTTCTCAACCTATCAATGCTTACGATGATCACGGACTTGGTGAATATTACTTCTGAGCTAACCTTTTGACCCATGGGATATTATTTAAATTGTTATCATAAATATATTCAATTGTTTGTGATATATCACTGGTTTGACTGGGGAAAACTTTCATATTCCAAATTCACACGTAATAGATGTCACTCTCAGGAACGATGAGATTATTGTCTCAATTATCTCACCAGGTTGAAACGTAAGGGTAACATATTTGTATGAAATAAAGATATGGAAGAAGTTAAGCACCCCACGTTTTTTAACAACCAAACAGGTCTAATAACAGTGAGTGAGTGAGTTGGTGTTTAAAGTATTTTCAACAATATTTCAGTCATTAAACGCTTTGATGTAAATCACCCAAATGAGATTGGACAGATGAAGGAGAAAGGGGTTGAAGATATGAGGGGAACGAAGGCACAGTGATAGAAAGAAAGAAGCTAGAAAAAGTAAAAGTCATCATATATATATATATATATATGATGTAGACTTTCAAATCTAGAATTTTCGGAAAGAACTTTTCTTTCAGATAAAGTTTCGCTTCTTTTGGACATTCGCATTTTTGAAATGTTGGTATTATGGTGTCATCTAAAACATGTTACGTTATACTGAAAAATAAAAGTGGATATTGGTGCACGTGGTTTCTATGTGAAACACGATATTGTTTTAAGCCTAATGGTCAACTATAGCATCTGCATTAAGTATACAATTACTCGTTATAACACCATAAACCTTCAAAATTTCAAATTCTGGAAAAACGGCCTTATTACAAAATCTGGTAAACGTTCACTGTAATGAGTAACCAAGTACACAGAAACGTTTTATTAAAGAGTTATAGTCTTAAGAATCCAAAATCTATTTAAAAATGTAGGATAATATCGATGGTTTGCAGTTATGACGTCATAATGTTAATACCGCCATCGTAATGGTTTTAGACTCGCTTTTCGCTTGTCAAAAGCGGGCGCTTAATCTTTGAATTTCCTTTTTACTTTTTATAACTACAATTTTTATCATACCCGTGAAAAATCTAATTTAAGACTACATTTTGCTGCATGTATTTGTCATTAACGTCATTCTCTTCGCTTTGTGTATTTGCTCATCCATTTATAAGAGATTGCATGGTTATGTCATCAAAACACACCCCTCCCCTCTTAAAGGGACACTGTAACGTAGGGTTTGTGATAGGAAACGTAAGCCTAGCGTGACGAGGGCTTAGCGAGTGTTGTATGAGAAATTCAGCCTTCCTTGCGTTAGAAACAGTCTATGTTGTGTTTGCCCCTCTGTAATTAAAATAGAAAATGATTTACCTTTTTTGTCTCTCCTTTTATAACAAAGTTAATTTTGAGGGTTGTCACAAATGCGATGATATCACGATTCAAGTGATAAACTTGTAGTACTTGTCTTTTTAAGAAAGTTTACTGCGTAACCATCAGGCTGAACATCTTAAGAATGAAAATTACAAACCTACTAACTAGATATATAATATAATCGACCGATTCGGTTGACATCCAACATGATCCTTCAAGGTTGAGAAATAGTAATGATGGTGTTTCTCATTGGTTGGATCTATGTTCTAAACTGTCATTGGTTCACTACGTTTGTGTCTGCGATAGAAATATCGACACAGTTTGAATTCACTGTCATTTACAAACCTATTAGTCACTTAGGTACATGTAAAAATTCTATCGCCAACAGTAATTGGTAAAGAACAAACGGACAGTTATGTTATTAATTACGTCATACAACCAGACGTTTCACAACTTACTAATTCCAACTGACATGGGGTTTAACACTGAAATAGAAGCAATTACTATAAGACGATGGATAAGTAAAATGATAACAATATTCCCCCCTTATCGTTGCACGTTTATGACTGTAGTATCAAGATACTTTTTATTTTGTTTGAAAAAAGGAAGAAATATTGACAGTTGTAAAACATTCTAAGCTTAGCTTCACCGACTAGTCCTGAAACACTAATACGTTTGAAATGGAAACGTCAACGGTAGTCAATTAGATTAAGCAGCCTTCGTTACGGTTTCCCTTTAACTATCAGAGTCAGTGTCTGATAAACGTAACATAAGGTTATGAAAGTCGACCTTTCATAGAAAAAAATAAAGTGATTTGTTTCTAAAACATTTATCTAATTCAGGAGAAAACATAAAAGAGCAAAAGTTTGTTTTTTTTATAAAATTGTTCTTTCCTTAACTGTAATGCTTGTATGAATATCTGCAGAGACTGGTAATGTTTGTTTAGTGAATGCTCAAAAGAATGACCCAGACAGATTATCTATTGACAAAGCTGTCTCGTTCATTTATTATTCATGGTGATTAATGGTCCACAATGGCATGTCAGTGATCCGTAAGTCAAGTGTCTCTTCGCTTTGCATTTGGCGCCAGGAACTATTGTGGGAATAATGGGAAGAAGACTTCAATAAACGAAGTATCCATCTGTAACCATCGACGGACATAAAAAGAATTTATATGACTTCAGTCAGTCCCACTATCAACAAATTTGAACACTTGATCACTAGAAATTGGATTTATAGTAACTTTTTCTTCTTCGTAATAAAAAATCTAACTTGTTTTCTTTTCGTCTTACACATTCCCACGGTATCTATGTATAACGACGGCTAGTACATCATCGATCAGTGATGAACATTCTTATACCGGATTTCATTTTCAATATCATCAAACGAAATGAAAAGCGCATGGATCAAATTTATACCATTCCTCTGTAGTGACGTATGTTTTGCACTACGATTATAACATTGGCATCCCTCTGAAATGACTTTTTATATCTGATATTAAAATAAATAAAAAGCAATTGCGTTGCTGAACGCTGAAATAGAAATTCAGTTCATGCCTTCATAAACATAATTTCGTGACGTCACGTCATGTTTAGCCACGCCCCTCGATGGAACTAGTTGTATACAAATTACGTGTTGCTAATAATCGAATCACTTTATGCAATGCCACTTCATGAGGGTACGGTAACTAAACAAATAAGAGACATTGAACATAGAATAATAATTGTTGTCAAAAGATTCTAAAGGTTGGCCATTTATGATAAATAAGAGAGCTCCGTCATAGGCTACAACTAGTCAGACGGCAATTAACAGCAATGCACTGTTGGTCGTTGACGGAGCATCAGCCTGCAGCTTTGATCCTCATCAAGGTTTAGAACTGTGTACCGTTTAATCAGATTCCGTTAGATGAACATTTTAACACCAACAGTATATGGCATCCATGACAGTAAAACCGGCAGCTTTCCTCTCGAATTCCTCATTTGCGTTTGTGTTTTAGATTTTGGCGCGTGGCAATGTCACGGCCACGTGTGACGGACGTCTGACCAGTGAATGACCAGTTGCGTTGAGGATTTTTATTGGCTGTTGAACGAGTTGTAGGCGGAGCTAAGGATCCAATGACGTTTTATTGACATTTAGTCTCTTTCATGCTGTAGAGCGTATATATTTCAGCTCTCGCTTCACATTTGTATATTTCGATTAATTAATCCTTTTGAAAAACCAAGTATGTGTTTATTTATTGAAAATTGACTTCGTGTGTTCATGGAGGTATAAAAATAAAAACCGCTGTGCAAACTCGACGTAAATCCACTACGTTACAAAGGTTTGCGCATCGGTTTTTAAAGAGCCACTCCGTGAGTTGTTGGAGTCGTATATGCCATAGAAAACCAGTATGTGTCATATATTTCATTTTATATCACCACATAAGACATTTAGGTTCGTATCAAAGGTAAATAATATGTTATGAAAATCACGTAGTGGCTCTTTAAAATGATGATGATTGATCAATAATTATAGTGCAGCTATATTTATTGAAAATTTGAATACTAGGAACAATGGAACAATAGTGCAGCTCTCTTCATGCTTCACATAGGAATATTTGGAGCTATGAAACGTTTTGAAAAACCAAGTCATTGTATATTTAATTAGAAGAATTGACTTTAAGTTTTATTAAGTTCTTGGAGGTATAAACTTAATAAACGCTGTGCAAACTCGGCGTAAAGCCGCTACCCGGATTTATACAGATTGCACAACGGTTTTTAAGTTGAGACCGCCATAAACGTAATAAATGTTTACACCAGTTCTTGAATATGAGTATTCTTTTTTAACATATATAACTTTACAACAAATTAAGACAATTACAAAAATGTTTGTATTTTACTGTTATCATACAATGAAAATGATAATAAAAATAACGATGAAGAATGTCTTTCATCTCTACTGTTTGTAAACATATTTTTTCCAGAGGGACGCTGAACAAATTAATAGTGTAACACACTATATTTTCTATGATAGGATTGGTTTATAAACGAAACTTATTTTACTTTACAAACATTTTCCGACAAAGTTCGATTGTCAAAAGTAAGTCTTAAGATGCATTAGAGTTGTTGGAGTAAAGGTACATGTATGCTGATAACTCTTTTTAAATCGTTGGATGATAAATAATTCTATAAATGTTTAGATTATATGCACCATAAACTACCTCATTTAAACAACAATAAAATAAAATCTTTTATTCGTTCGTAACACCTCTCCTTAATACTAGCTCAGGAGCAATACCAGCGTAAGAAGGGATATAATGTATAAAGAAAAAGTATGTAAACAATCAAAATTAACCTCATCAATAAGGGCAACGTCACAAACTTTACAACAACAACAACAACAACAACAACAACAACAACAGATGACCTACATTTATATGCGTCCGGCATTAAAAATGGTTAAAGGTTATAAAAGGTAAACATGAAAGAGATAATAACGTGGTATGAAGTCATATTTGCCCGTAATTTGTATGAGAATTGAAAGGGCTCTTTGGATGTCAATGAACATCAAATTGTCTCCACGCATTGCCATTAGATTGAGATTAAGTACTTGATCTCCATGTTACAACGTCTTTGAGATCAACAGTGTGTGGACAATTGCTTGAACCATTATCATGCATGGGAGATACATCCTTGCCTAGAAAATGTTTGCATACATGTACGCCGAAACAGCCTTGTCCCATCATAGTAAAGATGACTACACTACACTACATTTCTACTCCTAATATTTTTCACTATTAGTGTCTGGCATTGGTGCCAGAGTCCCAGTCAGTTTTCCACTGTTGATAAACACAGCGAAATAATCTTTGGTTACTGGCCACATTCTCTCAACGTTGATAACTTTTCTTATAAGAGCAGACTTTGCAAGGTGATCTGCTCTCACGTTCCCAACGAGACCAGCTCGACATATTCCAACAGATATAATCATACAGGATATCACTGCGATAACCTTGATTGAATAGCCTCAACAGCAGCCAAAGAATCAGTAAAAACGATTGACACACGGTCATGTTTTTAAAACCAATGCAATGCATTAGGAATTGCAGTTAATGCTGCTGCAAAAACACATATCGTCGTGTAGTCCTTCCCCGAGTTTGTAATGCAACAATGGCGTGGGTGTGAACATGGTTACCGACTGTTCGTTACACAGTGTCCAGCTCATAACATTGTAACTTATCAACCACTTCAATTCAAATTTGTCGTGGAAATTCAGAAATATGCAATGGCGAGTCATTATTAACCGATTTGAGAATACCTTTAAAATTATTTTGAATTTGGTAGGAAAGTGGTGTAAGATAACTGTTACCAGGTCCTATCCGACTTTTGACTTTTAAACTCATCATCAAATTATGATCAAATTAGGTATGAACTTGCATAATTTGATGAAGGTGTGTCATGATTAAGAATTTTGAAATTATTTTGTTAATTTTGCTTTTTTTAGTCAAAACTGGATACTCTGATAGAAAACTGGCTCTTAACTTTTGAACTAGGCATCTGGTTTTGATGGAATCCGGAATGGAAATACTCAATTACATGAAAATGCGTCATGATCAGTAATTTTGGATGAATGTTTGTAAAATTTTGATTTTTTTTTCTGGCAAACAGTGATTATTGCTACTTAACTGTTTCCAGTCATGTCTTCGTAACATGAAAGTATATTACGATCACAATCATTGAATTGTCAAAAGTATGGAGATGGGGGAACGGGGGTAGGTTGATCCATTTAGTTTTTGAACAGTTACCTTCTCTAATTGTTTTTGGAAATGACATATAATTAAATCAAATTATATTAAGGAATCGTTTATTCTAATACAGTCATAGAAATTCATGAATTGATAAAGATATACAATATCTAAACACATTGTGCCAGTTGCGGGGGATACATAGGGACCATGTAAGCTGCTCGTTAACACATTAAAAGGAGGATCATTCGCAAGCAGGGCTGCAGCACAACATTCATCATTCATTTTGATCGTGCCGGTCAGCAATGAAAGCTTTTTACGTCAAACTGGAACTGATTTAGTCTTTGAATTTTGCTTTAGTGTATCGATTAAAAATACATTGTGATGTATTTTGCAGTTTTTAAAAATTATAATGAATTTTGACATCCCCGATACATGCACACTGAAAAGTCAATATTTCAACAATAATATTATCTTTTTCGTAAAAATGAACCAAGTTGTCGCCCAAGCTTGATAAGTCGAGGGGTAGAAGCCAACCAAATTTGAATCGCACTAAAACCTGCTGTCTATCTCTCACTATGCCTTTTTATCTTTCGGTTTCCTTATCCTTTCGATAATTTTTCTCCCTGATCAGTTCTCTCTCGTTTGGACGCTTGTCATCCACTTGTTTAAAAACTTAGATATTGTTGAAAACATGTTAAGACCCCATCTCACATAATCGCAGTGATGCATGCGTCTTTACACAATGATGGCATCACAATCCCATTTGTATGCATTTGATTAGAAGATCCGTTAGCGCTTAACCTTTTGTTTTCAAATGAACACCACAATATGATTACGGAAATTCATTAATGCCTTCTCAATGTTTTCAAAATACGACAAATGTTTCTAAATAATAACGTCTGTTAGATAAAATGAAATTTCCTTTCGTTTAATATTCCCGTCATCCACACTAATCTAAGCCATTTAGCCAGAGCGTCTCCATGAGGAACCTAATATGTCAGTTGTACCCTTCTTGACGCCTTTCCGGCAAAAACGTGTAGCTCATCTCAAACTGTTTTGTGTAGTTTTATTGAACGAAATCCAATTACTATCTTATAAAATAGATGAAACACTTTCATGTAATTATCATTATTTTAAAGGATTATGGACTACTTAAGTCAATTATTGGAGTAAAACAATTGTCATTTAGCTAAAATTGCCACAGCAGAATCCAAAGTCAGTGAAGACTCACTATAGGCTGAAAACATATATCCTGACTAGGTTTAATTGATTACAACATGAAAAGATGCATTATTGTAAAAGGCTCTTCTGAAACCGCTGAACCTATCGCATGGAATGATTTGTACCAAGGTTATTTAGTAAAGTATGCTAATGCCATGATGAAATGTTGGCCGTCAAGTCTTGTTTATGGAATTTGCGTTTTCTTTGACTTAACAGATTTAACACATGATACTTAGTCTGTAATTGGTGTAGGGAGTTAAGTTATTGAAATAACACATATGATAGACTATACAAAGCTTCTACAACAAGTCGTCTGATACTCTTATGTCTAAGCCGCTGTAACAACGAAAATGGACGACAAATGGTACTCATTACTATTTAGCAATCTTATTAGTTATTTCGTATCAGATTTATCCAAGGAATTTAGCAGTTAGACACAATAAGAAAAAACAATCTTCGTTTAATAAAAATTGACAAGTTTTATCATGCATTGTTCCAATAATACATAAAACCTCATCAAATCAATCACTACTAGTAATTTCACTAATTCTGTTTATATTGCGGCTCAAATACTTGTGATTCTATTCAGAGAACGAATGTAGGCGATGCCATTGTGTTGTTTTGTAGTGGTTGGATTTGCAATAAAGCAAGTATGTATTATGCTCTGTTTGTTCAAATTGTAGTTACGTTTATGTTGTAAACATTGCTTGGTTCAGAGGAGATAATTACTGGTGTATCTTCCTGATGAAAAAACATTAAGTGATCGTTTAATTAGAGGCATAGTTATTTTCGCTAAATGAAAACTTAAATCACGCGCTTGTTAGAAAATCTGCAAAGATACATACATGTACCATTAATACATGATCATATAATGAAATGTTTTTTATTAGTCATTCGTGCCTTTTTGAATAAGTGAAACATTTAACTGATTTGCAATGATTACATACTGACAAAGTTAAGTATCATTTCACTATACGAAAGTTAAAAGGCAGCTGTTTTAGCTTTTTTTAAATGTGGGTTATGTTTTGCTGGTCGATCCAACTCACATTCATGATCGCTGGCGATAGGTGTTTGACTTTCAAGGTGAGGATTTGGAACGATTTTACTATTGCGGTCATTATGACCGTTTATACCGATCAAAGGAAGTTAAGGAATCACATCAATTTTCGGTATTGAAATACTTAAATATATGATTCATATGATTTCTACATATCGAATATTTGGATCATCCCTAAAAATTGTGCACTACAAAAAGCAATAGCAAATCAATTTGTTACCTAAGCAGAATTTTATTTTGATCATATCTAATTGATAAAAGTTTGTTTAATTGTGAAATAATTCCTATTTTATAATCATCAGTTCTTTAAGTATTTTAATCAAATTATCAGAGTACTTTATGGGTAATTCATTTGGATCAATCTGTGACATTCGCACTACATATACATCACCCAAAAAATGGCAAGGGGTCAAAATAGGCAATATTGATTTATTTAAATGGTTTACAAAATAATAGATAGATACAGTTGTCAAATTTAGTAAATAATTATATTTCTGTTATTATATATGTTATTTTATTTCACCAAATTGTTACTATATACTTATTTGAAAATCATGATCTACATGCAATTTATTCTATTTCGGGAATTATTGGATAATTCAAATTAAAGGTTAATCCTAAAGGGAATTGTGAGGAAATAACTAGGGTTGCAATTGATTCTTTAAACTTTTAATGAGAAATGTGCAGATGTTTTCAGAAGATACAACATCCAATTTCCGATGTTGGCGCCACTGTATATGTGTTACTTTTAATTTTGCAAAGACAGATATATTTTTTTTCTAATCAAGATGAACTAGGGTTTATACTCTAGTCAATATTTATTCAATAGGCTTTAGTCACATACCTATAGTAGTTTGTGCAAAGAGTATTGATGATAATCAATAAATCAATGAAAAGGACAAGGCAAATATTAACAATTATGACGGGTTCCGACCCATTGTTACTCCCTGTTTCTTACGTATATAGCGTGGTATGTTAACATTTCAAGATAAGGGATTAAACATAATTAAGAATGAGAATTCTTCTGTAGACGGATTAATATCATGACATTATTCAAGTTATTTACTACGTTCTTATACGATTGACCCACTAGTGAAAAAGTGTATTCTTTGTTGTTATTTACACGGTCTCTCTTTTATGTTGTTATAAGAAATATTCCCCTTTCAAACCAAAATTCATGCATTGAGCACTTGAAGCGCGATATATTTTCTTAGTTTTATTTTGTTTTAAACAGTAACACAAAATGATTAAATAATAGAATACATCATTTTTAATTATTATTAGTTGCATGTAAATTTATATGGTTTAAAAGCTGAAAAATATTCACATTCATTGAGAAGAAACGTTTTTAAAACCAAGTTTGTTGGCGAGTGTCCAGATGGTTTTTCGTAAATGAATTTTCGTAAAAGATCTTTCTTGAAACATTATTGCATAAGGTGTGTTTAAATTTCTTCATGTCACTTAATGAACTCACTCAATTTGGCTCAAATATCGATATCCCTATACTATAGCCATTAAGATTGAAGTGGATTAGTTTTTTCATCATCTATTCTACAAATAGATAGAATATGAAACAATATATACAATACACTAGGTATACAGAAGACAAACATCACTTCCAGGGTCAATAGCAACTTTACACTTTGTGCTCAGAGAAGGACAAGAAAAGTTCTGAAAAATTTATGTTGATTTGAAAGTTAAAGGGGATTAACGCAAATGAATTTTTCTTTTTTGACGCTGACATCACATCGAACCATGGGATCAAACATGACCCTGCATTAAAACATTACAATCATGTTTCACAATAACCTCTTTGATGAATAAAAGTAAATCAATATTGACGTCCAAAGTAACCTTATATTGAGAGCCATTCAGTGAGTTGTTGGAGTCGAATATGCCAAACTTAATCAATGGTGTCATTAAATCGCGAAGTATCGACTGTTACCAAAAAGACAAATTTTAAAGCTTATTGGGTTTTTTACAGTGACAATATGAAGGTAGAACGTCGCAATCATGATGGAAAACCGGACATTGGCGCGCGTCAAATAGTCAAACGTAATTTTGGAAACTTAACTAAAACAGCTAGGAGGGCAGTAAGGAGTTGATAGCGTTTGTTTGGTTATATAAGTAGTATCCATGTATATTGGACGTGATATCTACACCTCTGTGCACGGATAAGGCTGTTTTTAGATTTTCATGGAAAACCAGTAATTGTCATTTTGGACATGAAAAGTTAAGATGTTTTGATTTTATATCACCACATATGACATTTAGGTTCGTATCAAAGGTAAATAATATGTTATGAAAAACACGGAATGGCTCTTTAAGCCCAGAATGAATGTGAAGAAACACATTCCCGGAACGTCTTGGGCCGTGGCCATAGTTTGTTAGTGGGTGCCCCTGATAAAATTAAGGCAACACATTTCAAAACTTTCGGAGGCATTTATTATAATCCCATTTAGTAATTAGTTCATTTATATTTGATCCCACTGTTTTTGTTAATTTTTTTTAATCAGTTTGAGTGATTTGAATTGACATGTAAAGTTTTGACGTTTCATTCAACGAGTATATTATTCTGCTGGTTTCAACAATAACCAATATATATATATATTTCTGTGGTGCAAATTGATGCAAACACACTCAACGCATGTTAGATAATAACATAAACCATGAAGATCTTATCTGAGAACAATCCTGGTCCTTCATGCATGTAACCATCAATCAAAAAATCAATACGAGAGTCCGAGAGTAGGAACATTCGACTGTGACGTTTGTTCAGAGAAAGAAAGTATAGTTACATTAACGTGGGGCTTTTTTTCATGACTCGCGATCGGCATAGGTTGAAATTTTCTTCCTGCTTTCGAGAGACAAATTCTAACGGAATAATTCATTATTTGTTGTCTTTGGGTCACAAAACAGTCGGAAGTGTTTCTGAAAGAAGGGGAATTTGGAAACATTAGGAAGTGTTTGCAGGAACCACTCAACTGAGCTGCATATTTTTGGTGCTTGAAATAAGTGGTATCCGAGACATAAGTAACCTTCCTTGATTATTGTCTTCTCCGTACTTTTAGAAAATTCTGGAAAGCGGTTTTTATAACGCTTTAAATCATTCTACTACAAAACTGTAACATATACACAAGTACTGTTTATGCCATCATCCGCTCTTCCGCCCCTTCGATTAACATATCTTGAATACATGAAAGCAAACACCCTCACACTGCCTCATGTCACCAAGTGTTCAAACTGCTAATCTACAATGAAGCGTTACAGGTTTCAAAATATTAGAGTTGATAACAAAAATATTGATGTATATTTGTGACCCTACTGTATCGGTATCACCGTGTTGGCACTGAATCTAACTCTTACTAACAATTACAACTCGTTTAATTTCTTTCGTTCGTTTCAGGGCGATACGTTAGCATATGTAACATATGTAGTGGAATTTAGGTTGATGTTTGTTGTGAAAAGATTTATTCATGCTTTGAATATAGCTGTGCTATTTGTCTCATTAGTAGCTGGCTAATAGCGATCCCATCACACGCCAGTTGTACAAATAAACACCTCTCAGATCGCAATAGAATGCACGTATGTGAACCTTAAAAAACTATTCAACCTCTCATATATTACTGTCTTCTTACTTACAGATTACTCGTTTAAATTCCATGCTGCCATAACTAACGCAGATATGCTCTTTAAAAAAAGCATACAGGATAAGTTTGGTATAAGAAACAATTTGCTGAATTTGTGAGAGAAATATTTTGACCATCAAAAACCAGTGAAAGCTTGATTGCTTCGTGCAGATACTTGCATCGTTACCAAGCCTGTAATACCAAACACTCCTCCAAAAATAATGTCGGGTGATACCCGAAGCCCTCGATATAAAAGGTACCATCCTTAATCAGATCAGTTCTATTACACCCCAATGGCTAAAGTGACTTGATTAAGGCCATAAGCAATTGCATACTCGCAACTTGTGCATAATGCCGATGTATTTCATAGTTTGTAAAATCACTAGTTGTGATTGCCTGGCAATCAACCAGCTGGCTTATTGTGTAAACGCACGCGTTTTCGTTGTAAGTATTCTCCATGTTCCGTTCAAATATTTAATATTATTTGCCTGATAAATGTTTGTTATCTACACCAAATTTGTCCATCTGTATTTCTAACAATCAAAACACAATTAGGTTATGGATTTCAACAGCTTATGTTTAGAAATTCATCTATGAATAGTCAAGACATATGTAGAAATAAATCGCTTATGTGAACTATGGATGGTAAAGGTTTTTGTTTGTAATTGCAGCCGTCAAGAAAATAATCTTGCATTTCAGAGATGATGTATTGTTCTGAGAATCGTCTATGTTACACTGTTCAATGGGTCACCTACTTGTTTGCAGGTTAGTTTTTCTTGAAATTTTCGCTCTGGAAAATTCTTTCCTTTCCATGTATTTCTGGACTCCGAGTGTTTATACAAAAGAAATCGAGTAATCTTTTTATAAAGGCCAGCTATTGGAAAGCACTCTCTCACACATTTGATCAACTTGGTTTTCTACAATTGACATTGCGATCATTCTGCGGCACCATCGTTCTCTTCTGTTTACAACTGGATTCATCAAGTAAAAGGACTCAACCTATAACTGCTAATCTATGTAAGACTTTGTGAATATTACTTTTAAGCTATTTCCCTCCACCTCTAATCCTCTTCAATCAAAAGTGTATAGTAAGACAAATATACCGAACAAAATAATAGACGGACAAACATTAAGATATACATGTCCCTTTCTATGCAATTTATTTAACACTGGCTTTCAAATGATCAAAGAGCATTAATGCAGCCACTGCGCCTTGTATATGAATTCGGTGAACTTTGCTCGGAAGTATTATTGGTCTTCGAAATAACTATACACACAAGCGCACAAGTAGAGATGGTATGGTATCATATGTCCCACAAGGCAAACACACTCAATAATCCGACCCCATGCATCGTAGAAGAAAATCCCATACGAAAACATGCACCTAATGAGCTGAATTATTTTTGCATGTATTGTTTTTCTAGTTGTGTATAGTTTTTATAATAAGGTGCATTAATGTTGTCAGACATATCTTGTTTGATATAACCTGTTATAAATCGTTATCTCTGATATCTCGTTATGACTGAGGTTTTCGCATAGGAAGCCATATTATTTGGCTAATATGTACAATATATGTGCGTGTGTACTTGGACATTGAATGATAACTGTCTCGAAAATAAGGCTAACCTGCTTAGATTGCTCCCCCCCCCCCCCCCCCCCCCCCCCAATATTTTATACAAAAGATAACGCAGTGATTGTACAGGATGTTCTTGTACATTATATGAAAATTAACCGCTTAAATCGTCCACGTAGTCATCTGGGTGCATTATTGATGAATCGTGCTGAGATACTAAGTGGTAATTATCCTACCTGAAGCGATAAACCTCAGATAGAAATATCCTGTACGAGAGAGAAGCTTTTGAAACCCAATTAAAATGTTGCTGCAAAATTTGCACGCAGTTTTGTTCTTATGCACGCCTTTTTTTGTCAATACGGATATGAATACGAGACTTAGTCCTTAATTGGTGTGAAGAGGTTAGTTTTCAAATGATATATGTGATATAAGATAATTTTGATTCTTAGCATTTGTTACAATATTACAAAAAAAAATGGTATATACAGTTATACTTGTTGCTGTTTAGCAAACGTGTTTGTTATGTCTTTATATAACGACCAATGTCAAGACAAGACAACAGTGTAAATACCATAATAACTTCTAGTGATTTGATTGTCACCATTAAACAAAGGAACATAAAATCACTATTTATTTTACTAATTGTGTTTTCATACGCAGTTTTAAGTTAGATATGGTCCTCAAAGTCTCCATTAGTTTGGCATAATGGAGACTTGTGGACCATGTCCTACACTTATGAACACTGAAATAATTCGAATGTATTGTAGTTTATCTTAACAATGCCAAAAGAAATATTTTGTAGAAGAGGAACTGAGGAAACAGTTAGGGTTACCATGAGTTCGGTAACGTCTCATCATGAATGTGGATATATTTACACAGGATACACAGTTGAAATATCTTCTGTAGGCGTAAATAATATGTCTTATTCTGAATTACAATACTCAAAAACTGTATTCTAATCAAGATAAATGAAAGTGTCAAGCTGCAAAATTTTAAAATCACGCTCCAGCATAATTTCCTTAAACTTACAATTTATAAGAAATGGAAATTTCTGCAAGCTTTATATCTTTTCCAAAAGCTTTGATGTAAGTACCTAAGAGGGTTCATGTTTTAGACTTAGAACTCAGACATCTGACTCCTCAAACTTGATGAAACAAAAATAAGAGAGTGATTGAATCACAACGTTCCCATACTGACACATCTTATTTTTTCATAACTGATATCTGTAATGGAGGAGGTATCTCACATCAATATATCTTCAAATGACCAAAGTTAACTGCTGGATGCTCCATGTTTATCTAAAATTGTTTTCATCACACACAGTTTATGCATTCATCAGTGGGAACTTGAATGGGGAGAAAGTAGAGAAGTAACAACCTGCTTTGAGACACTCAACAGTGAAACCCTTGACAGAAGTGCTGTCCCGATGTAGAGTCTTTGATAATCGTCCGAGGAGGCTCATGTGTTAAATTGTTTCATGCACTCCCATTTCGTATTTTATGGCAGAGAGAATGGGGATAAACACGGCAAGGATTCCTTTATTTCTAATCAAAGTTTCAGCGTTATTGGTTAGGTGCTTTGCGGATAAAAATACACTGATGTAGCATATAAGAGACAGACTTTGTAAAACTCTTAAATAACCACCATTATATGAATTCAATATATGTTGATTGCAATTGTTTATGTTACATGTATATGTATTTTTGCCAGTGGTCTTCATGTACGAAAAAGGTATTATTGATTGATATCATATATAATAGCAGATATTGATACCTGCTACCATCTATGTTTGTATTTACGTAAGTCTTGAATCGACTGATCTATCTGCTGGTTTTTAATTTTTTAAATCTAAATGTACTCGTCCTCAATGCAAATCGATTTAAGCACCCTTAAAGCACACATTAATGAAGGTGAAAAGGCACAGATTCTATCTTAGGATATCAAAGGGTTAGTGACTAATGACTTGAATCACAGAGTAGAAACATTCAACACATCCTGCTAAATCAGCGTTTATGAACCCGCTCTCGCTCCTTACTAATATCGGAGGTTTTGGATTGGCTGTGTAATTCCTGGACAGAACTTTGCATTTTATATCAATGAAATGAGAAACGGTCAAAATGTCCCAAAACTCTTAAAAAGACAAGGGTCTGGAAACAAGAATGTCATTACTACTGTCTTTACTGTATCAAAATAATCTATCAATCTAATTTTATTCATTAAGACACAGAGAAAAATAAACGTTCGTTTCAGAATATTATTGAAGAATATAGAGGTTATCTTAATCTGTTCATCAAATTCCCATGAATGAAATTTTATCAGTAGATTTAGTTGGAGTATGTTCCAAAAGTATAGTGCTGCTAATTCAGGTTGGTCGTATGTCCGATTGCTTATACTTACGAGAAGGTCTTTTACAAATGCTTCATATAACCAGTGATATTCTTCAAAATGCCATGAGTCATATTATGACTTGACGAAAGTATGCAGGTGACAAAAGGGAGCGTCATGAAAACTTTACTGACCTGGTCAGCCAGGGGGTCCGACAAACATAAAATAAAGTCTTGTTACAATAAAACATTTTATATATTTCTTAACAACGAAGGGATTTTGGTTGATCTTCTTTGAAGTTCCTTCTCAAAAGTTTTAAGAAATTGAAAAGTCAAATTTTATAGGTTTTTTTCAAAATAACCAATACTAAAATTGATCGCTTCTTAATGTGTATCAAGCACTGAAGATCAGATATACTATTTCATGCCTCAATATGCTAGGTCAACACAAGGGTTTGTAAATCAATGAACATGTTACAACTTCCAGGGAGTTCTTAGTATATGTTTTTTGAACCCACGTATCATGGAAACAACGAATCCGCATTACAACATTTAAAGCAGTAACAATATCAACGATATTTCCCATATATAGTCCTGAATACGTTATGTCCTGTATTCAGTCTGATTAACATCGACCGTGTTCCGAGGAATAAAAGTTTTTAAATATTAAGTCAAACGGGATTCGAACGTATTCTATCAGGGGCTATCCTCTCCACAACGGTCTGAAAGCACCCTCCTTTTAAACTTTTATTCCTCTGATCATGAACACGGTAGATTGTGAGTGAGTGAGTGAGTTATTGCTTAACGCCGCTTGGGCAATATTTCAGCCATTAGCGGCAACGGTAGATTGTAATCAGACTGATGAGACTGTATTTTATGAAAAAGCGAAAAAAAAGAAATGAATTACACGTATTAAGAAGGACTTCAACAATAGTTAAAAGTGCTACCCTTGCCAATGTGGCTGTGCATTGCGGTGAAACCTGCGAGCATCGGCTGGAACTAACGAATCTAGGGTGGTACTGCGCTGAAGTTCAGTGTAGCATTGCACCCAAACCTCACTGTGTGTAGAACAGTTCTGTACTGCAGACAAAGCTGCCACGGACTTCTTGATTCGAAGCCGAACGATTTAACCACTGCGCTACTCCCGCCCAGAATTTAAGTTAAACAAAGTTGTTTACATCAATTAGAATAAAATGATTTACTGTGATAACCACAATAGGTGGTACATTCACTCATAAAATTAAGATTCCCCTTAGATAAAGGTTGTACCTTTTGTAATCTTTGTTAATCGCCTTTACACAAGAAACATAGGATTAATGACTATTACAACTGATGTAAAAAGAATGTTCATGTATTCAAGATTAACTTTTATGCTAAGTAATGTCCATCTGGCACTGTGTTTCTGAAATTCGGATGTTAGAATAGAATTGCACTATGGGTTGAGGCGAGTTCATTCACCATAATCCTATCTTGTCTGGATTGACCGACTGATATTTTCGAAATTGAAACACGTAATGTGTAACCTCCTTAGTGAATTGAAAATATCATCTACAGTCTGCAAACCCCTGGATATATGGTTCAGTATCAAATGTCATACAAATACACCCACGGGAGCCTGATGTTGTAATTTATTTTCCAATTATTATGAGCTACAAAACTCGTAGAATAACTCATTAAAACCATATATTTGGAATGAAATTATAACTTCGGATTTCAGTATTTCTTATGTGTCGTAACATTAAAAATGCCTGAGTTATTGGCATACTATTTTATTTTGACCTTCTTAAAATGTATAGTTAAATATAGATAATTGAGTTTCTTTAACAAATTGAACAGACAATTTTACTCAATTAGTTAACAATTACGTCCCGTCTAATCAGTGATTTAACGCCGGAAATATACCCGAAAGTGAAAAGGTCAATCAACTAGTGTTATTTGAATCATTTCTGTCGCTCTAAACAGTTTCGATAAGTATTCTGTCAAATAGCATAATACTTAATACTCTGAATATATCTGAAGGTCCCTAACCCCAACGATGACGTTCATGGAGACAAGAATCAAGCTCCTCTCTAAGCGTCAGTGTTTTCAGACATGATGATCATAAAAAATTATTATTTTGAAAATTACTATATGAAAATATGTATGATAATGGACAGCTATTCAATCGGCTATGTAAGCTTTGCTGGTGATCACAACCACGTTTAAACGTTTAAAGCTGGTTCTTTCATATGGTATTGGCCATACATCACTTTAAAACGATTCAAATGTACAAAGCGCGAGACGGCCTATAGTCTTTTTCATAAATGACGCATCTATAGCTTTAAATGTAGTCTGCAGCTATAGCCTCTATTACCCGGAATGTATTGTACAACACATTGCCAATTGAAATGCAAGAAATATGAGGAATCTTCTTCAAATTATTGGAATAGTTTCATAGTCTTTGCCTATCGTGGTAATAACAAGATGGATGAGTTATCTGACCGCTGCGCAGCGTCTTTACATGAATAACATAGTCATAAGTTTTCGTGCTTTTGCATTTTACAAAACTTTTCCATAATCAACGTTTTTCACAATTAAAAAAGACAAAACCTTTGAGTTTAGGCCTTTTGAACGCGAAATGTTTGGTCATCAGCTGATTATGCTTTAACTGTCTTGCTTTGAATTAGTCTACAAATATTGAAACTAATCAGATAACTCAAACCTTTAATTGCTAACCTGATACAATGATTTAATGTCAAGATATATTCAATCAACTGAATTGTGTGTCAGTACTATTTGTTTTTCCCCAACACTGATTTATCGTCTTGATTTAATAAAAACCATTAATTTCTATTGCATGTCAGCACGCTTTCTAAGGATGGAAAACATTGCTATTTTCCAATGGCGTGAGAGTTCCTAGTGTAAGGGTTATAAGAATTAGATTGTTGGATTTCATTTAGCACTCTAAAAAATTAGAATACCAGGCTTCTCAATGAAAACTTAGATTTTAGTTCATATGACAAATATTGCGACGCAATCTTTTGTGAAGCGATTTAAAAGCATTGTTGCTAAGCTTCAACAAATCAAAGGCTTTGAAACAGATGCATTATTGTCACTTTTTAATTTTTTCATCAGCAAGATTTATAGGCAGTATCCTTTTAATCAAAGTGCTCATTTGAAGATTGTTGATCATTTAAAGGCTTTTACAATCTTTAAAATGCAATCCTTTAATCTATGTGAAAATGCGTATAAACTTTGTAAATTTCCCGAATTTCTATCATGAAATGCATGAAGTATATGTTGACTGTATGTTGATGTTACATGTACATGTATATGTGTATGGGCCAGTGATCTTAATATATTATTATGATGACGATTTCTGCAAGAGCCTAGTTATATCTATGTAAGTGATTGGTATATTGATATTTGTTCATATTGATTTTTCCGTGACTAATTTAATTCAAATAGGCTAATTTAAGGTTTTTACATTTCTACATGTTTAAGTTTTCAAATGAGCGTTAAATCAGTTGGCATTTATTTTCCTAACTCCATAACTTGTCATCGATGCAGTTCTATGTAAGCACACTCAAAGCCTGCCTTAATGAACACAAAAAACGCTATCTTTTCTTAAGGGAATCGATGGGTTTTGATGCATGGAACCATACACTGAAAAAGTCTATACTAAAAGTCTAGACTGGTAAGTAAAATCACAGAATAGGAAATTTCATCCATAATCACTAATCAGAGAATTTTTTTACTGTCTTCATTAATGTAGGGGGTGTACGCTTGTATTCATGACAGTCACGTTGGAAGTTGTTATGAGGTCAGCTTAAGTACGTTCATCGATTGGTTTTAATTTTATACATACATTAAGGACTTATGGATGTGCAACTGCTTAAAGGCATTTTAGAGGTAAAGAACTGTAGAAAATGATAAAACTATCATTTAACGAAAGTGACCGGTGTTTATTCTCCTAATATTTGAACCCTACATTTTCTTGAAAATGACACTTTAGAAGTAAAAAGTTCTCTGCAGCTGTGGTTACTCATAAGGGGTTTGGTGCTCTAAGCATCTGCCTTCTTCAACTGGATTATCAAGAGTTGATGTTGATAAGTCTTCAATCACGTTTCGAATCCAAAAGCTTAAGAAACATTAACAATTTATTTATGTTATACTTGTAACCAAATATGAATTTACTTCTAATTCGGTCCTGATGGTTAGATATGTAGATTACTATTACTGACCTACTCCTTTGCTGTTTTCAAGAGGGTATTTTTCTGAGAGACATTCCTACTGGATTGTAATTTTGTATTTGTAGCGACAAGATTTCTTGTTGAGTTGCATATAGATCTACTATTTGTATTATTAGGAACTGGCTTTAAGCCATCCAATCTCAAGACAGTTTGGCAATAAACACTACTCACCGTAAATGCACAATAAGTATGATTCCGTACAGTTTAAGACTTAACATCAAGGCCACTAACTTAAATATCAAGACATCATTACTTACATGAATACTACGTGTGTCATCGTGGTCTTTACAGCAGATTGTTAAAAAAAATGACTACACTATATGAATTTTTTCAATGACCATTATCAGAAATTTTCAAGGAAACCTCAACAACAAAATACTCTGCAAGTAAACGTTACATTAACACGTAGGTACAAAACTAATTATTAAAACATTGACCTAAGATTAAAAACTTGATTAAAGCAATTGTGACTAGATTTGTGTAAACAATGGTGTGTCATCTTTGTTAGGAGTCTGCCTT
Organism: Phorcus lineatus; assembly: GCA_921293015.1. NCBI lineage: Eukaryota > Metazoa > Mollusca > Gastropoda > Trochida > Trochidae > Phorcus > Phorcus lineatus. Next base: position 11,617,942 of record OV121083.1, read on the forward strand.
TGAAACATGATAAACACATTGCAAAGCAAATACATAATGTTTTATAGAGAAACAACAAACATCGCAAAAAATTTCAGGACGAAAAATTGCCCCACCCCCTCCCCCTCCCCACCCTTGTTGAAATAAAACCTGTGAAATGTGCTTATATCATAGGAATATCTTTGTGAAGACCAAGCAAGACAGCACTGAAAAAATACATTAAAAGCGGAAATTAAAACGCAAAGGGTCAAAATGTTTAAAAAATTATTTATTTGCCAAATAATGCTCGACTGCATCAGGAATGTATCAAACGATGACACAATGTAGACTACATGGGATAGCAAACTGTTGGAAATATTTTCAATTCATTCTATGCTTGTTATTTCGCATTAGGTTTCAATGATCAAATAGCATTTATGCATCCACAAATATCACCTTTCAGAAAGCTTTCAGGAGTTTTGCTTCAAGGATTTAAACAACTAAAGCAGTTAATCATGTTATATTCATTATGGAAAATATTGTCATCTCTGTTGAGAATCTAATAACTTTGTAACATGTCCAACACTTGTTTTTGTAAAGCTAATATATGAGTGTTATAAATAAAACAACAGACATGATAAAAAAAACATTTAGAGCGGAACAACTTTGTTAGTTACCCTCCTGTTCGATGACAACTACGAACAGTGCTTATTATCAAAGTAATATTCTTTTAAAAAGCAAGAAGTCACTAAAACTTTACGTTGCTATCTGATATTCAAACACAAAGTGTCGATATGCTTATCTTTCATTGCCCCCAGTGCTCTACTGCATTGAGAATATATCAAACCATGGAACAATGAAGACAACATCATATAAAAAAGTATTTCTGCAGGGACAAGATGCATCGAATGAATGTGTTTTCTATTCACTCTTTTATGTTTTTTCGTACTGGGATTCAAATGATCAAAGAGTATTTATACAATTACGAATATAAACTTTCTGAAAGCTTTCATGAGTTTTGCTTCAAGGAGTCAAGCAGTTAATACCGGTCAAGCATGTTATATCAGATTGTTTATAAAAGCAATCTGCAGTGTTTAGATTCTTAAAACTTTAATGATATCATCATCGTATAAATCTAGAATCGGAAGTTCACTTTTCACAGTTCACTGTTATGCAACACCAACTTCGGTTGTGGGTTGAAGAATAACAATGTAATGTAATGTAATGTAAGTTTTAAGGAGCTACATTATGGATGTACTGAATGTGGAAAATGCTATTATCACACCAGAATGTGTAGCTTCCCCCACATAGCTTGAAATTGCCCCAGTCTCTATCACTTGCTAATGTAAACCTTCTGCCAACCAGACAACTCCGTGTTTTGATTGCAGCGCCCTCTACGGCGAAGGTTGCCTTTCTCATATAAATTCTCATTGAGTATTGCCACCCGTCGAAGCATTCTAGGCGACATGCAGAGAAAAGTATGGGAAATGCGGCAAGGCCTATCTTAGCTATAGCTAGTCTTAGCTATGAATGTTATGATAGATTTGTATAAAGAGTTCAGGCGAGTTTATTCATCTTATTGCCTTGTATATCTATATTGACTGAAAGATATTTCAGAAATGGAAAATTGACAATTTACAAAACTTCATCAGCACATTTGTATGTCATCTCTAGTCTGCAAACTGGTTGACATATCGTTCAGTACCAATTATTAAAGAGCCTGATGGTATTGATGTTGGACTTTTCCCCAGATATAAAACTGAAACATATATATTGTGTACATTACAGCCGTATATTATTGTAGATAGGATAAATTTCAAGAAATGATAAGACATTAATTAATATATATATATATATATATATATATATATATATATTACTCAAAATAAGTATGGGAACACTTCTGTATTTGCTCCTAAAACCAATCGGAAACAAAAGCCAGGCATCAGTGTTTTAAATTCCTTATTGACAGAATATAAAGAAAGAGAAAATCAAGAAAGAAGCACCACAAATAAAAAAAATAAGAAGTGGTGATGTCAAGAATGGGTCAGTGGGGTCAGTGGGGTCAAAAAGATAAAAGTCAGTATCCTCATCTCCAGCAGCAATGCAGCGACATAACAACGCCTCATGGAGATCATCATTGTCTGTTACGTGTTCAATCAAATTCTTGTATCGCGATGTTTGCGATTAAATTTCAGCCAAACGAAGAGAGCCTTTCAAACTGCAGTTGGCTTTCGCTTTTCGCTAAATAGAGCCTTTTGCGATTCTGTTTAGTTTATTGCATCAAATCAAATATTTTCCTATGAATTGATATTCGCAATTCATTACAAAATTTACAATAAACTTTAAATGATTCAGTTTTGAGGGATTGGTTCGATTTTCGAAGGGATGGGCGCCGACAAATTTAATTGCCGACTCGCCTTTCAAGCGCTGTCTTTGTTTGACTCCTTTTAGAAAGTAGGTAGGTAGTTCATAGGTCACGATGCGAAGTTTTTACAGGGGTTTAAAATTTAAGTAAGGGAATGTATCACTGTCAGTACATTAACCGCCATACAGCATCTATCAACTTTAGAACGTATGAACTTGTTTGGTATATATTGAATGAAATTAACTCCAGGATTGGGCATTTCGTGCGTGTTAAAATGTTTGCGGTATTTGTATAAATGTTGACCATCCTTAAACATGATTTGTTAAATGCAGGTAATTACATTTACAACGGGAAATGGCCACTGAGTTTGATTTGACAAAGTTACAATTAGCGTCCCTTCTAATCACTCGGTTAACCCCAGGAGTACAGCCGACTGAAAATGAAGGTGAAGTCAATCAATTGATGTTTATCGAAGCACTTTAGTCACTATAATTCAGTGATATTTCTAAACTGTTTTAAAAAGTATTTTGTAAATCACCATGACACTTATAATTATCATTTGGAAAGGTGCTCTCCAACAAACTGAAGCTACTGAAGAGAATTAAGCTCCCCTGAGGATCAGTGTTTTCAGTACGAGAATCAAAATTAGTAAGTAAAGCACCAGTGAATATTTGTAAAAGAAAAGCACATTTTCGCTTTATAAAAATTGTAAAAGTGAAAGTTTTTAATGGAAAAACATGATCCCGATATGTGTAGAAGCCTCCTTTCTTTGGAAAAATTTCATATTCATTGTGAAACGGCGAGTTGTTATACATCATTATTGTAAACAAAACTTTTTCCTTTCAGAAAAGTAAATCACTTCTTTTCAGCATTTAAAATCTCTACGTCTTAAGACACAAAGTCAGGGATATCGTAAATATTTTCCCTTTTGTGACACTGATAATATAATTTCTATTGTCATTTCATACTACTAATTCATCATTACTGAATCCTTTACCAGCGTTTGATGCCCTATAAGTTCTGATATGTTCCCTACTATGACATATAAGTTCTGATCTGTTTCCTGCTATGACCTATAAGTTCTGATCTGTTTCCTGCTATGACCTATAAGTTCTGATCTGTTTCCTAAGTTCTGATCTGTTTCCTACTATGACATATAAGTTCTGATCTGTTTCCTACTATGACATATAAGTTCTGATCTGTTTCCTGCTATGACCTATAAGTTCTGATCTGTTTCCTGCTATGACCTATAAGTTTTGGTCTGTTTCCTGCTATGACCTATAAGTTTTGATCTGTTTCCTGCTATTACCTATACGTTTTGACCTGTTTCAAATCATTTAAAACATTTTTATTTTCTTCCAGATAATTTCGCACAAATAATTATGACATAAGCAAACTACATCTAATGGGTATGTTTTCAGATAATTGGGCATTTGGATTTAAAACTACCATAATAGTTGAAAATTACACAGGGTTGATGTGATATGAACTTGTGATATTGAAGCTGTTTCCCATTCGTGTATGATCAGTTATATCCGTTAAGCACATTATTTCTGGAACATGAATTTGAAGATAGAATTATTCTTAGTTCAAGCAAGTCCATTCATCTTAATACATTGGTTGTCCATATTGACTGAATGATATTTCTGAAAAATGTCAGATGTTGGTATTTTTGTTTAAGACGTAAAACTGAAACATATATATTGTGTACCTAATACATGTTATCAAATATAAGCTATGATAAAAAGAAATAAGACATTGATAATTATAGGATATCAAACGAGCTTCCCCTTTCATATCAAGTTTATTTCCCTAGTAAAATAATTTTGCTTATACAAAATTATTTCACGAGGGACATAAACTTGATATGAAAGGGGAACGAGTTTTGTATCCCATTTATTACCCACGTTTTTTTCAATGAAAACATCGTCAAATTAAAGTAAAATCTAGCTTCCCTATAGAGAAACTCAAAACGCGGATTAATACATTACACTGGTGATTGGAATGTTGGCCCCTTCACTTCGGAAAACGTACGCCGCTTTGGTGTAATGTAGTTCATTACATTTGATAAAGAAGCACATGGAAAAAAAAACTACAACTGAAAGCAAAGATCATTTAATTCATTTCATTTAAAGACTTGGTTTCAGCTACAAATCTGTAATTCAGCATAAACACGCAAAAACTGACAACATTTTGAACTGATAAACGTAACCTAAATCTCGGCTCAACGTCAGTCGGCCGTCACTCCAGGCGAGTCGTGACGTGGAGAACTGTTCCGAAACAACAGCTTAACAAGATACGTTTTGAATGGCATACTAACATTTGGCCTCAAAAGGGAATATCATTGAAATTTATGTCTCAAAAACTGTCAACTGGTAAAGAGGCTTTTCAGTCAATTGCAACTATTCTTCAGAGGACAAGTCACTGTAAACAATACCGCGACACTTGGCCATCTTTGTTTACATAAGTCCCGATAGACCTAGCAGACGAATTTTGTTACTTATTTAGATTGTATCTTTTTAAAATTTATTTACGGACATTTCAGTTATTAAAGGAAAGAAAAGCTTTGCATGTTACCACAATGAAAAATAAATTTTAATTGATTATATTATGAAAATTATTGTTTTTCGTGTGCTTAGGAACGAAAACTTATGAATGGAAATCATGAGTGAAATAGCTGATGAAAGTAATACCAGTAACGTCAAAACTCATGTATCAGCCAATCAAATCACTCGAAGGTGTTATGACACATAAGTCATAACAGATTGTTATGAAACCCCTTTACGAAGTCCCACGTGGGTAATAAATATATGTTGATTCACTGGGGACAATTTGAAAAGTACTGTATGAAAATGTGTATAAACATATAAATGTTTTCTCCCTTCGTGGTAAGGAAATAAAACACGTATAGTCTAGTTCATAGAATACACCTAGACGACAGTTATCCACCCATGTATCCGTCCACTCCCACCCGTCGGAGGCTACTTCAGGGAGTCACAACCCATCAACAACTTCAAAGAAGTGTCCACCTCAGCTCCTTCCACCAGAGGCTTCTACCCAGCTTATCAAAACACAATCATACATATCTCGTGTATAAACTTTGTCAATAAAGCCAATTGGCCTACCCCGAAATTCTACTAAATGTAATGCAACTCTAATTGTACATCCTACCTTCAATGCATTACCAATCAAAATATACCCCCTACTTCAACAGCCTTTGTTTATTGTACCACTAAATTGTATACTTACCACACGTTTTACTGCAATTACCCAATGTATATAACACTCGCATTTTATTAATCTCTCTAATTAGGGTTCATTACTACTATTGAATGTTTCCTTGCTGTGGTATATTTGTATCCCTATTCATATGTCATCCCAACTGAAGATGATTAAGCATGTACTTCGACACCTCGTGAGTTTCACAATAAAGTAGTATTTATGCAGAAAATCATGTTTTCTTTAGGTACAGGTTTATCTATTGATACAGAATTTTTTTGTAAACAGGAATTAAAAAACAAACTCCCTTTTTTATTTGTAGATATTGTAACTGTTGGATTTCTGTCAATTCCATTCGATCCTCATTCAAGTAAAGAAGAAGAAAAACATCCAGAGTAGAGCTGCAGACTTTTGGTATAGTGATGTTGACCATATTCAGCAGTCATATGATAAATGGTTGATAATTGAAAAAACACAATTAGATAGATCGTGGACAAGCATTTAGGACTTTTAAGTGTGATATCATCCCTCAATAACGTGTTTCCTTAAATCCATTTTTTAAAAGTCTTACTGTAACATTATACGGTCATAAATAAGTGAGAAATAGTTTTCTATTATCATACTTCTAACTGCAAATGGTGACAAAACCATTAATGGCAAACTTCAAAGTAATGAAAATCTGAATCAATTTATACTCGCTTGATGAGGGTATTCCCTAAACACATTGCATCGATAACTTAACATTATAAGAATCTTCAAATGCTTCTATCTGGATTTTAATGCCATGGACTTTACCACTAATTAAACATTGCAACGTTCAAACTCTATTGAAGAAAAAAATGAATTCAAAACTACAACGCAATGACCAGTGGTCATTTCCTTTTATTAGTTCTCATAAACATTAACAAGTTTGTGACATTGCCATAGTTAAGACTAGATTGAAACTACTTGTAAACTGAGATTTTTTCAGCACCAGATTAAATGGCATGTATTGCACATAGTCAAGATAAAATTTAAACTGCTGGTTAGAGTAACTTGAATACATGATATGACCCTCATGCATGTTCAAATCAAGAATTGTTTAAACTGTTACTGTGCATAATTATGATTGAACCCTTCCTTGGAATTGGTCTAAAATGTTTAAACTAATCAGATTATTATCATTAAAGCATAGCTTCGTAACATGCTTCAATATCAACATATAATGTCTTTTACTCATCGAGTCATCTTGCTTATTTACAATAATAACTTCATTTCTTTCTAATGCATGTGATAGTGTTTTCTATTGATAAACAGCATTGCTATTGCTACATTTACGTGAGAATGTCTCCTCCAAACGTTCTGAAAAAATAAATTGTTAGATTCGATGTAACAACTTTCAAGATTGTGCAGTCGAGGTTTCTCCATGACAACCTAGATCTTATTTGATCTTCATTCTTCTATCCCCAAACAGCCGCAAAAGCAATCTAAATACCATATTGTAAAGCTTCAAAAGATCAGAGGCTTTGAGACAGATGCATTGTTGTAACGTTTTTATTAACAACAAGCCTAGAGGTATCTTGCAAACCGAAATGCTGACTTAAAAGATTTTTGATTGGGCGCTTTCTATCAAGCAGACTACGTTGTTTATGTACATGAATTAATAAACTGAACAAAAGGTTTTCGTATCATATTTGAAAAATAAACAGATGATAATCTAAATATATAAAATAATCCTCATTTGGTCCGGTATGCTTAAACTAACAAAGGAGGAATCGTGGTAATAGGAAGAATGTGAATGTTTTCTGCCTCCCTTTTTATGTGAAAAAATGAATGTTTGTTATATTTTTAAAACCAGATTATTCCTGTGTTCCATTACTTTTGCATTTATCACGTGAAGATCATATGAAGACTTATGGGAACTCAACGCATAGGCTTAATGTTGTCTTAAGTTCCCACTGTGACGTTAAAGCACACATAATATTAATTTGGTTTCGTTTTAACAGTTAATGTGCATGTGCATATGTCTTAATGAACTATGCGAAGAATAAATGTAATCAATTCTTTTCAACTATTTGTACTCTTCAGACGGTATTGGTATTCCAGACAATTGACTTTGTTCAGAACAGAATTAGACGATTAGTTAGTTTCCGCCGATTTATTAGGCAGGTAGTATGGATCATTATTAGCGGCCCAAGAGAGAAATGTGATTGAAAGAAATCAAAATCTCAAATTTTAGTTTCATTGAATCACAACGTATTCATGTCCGATAATCAGCCTTTACAAAAGAAAGACGTATAATATCATACTATATCTTGAATATAAACTTTAGATAGTTGTGTATTTAAAACATGTTTGCTGCATTTAGGTAAAAACAATTGGACAAGAAACAAGTGGGTATCCCGTATAAGATTTGCGGTTGGATATTTCGTATGAATGCGAATAAAATTGTAGATAAGCAGTGGCTCCTCTCAATCGCTTCAAATAGAAGGTTGACTTAAAGTGGCAAGACAGGAGTTCAATGTTTATTACAACGCATTCATGTCCAATTATCAGCCTTTAAAAAGGAAAAACGTAGAAAATTATACAATTGTCTCTAATAAACATTTTAAACAGTTTTTTTAATTTGAAACATGTTTGATTTTTATAGGTAAGAAATTTTTTTTTTAATTGGTCATAAGTATGCATCCTCATTTAAAATTTACTGAAGGATATATCTGCAGAATACCATAGAAGTTCCAGATTGGTAGTCCCTATTTTCAATCGCTTCAAATATCATGTTGACTTACAATCGCAAGACGGGTTGCATACAAATAAATCCAGAAGGCACAAGTTAGATTCTATCAGCCAACGTTCAAAACATAGTTATTTTGTCAATATCCTCAGATGTTGAGGACCGGAGGATCACAGATAGCCAGAGTTTTATCTATCAATTTCATCATTTGTAAGTCATAGTAAATTTGATATCGAAAATAAGCAAGAATTTAGACAAAATCAACCCAAAATCGACCTTATTTCAGTATTAAATTGTTAGTCCTAGGTTTAAGTTAACAATTCACCATAGTCTCCTTAGATATAAGTATTTGCATGTCTCATAACAGTTTTCAGTAACAAAGGACATTGTTGTATATGAGAAGATCAGAAATGTCGTCTCACCAACATAGATTAATGAGGTTGCGCTTTTTCACTTTGTAAAATGGGTGACAAAAAATGGTCATGAACACATTCATTTGTATTCATTACATACCAATAATCGAGATAATGAAACAAAGATGTAAACCAATGAAAATAAGAAAATTATGGTAAATGTTTATACAAATGTATAATGTTTATGAATACTATCTACCACTATGACTTTTCTGGAAAACAATCTATTTTGTTGGTTTTGTAAAAAGGTAAAATATAATTAACCTCGCAGACACGTTCAATAAAGATAAAGTTATACTGACAAAAAACTAGAATTCATAACATCAAAAGTAGTATTAGTGGAAGTTTGACACAGACATAAATGATGTTTATGCACTAATTTTGCTGTTGTAGGACCTGATAGCAGCAATTTCTTAGTGAACATTACAATGAATTCTTATATCGTTGCACAGGAAAGACTTTCGTTACACATCAAAACTATTGCCTACCTGTTTAAAAAGAGAATAAAAAATAGATGTACTGAACACACCATGAAGTTGATTAACCTCAAGTTTGAAATGATAATGAAATGATAAATAATTTTTAAGCTGTAATAATGATGTGTCTTTTTTCCGTTGTATTAAAGGTGTTTTTTCTCACCAAGGCACGAAATAACAAGATACGATGATCTGTCATTCCGTGTCAAAATTCCGTTGTTGGTTAAATAATCCCTGCAACTATATATGTGTCTCTGTCCTTGTAAAGCAGTTAAGTACTTGGATATTAATCAATAATCAATTCATTTATTATTTCATAAGTTCTTATAAATTGTTTACATTGAAAACTTTTTTACTACTAATCTGAAATTTGGTCCTTTTGTATAGTATGTAAATGCTTTGATGATGTACTTTTTTGTGTTTGTTTACAAGCCGTTGTCACTGAGCAAATAAAAATAAGCAGAAACACAGAAACATTTTTCGATTCCCATGTGTGCAATCTTCCGAAACGCTAAGTAGGGTTTACATGTGAAAAATGCAAATTTTTCCTGTGGGTAATTTGTCTGGAGTCTGGCTTGACATGACGTTTGGGGTAAACTATATAAACAAATTACAAATATACTTGTTTTATTTCTTCATATTTTAAATCACTTATTTCAAAAAATATTTCCAGCACAATGCAGGAATTTATATAAACGAAATTCATATACACCCCTTTAATTCTTGAATAAATTGGACTTAATTTGTGTTAAAATGACCCTAGTATAACAGTCCTAGATACTCGTACAGTTTTTATGTAACAAATTTGCCATTTAAAATAACTTGGGATAAAATAAAGATGTTTTAAAGGGAGCGGGGTAGCGCAGTGGTTAGCGCGTTCGGCTTCGGATCAAGAAATCCGTGTTTCGAATTACGCCAGGGGCTCGGCAACTTTGTCTGCAGTAGAAAACTGTTCTATAGGCAGTAAGGTTAGGGTACAAGGCTACGCTGAATTTTTGGCGCAGCGCCACCCATGGTTCTAGCCGATGCTCGCATGTTTTACCGCAAGGCACAGCCTCAATGGTCTTGCGGGCTTTCTCCCTCCAATAATACTAGCAGTCTTAATATAAGTGAAATACTCTTGAAAGCTGCATTTAACCATAATCACCTCACCTCATTTTGTAAAATTGTCTGCAACCACGAATGTTTAGAAAATATCATCAAATGAAATCTGTGTAAACAGGGACAAGCACACTTAAACTTGAAACGGTGCAACTCCAAATTGAACTTCTTGTATTTTGATGCCATTTCAAGTAAATATTCAAATTGCTTTCAAACCATATCTTGCAATAGACTTTGCAATAGAATTTGTATGTATAGCATATACGTATGTTATTGGTGCAAGTAGCAAGATGAAGCTGTTTTCATAAATAACAAAAACACACCTGGAACGACGTATTGCAACATAATTTCTTCCTTGCCTTTTTCTTATGTTCTTCAACTACCAACTTATAATCAGAGCGCTTCTTGTGTTTGATTTCCTGATGGCGTCATATACCAAAAGACGTTTAAAGATGGGAGTTGTTGCTTCCTTGCTTGACACTAAGCATTACGGGGATAAAACAACGCTTAAACTGGCGCTGAACTGTGGCTGCGGGTGCTTAAGCGCAAACCGAGTTTCCTACACGTGTTTGTACTGAGGACAATAAAGAGTTGTTATAATTATCATTTACAATAATTTGAAACAGTCCCTTATCCTAAAGGAAAGCTTGTGGAAAATTCTATTTACAAAACTCTTCTTAATCAAAGTTCGTGATCAAGACCTTGCAATTGCCTTCTCAATCAATCAATCTCAAGATAAATAATCAATATCTGTGTGGATCAAATGTTAATGCTGTGCACCGAATCAGACAAGAAATTAGTTAATGCATGTAAAGATCGCACAGTGATATTCTGTTAGGCCAAGCGAAAAGTTGGCATTTCAAGAACTCATTTGAATACTCATAACATACAAATTACTCGACTATAACTGACGGGGCTAGACATGATGTTTCCAAATTTAAAGCTCATATACAGCGATTCGAAGAGCATATTTAGGTTACTAATATACAGATATTTATCAATACAATTACTAGGAAGAAGTTAGGCAACGACCGTTGAATTATACTTATATTGCTTCAATTGTGTATCGTATTCTATATTATATCGTGATGTAATTCCGTCCTTATTTCATAAGATGAGGCAAGATCTTGTCCTTTATACAATTTATTCAACTGTAGCGGTAGACTTTCAGCTATTTATTACATCAACTGGTATAGTAAGGGTTACTTGTATGGTTCTGGAAAAACGATAAAGCATGTCCGAATGTGCCAATAACAGTTATGAAGCTGAATGGGTTCATGATCATGAATATACATGCACGTGGTCATGCAAAGTGATCTTCCGAAATTCATGAAGCAAATCCGATTTTTAACATAAAGTGATGGCTATCTTTAAAATAGGAAGATTGGTGAACCTCTTCTATCCATGAATCAAGAAAGAAAGTAATGTTTTTCGATTACCTCTCTATGAAGAGAGTTTTTGACGTTTTGGAATACTAGTAATCTTTATATAGGTGGTATTCTTTGTTGATTCTCTAGTTTTTATAATCATGGGTCATGCCTTGTTCTGTAAACCGTTCAATTTGCTATTGTGAACTGGATGTGTCCGGGTTGTTGACCGATGGCTTGAGGGTGTTTTATCAGGCCAGGGAGATTTGAAGTTTGTTAAATAAACTCTAGGAACATGGAAAAACACTTTCAGATTTCTAAGTCTTACCGGAGGCATGCATCTCCAACACAAGTTTTAAGAATTTTCATTTTTATAGAGATGCGGTATAGAAATGGAATTCCATAATACCCTAATGGGTATTCAATTCATGCCCTCAGAGGATGGGTTACTTTTTTCCACATACCATATGACAAATAACAAAGATGTAAATACTTACTTTACATTACCTGAAGTTCTGTCCGTAAAATGAGAAAAAGAGACATAAATTGTAAATATCTTAAGAGTAACTGAATTGATATTTTACGTGTTTTTATAAGGCAGCCTACATTACTGGTTCCCTTCATCCTTGATCTTTTCAAGTGCCACATTCTAATCAATATCTATTCATATCCAAGATTTATTCACTGCATGACATGCTTATGTTATGAACTACCTTGCCTTGGGACACAAACTCACAGTAGTCAATCTGGTAAGTATCTTAAAAAGATTTTCCAGGTGTGGGATATGAGCCATGACATTTTATTAAGCGAAACCTCTGTTACGATAGAACGCATTTACAGGAAATAATCAATATCTTAAAGCTTGTTACTTGTAATATGCCCCCCCAGACGACCTCCAACCCATATATATGCTATAGGAATGGTAAAGGCCTTCTTGCGACATTTTTAAAACACGACTTGCTACATTCTTAGCTTACTACTCAAAACGAAAGAAATGTTATCTGCAATCATTTCCACCGAGTCCGTATCAAGGTTCATATGAATCATATACAGGTAAAATTACTCACTTTTAACAAGTAACTCGCCGATACATCAATTTGATCTGCCTGTATCATCGTATGAAAACTAACTTATTAATTATCAATTTATGAATATTATTTATAGATAAAAATGGTTTCATAAGTGATCACATCAGTCTCAATCTCCTTGTCAAACCTGTTCATTTCTATTGAACATATCATCCTTTTTTATTAAGACACGTATTTGTATGGATCGAGGATTTCATCCTATAGCTTCAAATCAATGATGCTCAATATCAGAAATGATATAGGTAGTTAAAGCATGGAAATCGCGTACAGGGATATTCATGTAAGCCAAGTGTACATCAAGCATTTCAAGATGTTATGATATATATATATATATACATTTATACCACATAAGGTTCTTCAGTAAAACACGCATCTAAATCGTGTTCACACCCTACGATTTATACATTAATTTAAAAAGAGATCAAAAGAGATAGTTTAAAGATAAGAAAATACTTTTGTATCTTTGATGTAACGTTCTGCCGACGGCGGTCGCTCTCTGTTTTTGAATTTGAGTGAGTGAGTGAGTTATTGTTTAACGCCGCTTGGGCAATATTTCAGCCATTAGCGGCGTGAGATTTAATTAAATGAAATTGATTGCAAAAGCAAAGACATGTTACAGCACGAAAGCTGTAAAAACATCAGCAAAATATCACAGAGTTGGTTAAAAACTGATATACTATGTATAAAATTCTACAACTTATCAAATAGATTGATTACCTTTAGATGGGATAAAATGCGGTGTTCACCGATTTGATTAAAAAGTTGTGAAATTGAAACATTTGTGTAAAATGTTTCCCTTACTTGTGCAGTGTCCCAGCATTCGCTTTTTGAATTTGAATCAGAATTTCGATTATGCTTTTAAGAACAATTTTGTCTACTAGCAAAACTTTACATATTCCACTTTTAAAATTAACAAAAATAAATAATAATTTCCTAGTTGAAAGTGGCAGATGGCTTGGACTACTCTAAAAGAGTATAAATTTACCATCCCGTCTATTCTTATGTTGTTACAAATAAAAAATACCCTTCATATGTAAATTTGAAATAGGACATCCTATCAATGTTAATCAGTTCTACTTAAAATGGCTAAACGACAGCCGTATAAACACTGCAAAAATGTCAAAAAATAATTAACTTCTGTCAGCTCTTGTTTCTGGAAGATTCAAATGATATGTGCGTTAGCATCATTCTTGTCTGTCTATGAAATATATGTATATTTGAAATATATTATACAACCTAGAGTGATTTTCAAAACAAAAACATTGATAGTTATTTAGTTATCCTTTGGTTTACATACAACATATGTGTACCTAATGAAAACAATTATCAATAGTGCTACAACCGCGTGTACAAGATCTTCCCTACCGTTCTTTACTCATTCTATCCTAACATAAATAGCTGTTCATATCGTCCTATGTTCATCTCTTTTTTAACTCAAGCACCTGGTCTAGAAATTGAGATTCCTGTTTGGGGTTAATCAAAGTCATATCTGCCATGTGCGACACCGTCGTATAAAATATTATTTGCAACGCCATGGTCGTTTCATTTTGAATCGTGAACAAATAGAAAGTGCAAGTCATAGTGACTGAATAATGGCATCGGTCTCGGTGTTAACGTGAAATCTTTCCATGCAAGAGGTGATTGGAACTTAGCAAAGCCATCATGTGTCAAAGCACTTATGAAGCCAATCGGCTGCTTATTTGCAGTAAAGGTATGATATCCAGTTGAAAGAAAACTGACATGTAAAGCAGTATTGTATTCTGTACTTGGCACATGAGAGAGTTAAGGACAAGTGAAGGAGAGTTAAAATATGAGAAGAAAATGACAAATGGAGCTATTCTTCACTTTTTTCTCTCTCCTGCTTATAGTACTAGTGCAGTTTTGTTTAAGAATTTGGTAAAAATGACATATAATGGTAAACATAATCGGATATCAGAAGAATAAAGACGTAATCATACGATATAGGTGCTTTTATATTGCTAAAGATTGGGATCAATTTCTAAATAACTTTTATATAACAGGTATATAATTGCTGTTAAAATAACGACACTGTAACAATTATTTTGAGAGTATTTTTAAAATTTTTTTTAGTAAATTGAAAATCTATCCATTATAATTTAGTGAGTTTAAAAAGTATTGACACATATTGTTTAACAAAGCCAAATACAACATATTATTCTCTAAGATAATATGAGGCAAAACAAAAAGAGTCATACCGGACAAGTGCGTCATACACAAAATGACAGAATGTCTACAAATATTTCAAGTATTCCGAAAATCATATCATTGCAGGGTTTTTATCGATTGATCGAAACATTAAGAATACTTATATTAGTTCTTTAGAACACACGATTAATGCCTAGGGTCAGAAAGACGATGGTACCTGACAGAAATTCTTTTGATGATCAGTTGTTTGCAAACTGAGAAATTGCATAATCATAAATATCCTTCACCATAAAACCATGAAACGTAAAATTGGCTTACCTAAAACCCAATTGATAATCAAATTTGACCTTTTGGGACGTTAGATGTAAACGTGCCCATTCTTTGAAGTGTTTAGGCCTTTATCCTTCTGCCAAATTTCATTCTAGTTTCAATGAAATAAACTTGTTGAGGTGGTGATCGCATAGCTTGAGGGTTTTCTTGCTGAACAATGAAGTTTGATGAAAACACTCTCTGAACATTGATAGTCACGTACGTTTTCTGAGCTTGTGTTGATCCAAGAAGCGATCCTGAATAGATGAATAGCGTGGGGAGCAAACCGTTAAATCCAATTTGACCCCGCGCAGCTTGTATCATCACAAACCTTATCTTTACTCAAACCAAAACCAGTTGTAAAACAATTAAATTCTGGCCTTCTTGTTTTCTGGTCCTGTCAAAAACCTCGAATTTCCGGAAGAGCGCACACGTACCATTTCCAGTCAAGCAATTCATTAACAAATCTTGTGTTTTTGTATAATGATAACTAAAATCCACGAAGAGAGTAGCAGTATTTTTCTTAAATTTAAATGTCCTTATTAAAAATTCTCTTGTTTCGCATTCAAGCAAAACATTTGTGTGTGTTTTCTATTTCTTGAATGTTTGTCTTCACAAAACATTGGCTACCCTTTGAGATTGGATATAAGATGAAAACTTTTGGAGGAGATATTCACTTCATTATGTCTATTGGAGACAATATGTTATTAATAATTTTAAGAAGTCTGTTTTAATATCGCAGACTATCAGCAAAGATTCAAATTGTAGACTACCTCTTCAAATTTAAGATCGCGCAAGAATTTTAGCTTGACAGATAAACTTTAACATGTAATAAACTGCTGTTAGTCTATACACGTCACTGGGTATGGAATTCCTGTCTTAAATCGTATTCTTTGTAGATCAATTACAACTTGCACATAACACCTTCTGCTGAATCTGTTGGTACGTAAACGACGGAAGTCATGATTGTGTTAGCAGCTGTTTCAAAATATAAAACATGAAGACAGGTGAATTGAAATTGCACATTAGTATTACTTCGTAACTCGTTTTCCTGGTTTCATCGTGCAGTACTCGAAAAAGGCATAGTTTTAAAGGGATTTCTCAAACTTTACGATCCAAATGTTTGAATTAATGGAGCATGTTATATGAAAAGGCCAAATGAATATCTCGTTGGTTGGAAAGTGCATTCCCAAAAATACTCATAAAACTAAACTAATAAGTTTTAGGCCAGGTACAGTAGTTTGAAATTTCATCTTGTATTCTGTTTGGGTTCTGTTGAGTTTTAGTCTACCGCAAAATTACAAATAATAAATTAATATAGGGCATTGTAATGCAAACTTGTGACAAAGGTTGATTCATAAACTTTATAACACTTGGAATCTTGCAGTTTGGTGATTGTTTGAACAAAAGCCAGTGATTATAGGAAAATAAGATAAGCGTTTGGAACTTCACAAACGATTAATGCTAAAATCTCTTATAATAAAAAAAGACTCACTTTAGTTAGGTAGCTCTATTATCATAAAAGACATACAATCCATGTTTCCGTAACTTAAGCTCAATCATACTTTCCTTAAGGTTGAAGTCATAGGAAATAATAGATATTGTTTTGATAAAGCCATGTAAACAGAGATGTCAGGCGTATCAGAGATATATCAAAATAAATTTCACTTTTTATTAGTTTTTCCATACTATAATTCAAGTAGAAAAATGTAGCTACCAAGCTGAATTCATACCTATGCTACACGGGAAAAAGTTAATTTGCTAATGTCTTCAAAGAATTTTGAATGCATAAGAAACCTTCGGGAAACTTATGGCAAGTTTTGGATACAACGTCGATGAAATTTTGAAAACACTGGCCTGTTTCGCGAAACACATTGAGTCAAGTAAATTTGTGTTCATTATGTCACCTGTGTATTTGGAATGTGAAAAGTGTCCCCAGTCAAACAAATAAAATATCCGCGTGTTGGATACCTGAAATATTGTTGAAAACATATTAATTCCCAACTCTATCTCTCATTCACGTTTTGAATGTGTTAATGATTTATAATAACTTTTTTTCAGCTCAGAAATACAAGACGAACCATTCATTTGATTGTCAAAAATTATGTTGATAGGTGAAAGGACGAAGATGGTCGCGCGTGGAGTAAATGTAAATTTGAAAATAAACTTCAGACGACACTTGCCGTAGGTATCAGTTTGACAGTAATGAAATGACACCATAACAAGTATCGTCTGAAGTATTTTAGTTTCAAATATATATAAATAGACTGAAGATGAATCTTTACATTTCAGTTCACTACAAACTCGGTTTCAGCCAAATGTGATCATGAGGGTATAATACATGTTGTTGCGTATTCATGACGTTATACAGTATTGCATGCAGACCGTTAAAGGGACGTCAATATGCTGTCATATGAAGTAGAGTTCAGGATTGGCTTATATCCTTTCATAAACGATAGTTCATAGAATTTCCTCTTCAGTCTGTGTACGCATTTTATAGATTGGACATATTTTTTTGCAAAGAGTGCTCAAACGGTATTTCTACGGTGGGCTAGCGTAAGGCCGTAGCAAAAGTGTACCATGTTAGAGTGCCCAATCAGGCCAAATGAATGGTTTGAGAGCTTACACATGCACAACCGTGGACAGCCGGCTGTTTCGGTCTTTCGGACCTCATCAGTATGGTGCGTGTGGAACATGGTTGGACTCTCAGCAATGCTACGTCACCAACGTATCAAAGCAATTGTATTGTGTAAAGGTTAAACTACTGAAAACCATATGTGTGTGTGGGGGGGCGGGGGGGGGGTGTGGGTGCGCGCGTGTGTGTGCTAGTTAGAGTTCTACACACATTAATGTATGTGGTTCACAAGTTAAGAAGGTTAAGAAGGCAATTCATATCTAAATCACGAGCACCCGTAACGTCATGCTGCTTCATTGACCCAGATCATTGATCTGTTAACATCGAAATTCAATACATTGGTACAAAAGACGTAAGAAGGACAAAACTTCACTTGGCTTAACATCGTTGAAACTGAATTCCAATAGCATATTGTTTCATATGAGACCAGCAACAATATAGACCGAATAAATGTTTGACAGACAACACTTCACTAAACATCACTGAAACTGAAATTCATTACAACAATATCTATCAATCTTTATATATATATATATATATATATGAAAAGTTGAATTGGTTCAAACGCAAGGTCACATATAGATTAAATATAACATACTTCACATAGTCGTTTGAAGAATCATTTTAATCCGATACTAGTATTTCGTCAATAGTATTGACTCATCAGGGATGAAACGATATGATCGTTAACATCGCGTTACAAGCGTTTTTATAACAAAATATACGTACAATGTACAAGGATATATTGTAAATTATGCTAATCAGGTGACATCATGGTTCTTCCTTGTTGGTCTTCTGATTGACACAATCACTCTCTTATGAGTTTACCCCTTGAGCAATATGTTAATGTGACATAATCCCTTTTGTTTTTAAATAGCTCAATTGTAGTTAGAGATATATGTCAGTGATTTAAGGGTAATCATCTCATTGTTTATTTAGTGAGGGTCTATAGGTGTCAATGAAGGACTCTTCAAGTCGTAAAAGTGCATTTGAGACACTGCCCATGTTAGATTTATGAAATAATTTATAGAAAGGAAATATTTTGAAATCACCATTTGCACAAGTAGAAAGATGTTTATTTACAAATAAACAGCGGTATCTGCTATCGTTATTGTGTTGTCTGTGTAAGGTTACCCTATTTGACTTGAAGAGTCCTTCATTGACACCTATAGACCCTCACTAAATAAACAATGAGATGATTACCCTTAAATCACTGACATATATCTCTAACTACAATTGAGCTATTTAAAAACAAAAGGGATTATGTCACATTAACATATTGCTCAAGGGGTAAACTCATAAGAGAGTGATTGTGTCAATCAGAAGACCAACAAGGAAGAACCATGATGTCACCTGATTAGCATAATTTACAATATATCTTTGTACATTGTAAGTATATTTTGTTATAAAAACGCTTGTAACGCGATGTTAACGATCATATCGTTTCATCCCTGATGAGTCAATACTATTGACGAAATACTAGTATCGGATTAAAATGATTCTTCAAACGACTATGTGAAGTATGTTATATTTAATCTATATATATATATATATACACTACACCCATAAACAAACTACCCCCTTTCTAGAAATTTCTAGAACGTATCTAGAACGTATCTAGAAACTTTCTAGAACGGATCTAGAAACTTTCTAGAACGGATCTAGAAACTTTCTAGAAACTTTCTAGAACATATCTAGAAACTTTCTAGAAATTTCTAGAAATTTCGAGTTTTTATTTTTTGAGAGATATTCAAATTATTTTGATTTTTTCTGAAACTGTATGTTATCTTTTGCACAATTTGAAAAGATGAACTGCTTATGTTAATTAGGAAAGAAGATATTCAATGTTAAAGTTTCCCTCCTCTACAACGCATCCTCATTATAACGCTACGTACTGCTTACGCACTTCCGGCTCCCACTAATGAGCTGTAACGCGTCTGGTCTTGCATTAAGAATTGGTTGCATTGGCATATGCAATGTGTTTGACAATTTCTATGGTTGTAATTGATTGTTTATTGCTTATTGTTTATCTCATATCTTGATATTAAAGTTGGTGTATCTGAGATAGTAAACCCATGCTGTTAACATTGATCGTCAGTTCAAGTCAACAACTTAAGTCAGCGTACAGCTTTGCCTTCAAAATGGTTTTGATTAGGTTTATAATCAAAGCCCTTTATCACCTCAAAAGATAACGTACGTACTATCTATCTGAGTAGTCTATGTTTTTTTCATGTACGTCAAAAGCATTGATCTTTCTTATATGCAAAAGGAATTAGTAAATTACGTTTCTCTCTCAGTTCGTAATATTCAATCTGAAAACTTAACATAAGTGCAAAGAAACGTTATGAAATAAATAGGTGAATGAGATAAAAATAAAACAAAGAAAAACATTCTTGTTCGTTTAATATAGGTTATATTTGAAGTAAATATGCAAATCAAAAATACCCTCGTTTCTTCAAAGACTAACATATTATAATCGAATTGGTTATAGGGGGATTGAATAGTGCAAAGAACCTCTGCTTGCTCTTCAGGAAATGAAAATATTGTAAGAGATAGTTCTCTGTCTCTACATGAAAATATGAAGGCAACATTTACACGTTATAATGACATATCGGAATGTTGAGAAAAAAAGGTTTTCTAGGTGTAAGCAAGCATGCGCTTTTGACGTTTAATTCAATCATGAAAGTATTCGCAGTTTTAACTAAGCAATTGTCGTCGGTCACATCAACTTGTCGCCGTTCTAGTTTGTCTTAAGCTTTTTTTTCCCTCGCCGTCATCTTTGTTAATAGTGTGCGCGCTTACTACATGTACGACTACAATGCTTTGGGTCTGACAATAGTAAACTCGAACTATATTCAGACTGTTGAAACACCGTTACTAATTTGTTCAATTTATCGGCTCAATTGGGGTTGACTAAATTACAAACACATTAAGTGCATGTCTTTCTACGGATAATCTTAGGAAGTATCTTTTAATTTGTGGAAGATGAAGGTACGCTCATCCTTGTCGCGTCGTTTTATTTGACAACATAATTATAAGAGCCATGCCGATGTCCACTCACATGGTGAGTAGAGCGTCACAGTAATTCTCCAAGGTGTATGTTCATATACTGAGTAGTGAAACACTGTGACAACATATTCAAGATTCGATCAAAATAATGTTGAATTGTTTCATTATCCATGGTATGGTTTAAAGGTTTAAACATATTTTTATTCCAGAAGTGTGTTTGCTTCATAAACTTTTTCTTGAGAGACGATATATCAGATTTCCTCCATTCTATAAGCTTGTTAGTAATACTGAGTAGTAACGGATTGGAACAACATACATTTGGATAAAACAATTGATCTTTAGTATGAAAACTATATATTTATGTGTAAACTTTTATAAATGATAAACTTGTTTAAATAGCGAACAATATATTTTGCTGTTTAAAGTTCGTCGTGGGGTGTTTACATTCTATAAATGCAGTAAATCTCACATTGATATATGAAAAACGGCCATATAAATGTCAGGACGTCGACATTTTGCATACATTTTACATGTTGTAGTTAAAAGTCCTAATTAATCATGCAAATCAATATTTACATTGGTGTTTGATGTAAATAGGTTTTAAAAATTACGTTTGAATCATTGACGCGCGTCCAGTTATCGATCACAAATCAAAGATTTAACCTGTTTTATTGTCACTATACTGAACTGATAAGCACTAAGATGCTAAATTTTGGAAATAACCATCCCTTCTTGATAAAATAACACTATATATGAAGTTTGGCATATTTAACTCTAACAACATACTGTGTGGCCCTTTAACTGTTCAACGTTTTACAGTTCTGCTTTTGGAACTATGCCAAACAGAGAGATACAAAACTGAACGAAACAAATCACTTATATAACCTACTGTAAATGATCATTATCGTTCACCTTCATTTCCTTTTTGACCTTCATGAAAAAAGAAAATGATGAAGGTATGATGAATGCCCGTTCGTTCCTCATCCCCACAAGTACAATTTAATATGTTATAAATCAATAATGTTTTAAACTATAACGGCATTTTATGTCCATGTGTTTAAAGAAATATATCAGTTTGTATTATAATTTAATAACAACTCAGTCATATTGACATGTACGCAGTGTTATGTTATTCACATATTTATATGTATTTAATTATATAAGAAAACAACATAGAGATAATCATTCTACTGTCGATGGTTTCTGCGTATTGATAGGAACAAAGTAGAAATTACATTCCTTTTCCCGTTACGATTTCATGTAGAAAAATGGATTCAGATGTATAACCGCTTTGCTGGTAACGTCGGTGTTAGTAATCTACATTAGAATATGACATGTTTTGTAAGTTTGCAAACAGTCATTTTAAAGTGACACAGGGTATGTTTTATGATTTTTCATAACACAGATAATAGCTCAAAGATCATGGGTCCTTCGTGAGGTTCTAATCGTCCCCCTAAACATTCATTTTTATCTCTAAAATGCCAAAATCAAGGAATGCTTTCCTGTTTTTAAATTTGGAAACGGCAATATGTATGTTTAAAAGTTTAAACTTTTTGGTCACATTTACATGTTCATTACTCAACACTTATTAAACACTACAAACCCATATTTGTATTTTTGTCTGCTGTAAATAAGTTTCCAAAATAACGTTTTGCTCAATGTCGCACGCCATTGTCCGTTTTTCATCACACATTACGACTGAAAATTGCTTATTGTCGCTATACTTAACTGATAAAAATCGGGTTGCCGAATTTCATAAACCACAACTACTTATCGATGCAATTAACACCATTTAGAAAGTTTGACATATTTGACTCCAATAACATTTTATTATGCCCCTTTAACCAAAAAGGAAATCAACAAGACAAGACATAGCGTCGGTACTATCATGTAACTTGTGAGTTTAAGTTGAAGTTTGTTCGACTGTGTAAGTTATGGCGAAAAACAAACATATAAAGTCGTCAAATACTTAACGGGATATATCAAGCCTTACTATCTCTTTCACTCTTTCAAATACGAAAGATTTTTAAAGGAATGATGACGAGTGACTGCAATACTAATTATTGTTTTACGAGCAATATACTCAGTGAACCGTATCTCCCTAACAGGCAAGTGTACGGAGAAGCGTAACCTGGAAAGAATATGTCGTAATTTCAAAGGTTTCAGTTTGAATTAACAGTGTATTCTGCAATACACAAACGGGCTGCCGAGACGTGAATGCTCATCTTTTTCTGCAGACTAAAACGCCTAATCATCTTACGCAATTCAGTCTACGACAGGGGACATATCTATTACCATTAGACGGTAGAGGCTGCAGTTTTAAACACATTAATCATATTCAAAGTAATATAATTCGTTATTTATAAACATAAATGTTATATCTCGCCTCGAAAAAACATATACGGTTAAAAATTATTATTTTCATTAATTTTATGCAATAAGAAATCAAAATTAATGAACACACGGCGTATTTGACTTGCTGCAGAATCAAACCATACAAAGTTACTTGGAACGATGAATGAACAGTTGTTGAACTTTCATAGCTGCCATGTCTATCTTCGACATCTTTAAATTAAAACGGTTATTTATTTCGAAACATACTAATACGTCAAATGGATAATTTTCTTATATCCATGTATTTCCACGACGGACAAGACTCCGTTCACTGTATCCAGCGTCAAATGGTGTTGCATATAACGGTGTGGACGATATAAGAGGGTGGCAGCGGAGTTGATAAATTGTGCCTAAACAAAATCATGAAAGACTACAGCATGGAAATATGTATCCAAAAGCCGTTACCGATAAAGACGACCGTTAGTTTTGGTCATAAGCTGTGTTGCACCGACAAATCTTGAAACGTTAGCGTTATGTAAATCTCGTTTAATGGGAGAGTACCGACTGTGTTGAAGATGAGATGCTTGTTTTTATTGAAATATTTTTATTTATGAAAATGTACAATTCATGAATTGATTGTCCAACAAGCTCCCAGGTGCTTATTTTAAGGCCACTCCGAAGAAATTACATATGAGAAAGAATATAAAATTTTGTGAAAGTTACACACATCTTATTGCGATCATAGGTTCAAAGAAAGTGGTTATGCAAAAATAACATTTCGCTTGTTTGGCAGTCATCATGAAATGTCAAATCGATCATTTTTCATTATGTATGATGAATAGAATTCAACAATCTAGTAATAAGAGCGATGTACATCCCCGTAGTACAGTTTTTATACTTAATTCTTTCAGATAAAAGAAACTTTTCTGTCTTTATCTATGTACTTTTGGCATGTGAAGAAATAGTGAACAGCGTTTTCGACTGGGTGACCACATGCAGGAACAGGTGTGGCTTTCTATGATATGTCTGTTTACTTATCAGCGTTCAAGTCACCACAGAGGCCGAGAGTGGATAATCTAGCAAATTCATTTAAATTAACAATTTTACTGCCAGGAGTTAAATAATTCCATAGTTTTATCGTGTCAGGAAAAACGTTCTTGCATTTAACCCTGTCCTACATGTTACTGTCCGAACGGATTAATTTTCTCTGAATTTGTCGTTATTGTTAGGTGTTGTAGGTAGATGGTTACATAGATATGCAGGCGCGGGGTTATTTTTCCTTTTGAAAAACGTTCTCGATTTAGACATGTCTACGTTCCGACAGGTTGTTCATAAATACTGTTTGGCGATCCATCGAATTGCACTTGTGTGATTTTGTGCCGATCCGTGGAATATATAAACACTGGGAAAAGCTTATAACGAGCGGTAAGCGGGTTGTGAGAAGATGTTATTTTTTAACTGGGCACCTACAAGTTCACCTCATACACTCGTAAACAAATAAAACAGTCTTAGAGAGGGAAGTGAATTGACAATGTTTATTCCAGCTCGTCAACTGAAGACACGGGAGAAGAGCGAGATTACAGTTACTGTTTTGACCAGACTTTCCAAGTACTATATAACTTCCTTGAAGTGCTATAAACTACGTATGTCGGCGATCTCTTACATAATATCTTTATTATCATTTCCCGTTCCGAGACAGCTGTGTTTTATTGCTGTACGCCTCGCTGGCTGGTTGATTAATTAGATAACATCATTGTTGAATGAAGCTTTACCGGTTCGTTCATGCATGGTATAGCGTCTGATAAGCTAGGTGGAATATGATACCGTATCTATGACAAAATGTAATTTATGCGGTTTTTATTATGTTCAATCTTAATCCAATTATATATTTTAATTTCATTATCTTATAAATGCCAAAAGCATGTATCCATCTACTTTGAATTGACGAAAAAATAAATAATGATAAGTCAATCCAGCATTAGGACAAGATAATGTTTATTGTACTTTTACTGAATTGAATCTATCATTAATGATGGCACAGAACGTTGGTGACCCTTTCTCTGTAAGAATGGTAAATACGTTAACCGGCACTGCCAGGTTTGTAAATATCATTTTTAAGTATTTCTGATTCTTATCCATTGTTGATCAGAAACCCATATCGGAACGCATGACGCTCGAGGTGAATCCCCTGTCGATAGTAATGAAATAATGAAAATTTTAAATCAACTCCGATTATATCATCATTAGATTGCCCTTAAAGTTTCACTGGTAAATAGTTAACTCAAATGCGATTTTATACACAGTAATGTAAGAAACACTGAACCAGACCTTTCATAACAGCTGTCTTTAAAACATGTTAAAGATAAATTTGTATATATGTATGCCTTTATATTGTTAACATAACATACACATTATTAATATAGCGTAATCACTATTTTAATTTGGCCAGTTGCAGTACATTGTCTTGAGAGATGTTTTGATTTATCAACAAGCTTGTTCACCATTCCTATGCCGTTTTCTATATGTAATAAAAAGTTTATCCATCAAGTGATAATGTTATATTGCGGAACGATTGTTCTACTTCGCGCATTATATAAAAAACCGATGTCTGTACGCACACTTGCATTTCATGCTTCTTTTACAAAACCTCGCATTTTTAAGTTGGTTAGCGTAGGCATTTTCCTTTTAGTATTGAATGATAAAAACACCATTTGTTAAGCAGTTTTCTTGAGGCTTTAGGACTTTAGATTTATATGTGACAGTGGCTATCACTTTGAAAACGCCTTACATTTCTTCATCACTTGTCCAAATGTTGATGACAAAAGACTAAAGGCATATTTCTTTCAAAAAGGGTTTAATCTGTCGTCAATTCTATTTGGTCACCCGGGCTCATCAAAAGAGGCTAACCAAGGACTTTTGAAATCTGTTAATAATTGTATCACTTTATCAAAAAGATTTTCGGAATTCAACAAACGTTTTCCTATGTGCCCTGCCTTGCTGAAACAATCAAACAACATGTAGTTATGTACTTATCAGCGGTATGAAATAAGTTTGTAAATTTGTATTGTTTCATTGAAAAGTGTCTAATATAATCATGCACCTAAAGTGTCCTGCTTACTGTATGTATTTATTCATTCGTCCATATGTACGTCACTCTTTATGTAATAGTATGTTTGTTAAGAAGGGATATTTATATAATGAAATAAAATATGTTTAAACAATGATATAATTCATGTAGTGACAGATTTACACATATCCCCAATGCATCTTCCTTCATAAGCTCGCATACATTATCTATAAAAAGGCCATCGCAATGTATATAAGTTATGTCAACTATAATTACTTATTTTATTAATGCTTTATTGCAAAGTTATATATTACATATAAGTGTTATATTGAACGACATCAAAAACCAACATTATGCGTCGGAACATCTTGAAGACGAGCGATCGAATTAGCGCTGATCAGTGAGGTGCTAATATACGACGTGCGCTAAATATAGACTGCCCCTTGTGCAGCGGTAAGAGGAGCGTTAAAACGAGGAAATTTTAAAGTTCAATATTAATCATCTCTCTTTCTATTGATGAAATCTTGTTCAAAATATTCACAATAGGCAAAGTAAACATGAGGAGTTTGAATCAGGTTATAATTTTTGAATATTTTGAGAATAGTGAAAACTCGAAATTTCTAGAAATTTCTAGAAAGTTTCTAGATACGTTCTAGAAAGTATCTAGTTACGTTCTAGAAAGTTTCTAGATACGTTCTAGAAAGTTTCTAGTGCGTATCTAGTGCGTATCTAGTGTGTTTCTAGTGTGTTTCTAGATACGGGGTATGTTTCTTTATTGCTGTACTGTATATATACATGTATATATGTTACGAAAAATCTGGGGTATATCACAATCTATACATAGGGAAAAAAGTTCAGCACCCCCAAGTTTTTCACCAGTAAGGTTTGTCTAAGAATAAAGAGGACCACATTGCAATAAAAGTAAGTGTATGATATGATAGAATCATAATTTTACAATTTAAGAACGTAATTTCATTAAGATATCGTTTCGGATATTTTGAATAATTGCAGTTATACAAATTGGTAATTTTGAGATCAAAAGGTGAATATGTTCAGAAAGTCAATATTTTTTGTTTTAATGTGTATTATTCCATTATTTCTATTCCATTGATCAAACTTCATTATGGATCTCTTAAGCAAAAGTCACTAGTTACAGCAGTATGGACCTCCAAAATCTCATTTTTTGGAAAATGACCCATTCATAAAAAGGGACTAAATGGGGCAGTTTTAACCGTAACAACGACTACAAAGCAAAATGAAGTATAGGGTTACTGAATCAAAGTTAAAGAAGACCAACTTTATTCCAAAATCGTCTGGTTATGGCCATTTTCTAAAAATTATGGAAAATTCTTATCAAATTTCAAAACCCAATAATGTCCTTATTGTGAAGGATACATGATTTTTTAAAGTGTAAAATTGTACCTGTTAACAAAATTGTTGTTCATGACAACTAACATCAGAATCCATCGCATACTTTTGACAAACGGACGATAGTTATTTTGGGTGAAAAATCAGTACCATTACGTTTTTTATCTTAAGTTCTCAAAATGTCATCATGTATGATAATTTTATAGATACGAAGTCACGAAAAACTTTAGTTTCTATGTCAAGGGGATCCATTTAGTCATATTGTCGTATTTTTCTCCACAGATGCATTTTGCAATTTTGAAAATAGGGGGGTGCTTAACTTTGTTCTCTATGTATATATCACAGGACTCAAAGCGCACCTTAAAGTCAAACTGAGGGGGTATAGGGGTCGATTCCCAGATTGTGAAGGGCTCGCAGCTCACCTTTATTAAACTGAGAGGGTATAGCAGTCGATTCTCAGATTATGAAGGGCTCACAGATCGGCTTTATGTCAAACTGAGGGAGTATAGGAGTCAATTCTCAGATTGTGAAGAGCTTACAGCTCACCTATATATGAAACTGAGAGGGTATATAGGAGTCGATTTTCAGATTGTGAAGGGCTCACATCTCGCCTATCTGTCAAACTGACGGAGTATAAGGATCGATTCTCAGATTGTGAAGGGCTCACAGCTCGTCTTTATGTCAAACTGAGGGGGTATAGTGGCCGATTCCCAGATTGTGATGGGCTCACAGCTCACCTTTATTAAAACTGAGAGGGTATAGCAGTCGATTCTCAGATTGTGAATGGCTCACAGGTCGGCTTTATGTCAAACTGAGGCAGCATAGGGGTCAATTCTCAGATTATGAAGGGCTTACAGCTCACCTATATATGAAACTGAGAGGGTATATAGGAGTCGATTCTCAGATATTGTGAAGAGCTCACAACTCGCCTATATGTCAAACTGACGGAGTTTAGGGATCGTTTCTCAGATTGTGAAGGGCTCATAGTTCGTCTTTATGTCAAACTGAGGGAGTATAGGGGCCGATTCCTAGATTGTGAAGGGCTCACAACTCGCCTACATGTCAAACTGACGGAATATAGGGATCGATTCCTAGATTTTTAAGGACTCAATAGTCAATCTTTATTTGCACTTATAGGCCACAGGCCTGTAGCACAATGTGCATACAATATGTTCAGGCAGGATAGAGTACATTTTTTCTGAGTAAAAAGGCATAGTATAGAAACATTGACAGATTTTCTAAATGTGCTTTGTTAGAGTAAGTTAATAGAGATATAAATTTATAAATATTAGGGTGTGTAAAGTAATATTTCTTAATGTACTTATTTCTCAAAGTGAGGTAGGCAGGGCAGACACAAAGGAAATGATATTCATCTTCAATAAGATTTAAATTACACATTTTACAAATTCTATCTTCTCTTTTTAGTCCAATATATCTGCCGGTTTCTATTAGTAAATCATGCGATGAGCAACGGAATTTTGCAATTGAGATTCTATATTTCCGGATATTCAAATGCGATAAATAGCTTTCATCTTGTATAGATTGCTTAAACATTCTAAAATAAAAACATTTATTTGATACAGATAGATGGTCAAGCCAATTTTGTAAATAAATATCTTGTAATCTTTGTTTAAATGAGATAAGAAACTTTGTATGAGAGTCTATGTGTTGTTCCAGCCATATATAACCAAAACCAGTAGAAAATAGTAAATCTTTAACATCTGTAACCCAATTGCGTTTTCCATTTCTATCATACAAAGTCATCATATTGTAACATTTTTTGGGTAATCTATAACATGGCATATTTAATACTTTCAACCAATATTTTATTACTTTCATTTTTGCCTCTATTGATAACGGAAATCTACCACACTCACCGTAGACCATTACGTTTGAGGTTGCTGTTTTCACACCGAGAAATCTTTTAATTGCATATAAATGTACCTTTTCTATTACATGAAATGTCTGGAGTCCCCAAATTTCGGAACCATAAAGAAGCATTGGACTTATCTTAGCATCAAAAATTCTAAAAAAGGACTGATGTGACAAGTTACCTAAAATATAAATATGTCTCATAATGCCAATTAATATTTTCTTTGCTTGGGTCGATGCATTTTTTGCATGTAGAGACCACGATAAGTGACTTGTAAAATAAACTCCTAAATATTTATAAGATGTAGTTATTTGAATAAGTTCACCTTTATAATACCATTTTTCATTTGCAGCAAGTTTACCCCCATTCTTAAAGACAATTACCTTAGTTTTATCGTAATTAACTCTTAGTTTCCATTCATTACAATACGTTTCCAATTCATTTATTTCTGCCTGTAATCCTCGTACAGTGCTAGAGAAGAGAATTATATCATCAGCAAATAGAAGGAGAAATAATTGAACTATATCTGGATGTAACTGAATACCATTTGAACAGTTTTCATGTATCTGTATTGCTAACTCATTGATAAAGAAAGAAAATAGGAATGGGCTCAATATAAATCCTTGTCTTACACCTATTTGGCTTTCAAATGTATCAGATATTATATTATTGTTTCTAACACACATTTTGACATTGTCATAAATACTCCTTAACAGTTTACCCATTTTGATGCTAACACAATTATTATCAAGAAGAGTCCACAATTTCTCTCTGTCAACTGAATCAAAAGCCTTTGCAAAGTCTACAAAGAGAACATAGAATTTAGAACCTTTAGTATTTAAATATCTCTGAATTAGTGAATTTAGGACAAATATGTTGTCAGTAGTAGTGTATCCTTTCCTAAAACCAGCTTGGGACTCGGTTATCTTATCATATGATTCTGCCCAGAATACCAAACGTTTATTTATAATGGCAGTGAATATTTTACTAAATACACTTAAAAGGGTAATACCTCTATAATTTCCAGTTTCATTTTTATCCCCTTGCTTATGAATGGGTATAATGATGCCAACCGACCATGAATGGGGAAAAACTCCATTTTCGAGGATGACATTAAACACTAATTCAAGATAAGGTATTAAAATATCTGATGAGTGTAGGAAAAATTCTGAAATAGTATTGTCAAGTCCAGGAGATTTATTCAGTTTCAGTTTTGTAATGCTATCTAGAATTTCTTCTCGTGATATTGGAGCGTCAAGAATGTCATTGGCCATTGAGTTATCCAATACTTGATGATTATTCTTATCTGACTGATCAACTGTATGATTATCTATGTTATCATTTACTTCAGATGTAGTAGAAAATAATTGTTTGAAATACGAATACCATTCGTTAATCTCAATGTCATTTCTTTGGCTTGTTCTATTATTCAATCTTTTCAGAGAGAACCAAAACTGTTTAGAATTGTGAATACTAGTTTCTATTTCTTGTTGCTTCAATTTCAAATATGCATATCGTTTTTGTTTACAGACTGCAGTATACTTATTTCTTATGGAGTGGTAATCTTCTAAAGAGCGACTATCTTTAATTTTGCGAAACCTATTAAGATATTTGCATCTTTCCTTTTTCAATTTCTCACACTCTACATCATGCCAAGTTTGAATTCTGTTTATTCTCTTACCAGTTTGTTTTTTCATATCACTGGCGGCTGTACAAAGTGCTTGTACAATAAGATCTATGCTTTTATCAATATTTGTAAATACGAAATCTGCTGAAGCGCACCTTAAAGTCAAACTGAGGGGGTAAAGGGGTCGATTCTCAGATTGTGAAGAGCTCACAGCTCACCTTTATTAAACTGAGAGGGTATAGCAGTCGATTCTCAGATTGTGAATGGCTCACAGATCGGCTTTATGTCAAACTGAGGCAGCATAGGGGTCAATTCTCAGATTGTGAAGGGCTTATAGCTCACCTATATATGAAACTGAGAGGGTATATAGGTGTCGACTCTCAGATATTGTGAAGAGCTCACAACTCGCCTATATGTCAAACTGAGGGGGTATAGGGGTTGATTCCCAGATTGTGAAGGGCTCACAGTTAATCTATATTTAAACTGAGAGGGTATAGGAGTCAATTCTGAGATTGTGAATGGCTCATAGCTCGCCTATATATGAAACTGAAAGGGTAAAGGAGTCGATTCTCAGATTGTGAAGGGCTCATAGGTCGTCTTTACGTCATATATACGGGGGTATAGAAGCATGTTTACACAGATGAAAATGGAAAATGAAGATGGAAAATGGCAGCATCATATTGAAAATATACTACGCAAAGCAAGTCCACTTATTGTTGTTAGTAAATCCCTCCTGTTCTTGTGGAAACATTCTTTTCACTACTTCTTTAAATGCCCACTATATGATAGATTCCGATCAAATTAATTCTTTTTTAAAAATGATAAAACATTAAAATCTACCTTAGCGGCGACAAATCCTTGTCACAGAATGCTAACGAATCCCTAATAATATATGTGTATCATTTCATAAATGATACCAACCGATTTTTATAGCTCTTTAATTAAATCCGGTCCAAATGCAAAGGTAGAGAATGCTTAATATGAATTTGATTTTAGTAAGAATAATTGCAAATATATATTTTCACCAATGTACTTGATATCTTAATCGTTTCATGTTTGTTTCAGGAGAAGCATTTATACAGGCATTTGCTGCCTGTTTGCTAATCCTTTTTGAATATATATATACTCTGAATGTTGTGTATTACATGTTTCATGGAAATTAAACACTGTTTAAATCACACAGAAGAAATTAGTTGTTTGCCACTCCCGTCACTATGGTCGCAGCACGGAGTAGAGATGATGCCATTATGGTTGAGTCCCGGTCTGCCTACATCCCATTCTGCCTACAGCCCAATTTGCCTACAAAAAAAATGTAGGCAGACTGGGACATAAGTTAACACCCCTAAAATAATGGGCATGACCCAAGTATCTGAGTCAAACCAAACAAGTGGACTGAGTAGAAGGATTAGTTCATTTAAAAAATTGAAATATTTGTGGAACATCCTGATAAAAGATTAAGCAATCCGTTACTTCTCTCTTTTGAAAACATAACACTTTGATCAAAGAAAATCCTGTTTTTATAACAAAATAGTTTCTAATAAATTAAATAGTTCACAATAGTAGCATACTCCAATGTTTTGATAGGGGATTAAAAAATCAGTGACTTCTCTGTCTAAGCGAACATAACATCTTGATCAAAGGAGAGTGTGTGTTTATTAGTAAATAATGAGAGAAATTGTGAAATTTGTTAAAGGGATTAGTTAATTAACAATGATCACATGCTTCAAAATGCAATGCTTTATAAGCTGGGTGAAAATGTTGTCTTCAGTCAAAATGGCTAACCTTCAGAGAGTTGAGTTCATCATGTCACAGTCAGGAGGTAAACAGATTCTTCATGCAGGCTTTCGCTACAAACTGAATGTGAAGCGCCACTGGAAGTGTGTCGTCAGAGGATGCAAAGGAAGATGCAGCACCATCGGAGACCACATCACTTCCGTGACAGACCATCGTCATCCCGTTCTTGAGAGTGAAGATGAGGTCCGACTGCTCAGCAGACTACGTCAAAGATCCCGTGATGAGATTGGCTCAGTTCAGCAGATCTACAATGAAGAAGTTGCAACACTAGACATTGCCACTGCTGCCGCCATGTCATCCTTCCCCAGCGTCAAGTCATCTCCCTATCGTCATCGCTCTAGAGTTCTTCCGCCACTTCCACAGACATTGGCAGATGTCGACCTTCAAGGATCCTGGACCGAAACAGATGGCAGACAGTTCCTGGTGGTCGATGATGGCATTGACAACAAGATCCTGGTGTTTGCGACAACCGAGATGCTGAACATCATGAGTGAAGCCGACACTCTCTACATGGACGGGACATTCTTTGTGTGCCCCAGTCTGTGGCACCAGATGTATGCTGTTCACTGTCTGGTGTCTGGCAAGATGTTTCCTATAGCCATTTCCCTGCTTCCAAACAAGACTCGAGACACCTACACAAGACTCTTCACTCACATCAAGGAAGCAGTGGCAGCAACAACAGGGATGGACCTCTCACCAGAGTTTGTGCAGACAGACTACGAAGCGGCAGCTATTGGTGCTGTCCAGACAGTATTTCCAGATGCTGAAGTCAGGGGATGCTTTTTTCACTTCACTCAAGCCCCGTGGCGTCAAGTTGGTGAGAAAGGCCTAGCAGTTGACTACAAGAATGACCCAGCAGTCCAGAAACACATCCGTCGTGCTGCAGCCCTCCCTCTACTGCCACCTGACCAAGTCCAAGATGCCTGGATGGAGGTGATGGAAGATGGCCCAGACGGAGACCGAATCACTGCCATCAACGACTACATCACAGCCACCTGGGTCGACGATGATGCCAGTTTCCCCATCCGATTGTGGAACCAGTACCTGAACACAGGCCCCCGTACCAACAACCACCTTGAGGGTTTTCACAATGGACTGAAGAAGGCCATCAGGAAACACCACCCCAACCTGTACGAGTTTGTGACGGCCATCAAGAAGCAGGAAACCACCTACAGAAGGACCAGACTCCAGACTGAAAATGGAGGAACAGTGCGACCCCGCGCAGTGTACAGGAACCTGGACCAGCGACTGCAACGACTGAAGCAGCAACTTGCAACCGGCAGGAAGACAGTACTCCAGTTCCTTGATGCCGCTGGACACTTTGTGAAACTGCAGTAACTCTGAGTGTGACTTGTGAAATCTGACTTGTACAAAGCTGTAAAATAGTAAAAATGTGAAATGTTTCAAGTATTGGATTGAATTGTATCTCTGGTACCTAAGTGGTACTTCAATGTGAAACAGTCTAATAAATCACTAGTGCTGTATCTATGCAATATTGTTGATGGAAGATACCATTACTTCAGAGGTATGCACATGACTATTCACCCATGAAATGCCGTGCACCAGACCGTAACATGTTGTTTTAACAGTGTAGGCAGAATGGGATGTAGGCAGACCGGGAACATGCCGCCATTATATGACTCTTCTTGCAGCGTAGTAAATAATCCACTCCAAATAAAATATTCTTAAAATACTGAATCATGAACAGATAATAAATAAATCAAATAAACCATTTCCTTGTAAAATTCACAAACCGATATAACGGAAACTATTAAAAACGTTACAGAAAAACATGTGTCAAAATGTTGACCATAGTGTGAACGAAGAGCAATTAAACATTTTACTCCAGTCAATTCATTATTGCATAAGTATTTTCCCAATGATATCGTGCGATAGATAAACATAAAATTACAGAGAGGAAGTTAATGTGATTGTACGCGAATTTACGCGCAAGTCTGAGTAGAGACGCGACACACTGACACGTTGCTTTGATAAGCAGACCCAGCTAGACATCTGGTCTAATTATTCACGACAACACAAAATGCTAACTGTTCGATTATTATAAATTTTATAAATTCATATATTATAACTTTTTAGGAAATGTGCCCAGATATTTTCTAATTTTACTAGTTTTACCGATGCTTTAAAGTTTTACGTTCTTTTTATTGTTTTACACACTGCCAGGACCTGCAATCTATCTTATCAAAACGCCGTCATCTTTTATATTCGTAATTATGCTTTCTTACTTTTATGGTTATCTACAATATTATCCCATTATTAACGTATGTACAGTTTTATATTTATTTTATGCATATGAATTTTATTTTGCTTTTAGTCTCTCATAAATCACCAAGTGATTGGTTGTGTACTTTTAACCGCATCTGTGCATTTTATTGCCTTTACTATGTAAATATAAAATGAATGTACACAAGTGAGACTTTAATAAATTACTTGTCTGTCTGTCTGTCTGTCATTTAAAAACTGTTCATATACAAACTCAAAAGATTAAGTAACTTTCCGATTTATGCATCTTTCGTATTAAAACTTCCAATCTCACGAACCAGGAAGAAAATGAGGGAAAAAGGTAACAGTTATCAAGTTTCCATAATGAAGAATAAATATAAGAATCAGAGTTTGTTGTCTTTGATGTTTGAAAGTTTTTTAGCATCACGAGACTATTTCCTTCATTGTACCCTGTAAGTGTAAGTGTCTATGCAAGTAATTCATACCAAAGGAGATTAGTGTTTTGTGTTGATACAGATAGTAATTATGCTCACCTAACTTAAGTCAAATAAGCGAGAATGAAGAAATAAATTTCAGTGTAATTAACTTTTCAGATTATAAGTTTTCATAGTGAATTGTTATTTATTGATTTCCATATGCAAACCTTTGACACATATAAGAAATAATTCTTACTTCTACATTAATAGCAACACCCTCAAAACAGTGTTATACGGGTTACCGCAAACTATGATTAATGAAAATCAAAAATCTCAGAATCGATATACAAATTTAGTTTTCTACCTCCACATATTAACACTATTTGAGTTGAACCCTCAACTAGCTAAAAAAAAAAACACAAAAACAAGCGCAATGCCCTTCACAATCTAGAATCAACCCCTATACTCACTCAGATTGACATAAAGGTGAGCTATGAGCCCTTCACAATCTGAGAATAGATCCCTATTTTCGCTCAGTTTGACATATAGACGCGCTATGAGCCCTTCACAATCTAGGAATCGGCCCCTATACTCCCTCAGTTTCACATAATGACGATATCTTAGCCCTTCACAATCTGAGAATCGACCCTTATACTCCCTCAGTTTGAGTTAAAGGCGAGCACTGAGCCCTTCACAATCTAGTAATCGACCCATATACTCCCTCAGTTTGTTTATAGGCAGGCTATGAGCCCATCACAATCTGAGATTCGACTGCTATACCTTCTCAGTTTAAATAAAGATGAGCTATGAGCCTTCATAATCTGAGAATAGAATAGAATAGAATAGCGGTGAGCCCTTCACAATCTAGGAATCGGTCCCTATATTCCCTTAGTTTCATATAATGACGATATCTGAGCCCTTCACTATCTAGGAATCGTCCCCTATACTCCCTCTGTTTGAAATGAAAGCAAGCTGTGAGCACTTCACAATCTGAGAATAGATCCATATAATCCCTCAGTTGGACATATAAACGCGCTGTGAGCCCTTCACAATCTAAAAGTAAATCCTTATACTCCCTTAGTTTGACATATAGGCGAGCGGTGAGCCCTTCACAATCTAGGAATCGGCCCCTATATTCCCTTAGTTTCATATAATGACGATATCTGAGCCCTTCACAATCTAGGAATCGTCCCCTATACTCCTTCTGTTTGACATGAAAGCGAGCTGTGAGCCCTTCACAATCTGAGAATAGATCCATATAATCCCTCAGTTTGCATATAGACGCACTGTGAGCCATTCACAATCTAGGAATCGGCCACTATAATGCCTCTGTTTGACATAAAACCGAGCTGTGAGCCCTTCTCAATCTGAAAATAAATCCTCATAAATCGTCAGTTTGACATATAGACGCGCTGTGAGCCCTTCACAATCTATGAATCGGCCCCTATACTCCCTCAGTTTCACAAAATGACGATATCCGAGCCCTTCACAATCTGAGAAACGACCTCTATTTCCTCTCAGTTTAAATGAAGGTGAGCTATGAGCCTTCACAATCTGAGTATAGATCCCTGTACTCTGACAGTTTGACATTAGCGCGAGCTATGAACCCTTCACACTCTGAGAATTGACCCATATACTCCGTCAGTTTGACATATAGGCGAGCTGTGAGCCCTTCACAATCTATGAATCGGCCCCTATATTCCCTCAGTATCACATAATGACGATATCTGAGCCCATCACAATCTGAGAATCGACTGCTATACCCTCTCAGTTTAAATAAAGGTGAGCTATGAGCCTTCACAATCTGAGAATGGACCCATATACTCCGTCAGTTCGACATGTAGGCGAGCGGTGAGCTTCACAATCTAGGAATCGGCCCCTATATTCCATTAGCTTCATATAATGATGATATCTGAGCCCTTCACAATCTAGGAATCTTCCCCTATACTCCCTCTTTTTGCTTTCAAAGCGAGCTGTAAGTGCATCACAATCAAATAATAGATCCCTATACTCCCTCAGTTTGACATGAAGACGCGCTGTGAGCTCTTCACAATCTAGGAATCGGCTCTTATACTCCCTCAGTTTCACATAATGACGATATCTTAACCCTTCACAATCTGAGAATAGACCCCTATAGTCCCTCAGTTTGACATAAAGCCGATCTGTGAGCCATTCACAATCTGAGAATCGACTGCTATACCATCTCAGTTTTAATAAAGGTGAGCTGTGAGCCCATCACAATCTGGGAATCGGCCACTATACCCCCTCAGTTTGACATAAAGACGAGCTATGAGCCCTTCACAATCTGAGAATCGATCCCTATACCCCGTCAGTTTGACATATAGGCAAAATGTGAGCCCTTCACAATCTAGGAGTCAACCCTTACATCCCCTAAGTTTGACATAAAGACGAGCTGAATGTCCTTCACAATCTGGGAATCGGCTCCCATACCCTTTCATTTTGAAAAAGAGACAAGCTGATTGCTCATCACAAGCTAGGAATCGATCCTTATACTTGCTAAATAGAAAAACCTTAATAAGCTAAATAATTCCTATTTCATAATGATGAAAACACTACTAAAACACAAATTCCCAGATTGTGATCATTCCCAGATTGTTCAGGTCTCACAATTTGCAGATTGTTTAAACAATCTAGGAATGAAGAAAATTCCTAGATTGTTCGAACAATCTGCAGATTGTGATCATTCCAAGATTGCACGGAACATATATATTATATATTCTTTAAAAATAAGAAACTGAAGATTGGTCATTACCAACCGGTTTCACAACATAGTGATCATCAGGGTAACTTATACATTGTGTAGCTAATGGTATAGCGGAACAAATGGCAAGGGACGTAATTCATGAAGTTTTGATACATAAACCATGAACATTTCACCTTTACATCTATATAAATATATATTGTGCAATGGACAATATTTGTAATGACTGATTAACCAATAAACGGTGTTATGCTAGTCTGAATTTCACAACATTTATACAAACACAGTCACTGTAAATAGCACGAGTCTAACTTGCGTGTTTTGATAAAGCGTGTCCTAGCCCGATTAAGAGATTTAAATTTCTGCCTGTAATCAACTATTTTGAGTCGTTTTTAGCTTAAAAAGTGTTGCAGATCTGTAGTTGTGAAGGAATGTTAATGAAAAAGCGTTTCATTAAAAACGATTGTTTGTATGAAATACCAATAAGTCCACCAAATCAAGTTCAAGAGAAAGGGGACATGGAAGGAAGAAGAACGACCTCGTGGTCGTGAAGGACAGAAGTGACGCAGGTGGTAGAGGAGACGCCGCTATGTCACACTTAGAATTTGAAGTGAGACTAGGGGTACCGGCAGGCGAGAAAGAGTGTCCTAATGTTGTTCTACATTTTTATTATTAGAATGAAAGGTTGGATAATAGGCAGGAGGTTCGAAAATGTTTTTACTGGAGAAACCTGATTGATGGTCTCGATAATGAAAATATGATGGTGCTGAAGGCTTAGATTTGTGGAAAATCCTTTTCTGAAGAAGTTAAGGAAATAAGAATTATGGTAAATAAAAACTAATACACCAGTGTTAGAGATCAAATTGGTCGATTTCACTGGTACGTCAAACAGTCAAAGAGTTACATTTATCTTATGAAAACTATGTCAGTCATGGATCTGAAGAGAGGTCCAGAAGGCAAAGAGCCACCAGATTGTTTAACAGTAGATTTAAGGTTTTCGTGTCCAATATCAGGCCGTAAATAGCCTTAATGAGATATATGAAATGGTAAAGATAGGTTTGATTAGGTATTTCGAATTTGCCTTTAACTGAAATACCACCACTTGACTCAATAACTTGTCGTTGTGTGGTGGTTTGCGCGCTTCAGAGACCCCGAGAGCTAAGCCAGCTGGAGCGTATATGCTCCTGGTAGGGTCACCCAAGCTGGACCGGTCGACGGGTAGAAGCCAGACCAAATTTGAGTCTTTCTAAAACATGTTGTCTATCTCTCACTTTGCCTTTCTTTCCGTCTTTTTCCCTCATTCTGTCGATCCCTTTCTCCGTATCTGTCCACTCTCTTTTGGAAGCTTGTCATCCACGTGTTTAATAACTGAAATATTGTTGAAAGCACGTTAAAGTCGTAGTCTCATTTTTGTAAGGCAACTAAATTGAACTAATTATTCTTCACGAACAAAATCTGATCACTAACACAAATATTTCCTGTGCATTTGCAAAGATTTTCATTTTTATGCCCGTTTTACAGTTTTGGATGAAGCAGCTTTTTGGCGTATGCCGTTTCAGACCGATGAGGTACCGAATCAAGTGCAATCCCATCGCGAATACGAAACACCGGAAATCTAGTATTCGCAGCGCAGATACTTATGACAGATGCATTCTTCATTGAGTTTACCACCTTTTTGTTATTTCTTTATTTGAAAAAGCGTAAGCTATTAGCTATTTTCATTTGATATTCAGCTGGGAAATTTTATGTGTTCTACGTCACGGCCTTAGCGAAATGACGTGGTAAGGACTAACGCTCGCAAAAGACATAATATTAGGGTAGGTTAGGGTAGTTTGAATTTCATTATTGAGGGCTAGAATGCCTGAAAGTTGTTGCAAACGTCAGGGGAAAGATTTCTGTAAGTGATGAACTATTGTCCGACATTTATTACAATTTTCCTTGCAAAAATGAGACTATGACTTTAAACCCCAACTCCCACACTTAACTGAAATATGTACTATAATTACGCAGCTTGTCACTATCTGGAAATACACCCAAACGGAGCCTTCTGAAAAATTATGTTTGATTTATTTTTTGAAAGGAAAGGTAGTGCATTGTGTTTATTTGCTGTTACACCTGACGCACACTGATGATTATTTGTGCACAGAATTCCATCCACGTGTCTGCCATGTTTTATTTGCCGAAGATTATCACTTGTAAATTGTGGATTTCCTGTATTCTTCACACATTGCATATGTGTATTTGGATATATTTCTCGAGCATCTTATTATTTCAATTTAAACAGCAAATTTTAAAAGATTTATGTCGTAAATTTCTTTTCAAAGTTTTATAGATTCTTCATGCAGGCTTTCGCTACAAACTGAATGTGAAGCGCCACTGGAAGTGTGTCGTCAGAGGATGCAAAGGAAGATGCAGCACCATCGGAGACCACATCACTTCCGTGACAGACCATCGTCATCCCGTTCTTGAGAGTGAAGATGAGGTCCGACTGCTCAGCAGACTACGTCAAAGATCCCGTGATGAGATTGGCTCAGTTCAGCAGATCTACAATGAAGAAGTTGCAACACTAGACATTGCCACTGCTGCCACCATGTCATCCTTCCCCAGCGTCAAGTCATCTCCCTATCGTCATCGCTCTAGAGTTCTTCCGCCACTTCCACAGACATTGGCAGATGTCGACCTTCAAGGATCCTGGACCGAAACAGATGGCAGACAGTTCCTGGTGGTCGATGATGGCATTGACAACAAGATCCTGGTGTTTGCGACAACCGAGATGCTGAACAATATGAGTGAAGCCGACACTCTCTACATGGACGGGACATTCTTTGTGTGCCCCAGTCTGTGGCACCAGATGTATGCTGTTCACTGTCTGGTGTCTGGCAAGATGTATCCTATAGCCATTTCCCTGCTTCCAAACAAGACTCGAGACACCTACACAAGACTCTTCACTCACATCAAGGAAGCAGTGGCAGCAACAACAGGGATGGACCTCTCACCAGAGTTTGTGCAGACAGACTACGAAGCGGCAGCTATTGGTGCTGTCCAGACAGTATTTCCAGATGCTGAAGTCAGGGGATGCTTTTTTCACTTCACTCAAGCCCCGTGGCGTCAAGTTGGTGAGAAAGGCCTAGCAGTTGACTACAAGAATGACCCAGCAGTCCAGAAACACATCCGTCGTGCTGCAGCCCTCCCTCTACTGCCACCTGACCAAGTCCAAGATGCCTGGATGGAGGTGATGGAAGATGGCCCAGACGGAGACCGAATCACTGCCATCAACGACTACATCACAGCCACCTGGGTCGACGATAATGCCAGTTTCCCCATCCGATTGTGGAACCAGTACCTGAACACAGGCCCCCGTACCAACAACCACCTTGAGGGTTTTCACAATGGACTGAAGAAGGCCATCAGGAAACACCACCCCAACCTGTACGAGTTTGTGACGGCCATCAAGAAGCAGGAAACCACCTACAGAAGGACCAGACTCCAGACTGAAAATGGAGGAACAGTGCGACCCCGCGCAGTGTACAGGAACCTGGACCAGCGACTGCAACGACTGAAGCAGCAACTTGCAACCGGCAGGAAGACAGTACTCCAGTTCCTTGATGCCGCTGGACACTTTGTGAAACTGCAGTAACTCTGAGTTTGACTTGTGAAATCTGACTTGTACAAAGCTGTAAAATAGTAAAAATGTGAAATGTTTCAAGTATTGGATTGAATTGTATCTCTGGTACCTAAGTGGTACTTCAATGTGAAACAGTCTAATAAATCACTAGTGCTGTATCTATGCAATATTGTTGATGGAAGATACCATTACTTCAGAGGTATGCACATGACTATTCACCCATGAAAAGCCGTGCACCAGACCGTAACATGTTGTTTTAACAGTGTAGGCAGAATGGGATGTAGGCAGACCGGGAACATGCCGCCATTATATGACTCTTCTTGCAGCGTAGTAAATAATCCACTCCAAATAAAATATTCTTAAAATACTGAATCATGAACAGATAATAAATAAATCAAATAAACCATTTCCTTGTAAAATTCACAAACCGATATAACGGAAACTATTAAAAACGTTACAGAAAAACATGTGTCAAAATGTTGACCATAGTGTGAACGAAGAGCAATTAAACATTTTACTCCAGTCAATTCATTATTGCATAAGTATTTTCCCAATGATATCGTGCAATAGAT
Source organism: Phorcus lineatus (assembly GCA_921293015.1). Classification (NCBI taxonomy): domain Eukaryota; kingdom Metazoa; phylum Mollusca; class Gastropoda; order Trochida; family Trochidae; genus Phorcus; species Phorcus lineatus. The sequence goes on from OV121083.1 coordinate 11,660,406, forward strand.
AAACATAAAATTACAGAGAGGAAGTTAATGTGATTGTACGCGAATTTACGCGCAAGTCTGAGTAGAGACGCGACACACTGACACGTTGCTTTGATAAGCAGACCCAGCTAGACATCTGGTCTAATTATTCACGACAACACAAAATGCTAACTGTTCGATTATTATAAATTTTATAAATTCATATATTATAACTTTTTAGGAAATGTGCCCAGATATTTTCTAATTTTACTAGTTTTACCGATGCTTTAAAGTTTTACGTTCTTTTTATTGTTTTACACACTGCCAGGACCTGCAATCTTATCTTATCAAAACGCCGTCATCTTTTATATTCGTAATTATGCTTTCTTACTTTTATGGTTATCTACAATATTATCCCATTATTAACGTATGTACAGTTTTATATTTATTTTATGCATATGAATTTTATTTTGCTTTTAGTCTCTCATAAATCACCAAGTGATTGGTTGTGTACTTTTAACCGCATCTGTGCATTTTATTGCCTTTACTATGTAAATATAAAATGAATGTACACAAGTGAGACTTTAATAAAATACTTGTCTGTCTGTCTGTCTGTCATTTAAAAACTGTTCATATACAAACTCAAAAGATTAAGTAACTTTCCGATTTATGCATCTTTCGTATTAAAACTTCCAATCTCACGAACCAGGAAGAAAATGAGGGAAAAAGGTAACAGTTATCAAGTTTCCATAATGAAGAATAAATATAAGAATCAGAGTTTGTTGTCTTTGATGTTTGAAAGTTTTTTAGCATCACGAGACTATTTCCTTCATTGTACCCTGTAAGTGTAAGTGTCTATGCAAGTAATTCATACCAAAGGAGATTAGTGTTTTGTGTTGATACAGATAGTAATTATGCTCACCTAACTTAAGTCAAATAAGCGAGAATGAAGAAATAAATTTCAGTGTAATTAACTTTTCAGATTATAAGTTTTCATAGTGAATTGTTATTTATTGATTTCCATATGCAAACCTTTGACACATATAAGAAATAATTCTTACTTCTACATTAATAGCAACACCCTCAAAACAGTGTTATACGGGTTACCGCAAACTATGATTAATGAAAATCAAAAATCTCAGAATCGATATACAAATTTAGTTTTCTACCTCCACATATTAACACTATTTGAGTTGAACCCTCAACTAGCTAAAAAAAAACACACAAAAACAAGCGCAATGCCCTTCACAATCTAGAATCAACCCCTATACTCACTCAGATTGACATAAAGGTGAGCTATGAGCCCTTCACAATCTGAGAATAGATCCCTATTTTCGCTCAGTTTGACATATAGACGCGCTATGAGCCCTTCACAATCTAGGAATCGGCCCCTATACTCCCTCAGTTTCACATAATGACGATATCTTAGCCCTTCACAATCTGAGAATCGACCCTTATACTCCCTCAGTTTGAGTTAAAGGCGAGCACTGAGCCCTTCACAATCTAGTAATCGACCCATATACTCCCTCAGTTTGTTTATAGGCAGGCTATGAGCCCATCACAATCTGAGATTCGACTGCTATACCTTCTCAGTTTAAATAAAGATGAGCTATGAGCCTTCATAATCTGAGAATAGAATAGAATAGAATAGCGGTGAGCCCTTCACAATCTGAGAATAGATCCATATAATCCCTCAGTTGGACATATAAACGCGCTGTGAGCCCTTCACAATCTAAAAGTAAATCCTTATACTCCCTTAGTTTGACATATAGGCGAGCGGTGAGCCCTTCACAATCTAGGAATCGGCCCCTATATTCCCTTAGTTTCATATAATGACGATATCTGAGCCCTTCACAATCTAGGAATCGTCCCCTATACTCCTTCTGTTTGACATGAAAGCGAGCTGTGAGCCCTTCACAATCTGAGAATAGATCCATATAATCCCTCAGTTTGCATATAGACGCACTGTGAGCCATTCACAATCTAGGAATCGCCCACTATAATGCCTCTGTTTGACATAAAACCGAGCTGTGAGCCCTTCTCAATCTGAAAATAAATCCTCATAAATCGTCAGTTTGACATATAGACGCGCTGTGAGCCCTTCACAATCTATGAATCGGCCCCTATACTCCCTCAGTTTCACAAAATGACGATATCCGAGCCCTTCACAATCTGAGAAACGACCTCTATTTCCTCTCAGTTTAAATGAAGGTGAGCTATGAGCCTTCACAATCTGAGTATAGATCCCTGTACTCTGACAGTTTGACATTAGCGCGAGCTATGAACCCTTCACACTCTGAGAATTGACCCATATACTCCGTCAGTTTGACATACAGGCGAGCTGTGAGCCCTTCACAATCTATGAATCGGCCCCTATATTCCCTCAGTATCACATAATGACGATATCTGAGCCCATCACAATCTGAGAATCGACTGCTATACCCTCTCAGTTTAAATAAAGGTGAGCTATGAGCCTTCACAATCTGAGAATGGACCCATATACTCCGTCAGTTCGACATGTAGGCGAGCGGTGAGCTTCACAATCTAGGAATCGGCCCCTATATTCCATTAGCTTCATATAATGATGATATCTGAGCCCTTCACAATCTAGGAATCTTCCCCTATACTCCCTCTTTTTGCTTTCAAAGCGAGCTGTAAGTGCATCACAATCAGATAATAGATCCCTATACTCCCTCAGTTTGACATGAAGACGCGCTGTGAGCTCTTCACAATCTAGGAATCGGCTCTTATACTCCCTCAGTTTCACATAATGACGATATCTTAACCCTTCACAATCTGAGAATAGACCCCTATAGTCCCTCAGTTTGACATAAAGCCGATCTGTGAGCCATTCACAATCTGAGAATCGACTGCTATACCCTCTCAGTTTTAATAAAGGTGAGCTGTGAGCCCATCACAATCTGGGAATCGGCCACTATACCCCCTCAGTTTGACATAAAGACGAGCTATGAGCCCTTCACAATCTGAGAATCGATCCCTATACCCCGTCAGTTTGACATATAGGCAAAATGTGAGCCCTTCACAATCTAGGAGTCAACCCTTACATCCCCTAAGTTTGACATAAAGACGAGCTGAATGTCCTTCACAATCTGGGAATCGGCTCCCATACCCTTTCATTTTGAAAAAGAGACAAGCTGATTGCTCATCACAAGCTAGGAATCGATCCTTATACTTGCTAAATAGAAAAACCTTAATAAGCTAAATAATTCCTATTTCATAATGATGAAAACACTACTAAAACACAAATTCCCAGATTGTGATCATTCCCAGATTGTTCAGGTCTCACAATTTGCAGATTGTTTAAACAATCTAGGAATGAAGAAAATTCCTAGATTGTTCGAACAATCTGCAGATTGTGATCATTCCAAGATTGCACGGAACATATATATTATATATTCTTTAAAAATAAGAAACTGAAGATTGGTCATTACCAACCGGTTTCACAACATAGTGATCATCAGGGTAACTTATACATTGTGTAGCTAATGGTATAGCGGAACAAATGGCAAGGGACGTAATTCATGAATTTTTGATACATAAACCATGAACATTTAACCTTTACATCTATATAAATATATATTGTGCAATGGACAATATTTGTAATGACTGATTAACCAATAAACGGTGTTATGCTAGTCTGAATTTCACAACATTTATACAAACACAGTCACTGTAAATAGCACGAGTCTAACTTGCGTGTTTTGATAAAGCGTGTCCTAGCCCGACTAAGAGATTTAAATTTCTGCCTGTAATCAACTATTTTGAGTCGTTTTTAGCTTAAAAAGTGTTGCAGATCTGTAGTTGTGAAGGAATGTTAATGAAAAAGCGTTTCATTAAAAACGATTGTTTGTATGAAATACCAATCAGTCCACCAAATCAAGTTCAAGAGAAAGGGGACATGGAAGGAAGAAGAACGACCTCGTGGTCGTGAAGGACAGAAGTGACGCAGGTGGTAGAGGAGACGCCGCTATGTCACACTTAGAATTTGAAGTGAGACTAGGGGTACCGGCAGGCGAGAAAGAGTGTCCTAATGTTGTTCTACATTTTTATTATTAGAATGAAAGGTTGGATAATAGGCAGGAGGTTCAAAAATGTTTTTACTGGAGAAACCTGATTGATGGTCTCGATAATGAAAATATGATGGTGCTGAAGGCTTAGATTTGTGGAAAATCCTTTTCTGAAGAAGTTAAGGAAATAAGAATTATGGTAAATAAAAACTAATACACCAGTGTTAGAGATCAAATTGGTCGATTTCACTGGTACGTCAAACAGTCAAAGAGTTACATTTATCTTATGAAAACTATGTCAGTCATGGATCTGAAGAGAGGTCCAGAAGGCAAAGAGCCACCAGATTGTTTAACAGTAGATTTAAGGTTTTCGTGTCCAATATCAGGCCGTAAATAGCCTTAATGAGATATATGAAATGGTAAAGATAGGTTTGATTAGGTATTTCGAATTTGCCTTTAACTGAAATACCACCACTTGACTCAATAACTTGTCGTTGTGTGGTGGTTTGCGCGCTTCAGAGACCCCGAGAGCTAAGCCAGCTGGAGCGTATATGCTCCTGGTAGGGTCACCCAAGCTGGACCGGTCGACGGGTAGAAGCCAGACCAAATTTGAGTCTTTCTAAAACATGTTGTCTATCTCTCACTTTGCCTTTCTTTTCGTCTTTTCCCTCATTCTGTCGATCCCTTTCTCCGTATCTGTCCACTCTCTTTTGGAAGCTTGTCATCCACGTGTTTAATAACTGAAATATTGTTGAAAGCACGTTAAAGTCGTAGTCTCATTTTTGTAAGGCAACTAAATTGAACTAATTATTCTTCACGAACAAAATCTGATCACTAACACAAATATTTCCTGTGCATTTGCAAAGATTTTCATTTTTATGCCCGTTTTACAGTTTTGGATGAAGCAGCTTTTTGGCGTATGCCGTTTCAGACCGATGAGGTACCGAATCAAGTGCAATCCCATCGCGAATACGAAACACCGGAAATCTAGTATTCGCAGCGCAGATACTTATGACAGACGCATTCTTCATTGAGTTTACCACCTTTTTGTTATTTCTTTATTTGAAAAAGCGTAAGCTATTAGCTATTTTCATTTGATATTCAGCTGGGAAATTTTATGTGTTCTACGTCACGGCCTTAGCGAAATGACGTGGTAAGGACTAACGCTCGCAAAAGACATAATATTAGGGTAGGTTAGGGTAGTTTGAATTTCATTATTGAGGGCTAGAATGCCTGAAAGTTGTTGCAAACGTCAGGGGAAAGATTTCTGTAAGTGATGAACTATTGTTCGACATTTATTACAATTTTCCTTGCAAAAATGAGACTATGACTTTAAACCCCAACTCCCACACTTAACTGAAATATGTACTATAATTACGCAGCTTGTCACTATCTGGAAATAAACCCAAACGGAGCCTTCTGAAAAATTATGTTTGATTTATTTTTTGAAAGGAAAGGTAGTGCATTGTGTTTATTTGCTGTTACACCTGACGCACACTGATGATTATTTGTGCACAGAATTCCATCCACGTGTCTGCCATGTTTTATTTGCCGAAGATTATCACTTGTAAATTGTGGATTTCCTATATTCTTCACACATTGCATATGTGTATTTGGATATATTTCTCGAGCATCTTATTATTTCAATTTAAACAGCAAATTTTAAAAGATTTATGTCGTAAATTTCTTTTCAAAGTTTTAACTGCTTCCAAATGATAATTATGTTTGTGATATGATTGAGGATGATATAATCTATTCTATCAGTGAAATATACCCTTTATTTGGCTAACCTTTATCATCATTCTTTTCAGTGGCGATATATTTTATCGTCACTCCTGGTCAAACTGACACAAGCCCGACCGGAACTACGTTTATGGATTACCTCCCTTTATAAAGGATTATCTCCCTTTGATTTGTCTGTTGTGTTAGAGGCAAATTATGGAAGAACTAAACAATGCCGAAATTACTGTTGATACCACTCGATGAGATAAACATCGTATTTGACAAACATCATTTAATATCCTCTATTTACTAAACGTAGCTTCTAACATAAATATAAGCTGTACTGATTTATTGTGAGTAGAGAGCAGCACGCCTCACGTAACTCGCAACTATTTAAACAATACGTTTGTTCACCAAGAATATATGACAGAAAAGTAAACTTCCCAAAAATCCCCTTTTTAAAAAGCAAATTTACCTAGAGGAACTCTCCATAATAATTATAGAAAAACTTTAGCCCACACTTTGACCACGATTGATGATCACGCATCTTGTAGTTTCTTGTTTATAATCTCCTCGAAGGTATTTTATCCATTCTGATAGGATGAAAGACAAACAGGCTCGATTATATAAAACTACATGTATGACAAAGAACATAAACTGACTTGTTATTAATCAAAATTGACATTGTCAGGCGTGTGGATGCATCAAACATAACATTACTAATAACTGTAGACTGTATTTATTCATCTTTCACACCTATGGAAAGAAAAGCTATTCTTAGCATTTAATAAAAGTACGATATGGACACAGCCAAAAAATGTCTATTATATTTGAAAATGAAAAAATGATTGAAAGAATATGAAAATGATTGCTTGGAAGGTTAAAACAAGCAATAAATTGGTGATTCCGCCATTCTACTTGAACCCGTTTCTTCAGCACCGCAGACATGGGGTATCGTTTCTTTGTCTTGTCAATTTGATGCTTAAGTAAATCCAATAAGGCCCTTTCATTCTAGTGCCAGACTTTGCTTTGTTAAGATTTCTTGGAGGGATTTTCACTATTTTTTAAGTACAGACCTTGTCCTGGGACTTGCTCTAGAGAAGAAAATATGGTCAAAAGAGGGGACAAGGAATTGGTGGTGCTATAATGTGAAAGAAACTTTTGATAATAATCAATGAATGGGCAACTTCAGAATGAGCAAGACAACATTTGAATTACTTTGTGGGGAACTTAAACCATCATTATCCAGACAGGGTAAAAGTGTACGGGAAGCTCTTGAACTTGATCATAAAGTGGCAATAGCACTATATTGGATGGCATCATCAGCTGAATATCGCACAATTGGAAACTTGTTCGGAGTTGGAACAGGAGTAAAAATAAATTCCATTCTCATGACACAATTTGCATAGCGTGTACAAATACGTATGTGTAAATTTACATTTACATGACCTCCTGAGGTAATGCATATTTGCTCCCAGTGCAAAAATACTTATGTGCGTAATTACGTTCTCATGACACTTTTACATACCCCAAATACATTTACATCCATAAGTAAATTTACTCACATATGTAAACCTCTGCATAAGAAAAGGGCCTAAGACGTGCGTTACATGTATCAGGTGGAAAGCTACATAATTCTAAACTAAAGATGATACAGTCTTATAAACGAATTTAAAACATAAACAAAAAGTCCCTATGCAACAGATGTACTAAACAAATCATTTCGATAATAAAAGACCCTGTTGTTAAATGAAAACATCTGGCTTTTGTTCTTAAAGAATTGTGAGAGGAGAGCAGAGATTTTCGCTTTTAATTGTTGGAAATTATATTGCATGTTCATTTTAATTAGATTGGCATTTTTCATCTTTTCGGTCAATTGTTTTAAACTTGTACATGTATGTATATATTGGTTCACTGGTGGATAGCTAGTTATCACATGACAAATATCAAACTATATTTGAATGAAGATTAAATTTTTAAATATCATGAACATCCTTTCACATTTATTATCACACTCAGTTTTTTTATAGTATATGTCCTAATCTAAAGATATGATAAAAGTTGATAATAGCAAAAACCTAATAAGTAAAAGCGTTATCTTTACAAGTTATTGAAACATGTCCTGTTTTATTAACAATAAACCGACTTATGTGTGATGCAATGTGAGAAACCAGTCTGCGTACGTGTTGTGATCACACTTCGAGATCAGTGCTCACCATCAATGAAGCGATTCTTATAGTTTTTTCATGAGCTTTCTAACGCATTCCAGTCAGATTCACATGACAATGTGCAAAGTGTCTTTCTTTATATATGTTATCTTGGATGCTTGAACACATTTTTCCGAAAGATTTCAGGATTCCGTGAGGATGGTCAGATCAAATCAACACCTTTCAACAAATGTTTGAAAGTTTTTTTTTAAAGTTTGAAATGATGCAATAAACATGGAAAAGGATAACCGTAATAGAAATATATACATGAACCAATGAGGTAACATTATACTGCGAAATTACTTATAGGTGCACGAGGATGGCTGTTCGAATACAGAAACTGGTCTGTCAAGAGTGCCAGAAAAACACGCACACAAACACACACCAACCAACACACACACACACTAACATACATACAAGCACTATTTATTATATTTCTGCCAGTACGTTCACTAAATAATCGTAGATATGCTGTGAATCCCGTTTTGAGTTAATAAATGAAATTTTTCTTCAAAACAATTGTTACAGCTAATCGAATGATGGGAGTGTTCTTTATTTCCTCCAGTTTGATCCGAACATCAATAACATTTGTACAATTATATCAATTTACACAGATACATTTATACACAAATATACAAATACATAACTTAACAAAATGAATATTCATGTAGACACATTATGGTAATATAGGGATTTATATAAGGTACATGGACATTTGTTATATTTTGTAAATGTTGTTGATCATTCTGAGTAACATTGTAATAGGTGACTTTTCAAAGCGTATACATATAGTGAGAATTGTAAAATAATGCATTCCAACGTGCTATGTTCAATGCATTTATTTAAGTCTGTTTCTCAACCAAATAAAAAGCTCTCATATCAATTTCATCTTCTACTTCAAAAACAACATAAACGTCAACTTCAAGAAGATCACAATTATCACAAAATCCAAAATACATATGCATCTCTTGTCAGGATTTAGGTTTTCACAATGTAGTACTATGTCAAATCATAGTCGAGTATATTCATTTCAGGGACAGCATTCCCTAGATATCTTTTCACGTGATTGAATTTAAATAAATGCTTATAGAGCAGTTTTATTATTAGGATGCATGTTAGATAATTGCCAAATAATGTGAGTATTTAATTTATTGTGAGCGTGCATAAAGACTTATCTTTGCATTACAGGTTTGCATTTGCGATAAATGTTCATCATGTATGGATGTATTTACAATTTTCGAAGGAAATAGACCTTCTGTAATATTTGTTCTTTATGTACATATAAACTATATTTAGAGCGTATTCACGGAAACAGTTCATTACAGGTTTAGGAGGATTTTGAAAAGGTTATTTTAGCTGCACGAAACAAGATTTTTGCAAAAATCTTACAGGAAAGTTTGCAAAGACGTCCAAAGCATGCGAGACATTTAATAATGATTGCTGCAACTGACTATTGTTCTTAATTTGTAAAATAAGAGTCTGTTGTTGATATTTTATCAGGCTCTTCGACAATACGAGGAAAATATCTTTGCGTCACAGTTCAAGTGTATCGGCTTGCTGACCTCAAATGTTCGGTAAGATTTCACGGCCATTGAAATTTGTCGTCAGTGCCATTCTCAGCCCGATTTTAACACATGTGATTAGATTGAGTAGAGACGCAGTTATTCCTTGATGTCTTGCACTGATCACTGTACAGAAGATCAAGACAAGAAGCCAAGACAGATTCTGCAATATCATTTGTAATATTAATTGAGATGATTATTTTAACAGTTGAACGACCTTTGTATATGTGTAATGTGGTGAGTATATGTGTGATTGAAGTTTGGAACGGTGTTTGCAAATATCTGATATGTTTAATTGTCTGTATGTATTATTTATATATGTCTTATGACAAATCGAATAACATGATGAAACAATTCATCACGTTTTTTCACATTACCGAGAGAACCAGTATGTTATTATCATTATTTATTAGTCAAAGGCTTAGTCATTGTGAGCATCCCGCAGTGTTTCAATTCAATAAGCAACAACGGAAACATGAAAAACTTAAGCTAGAAAATCTTAAAAACCTTAATCAGTAACGTTATAAAAACGTTTGTTTTACTATCTCAAGGTAAGGTATAGATTAGTGATTTATTATGTTTGATAGATTTTGCCATTGCTCTGTCATGCATAACTGGTACGGATATTTATTTTGCAGCTATCCTTAGACTGACCGTAGCTGATATGAACTTAAACAACTCTGCACCTGGAAGATACCTTGCCACCTGTGACCCCTGTTAGCATGTAATATAATCATTATCACTTGAGGTACTTGGAAATTATTATGTTACTACATTTACGACCCACGCTTTTTTAATGTTCCCGTGTTAACGTTCTGGGTTTTTTTTATTTGTCTTCTATATTAATAACTTGTCAGGAAAAACATCTTTGGTTAACTAGAAGTACCATAGTCACCATGCTGTTAACTATTGCAATAACTATGCTTTGAATGAAGAGGTGTATGCAAAAACTATTTGACAATTTACAGACAAGAATGAATGTCTTGTTTATCAGATACAACAGCCTTTGGTTGATATTAACTACAGAAAACATGTTAGCAGCTGTTTCAACATTCATAACCAGATGGCTGGTGAATTGAAAACGCCTTTGCCTTCGTTAGAACCCTGTGAGAGAAGACTGCGCCAACCTTTAGTTTACACTTACAGCAATACTACTGCAAAACATAACAATGCATGAAATTTGCCCTACGCCCAAAAATCGTGATGGTGGCGGTAAATACATTAAAGCATAGCTTTCCTTGTGAAATGGCAGATATAGAAAACTTGCTATGACAATCAAGTACAGATCTTTATCTTTTGATAATTATTTCTGTCAAACTTGAGCGATGAATTATCTATCGTACGGATTCCCATATATACAAATATACTGAAATAAAGTTGAACAAATAAATAAATAAAGGCCGTTTTTACCTTGAAACGATTTTTCACGATTTTTTGTTTGTTCTATAATTACTTCGTTACACTTGAATCACAAAGGCAGTTACTAATGAATGTAAGAAACACATCCAGGATTCATGGATGATAAAAACAGCTTTTATTTCATCCCAGACTGTAACTCATGGTATTACTCTGTTACAGTGTTGAACGGGCAATCTTTTAAATCGATCAGAGACTACTTGCAAATCTATTTTTAAACCTAATGTTTAACATATTCAAGAACAAGTTAATTGTGGGAGGTCTTCTAACTTCCAGGATCGTGGAATTCTGAAACAATTATAAATTTTCATTAGCATACTAAAATGTCTTTTTCTATCTCTTATAAACTTTTGAAACATTAAATCTATCCAACATTCAGAATATATGTCTCTAACAGAAGCTCTAAATTACAATGAAGCGCTCGTAAAATCCATTGGAAGTAACTACTGTTTTTCTCTGAATCTTTGAACAATATGATGATACATCCATATTATAAAGTATACATCTTATGTGTTATACTCTTAAAATCTAAAAACAATGCATAATGTGTCCTTCAACTCAAATCGTCACTTTACACAAAACATTAAACACACTCATAGACAAAAAACCGTGAAACAGCGCATCGTCTACTCTCAATTCCAAGAAATGGACTACTTAAATTGTAGGGGTGACAGGTTGTCAAAATACACATACACAGGACATTCACCCGTTTTGAGAGATTAAACAATAAACCTACTCAATAATAAACGTTAAAGATGCTAATGTCAAAACAAAAAAAAACCCACATAAATCTGATATATATATATATATATATTACGATTAACGGACTCACGTTTAAATGCGAAACATTGTTACAACTATGTTATGAAATTAATATTATCATAGTCAAATTCTATGAATTTTTAAATTCCTAAAGAATATGTCTCCCAGCAAAAAAAACCATGAAGTTGATTCCTGGTAATCATGAAATTCTCTTTTTTCAATGTGCTTATGATATATAATCTGCACGAGAGAAAAGAAATATGGCGCTAAAAAGGGGAGCGCTTAATTAGTGAAACTAAAACCGGGAGAAATCATTAAATATAATGTTTACATCATATATAATTTGTAAACATTATTCAAAACACTTGAATTAAATTGTCAAAAAAGATTATATAATATCGCATATTCTCGCAGTTTTGACTCAAATTTCCTTACAAGCAGCATTTGCACATTCTAATGAGAATGATTAGTTTTTTTTAAATCGTGAAATTTTATATGGAACATTGATACACACTAAATGTATGTAGCGCTCCTAACATGAACACAAAGTCATGAGTGTCTGTGCATGCCAAAGTCCTATTGTCTTTCGCAAAATCATATCATAGAAACTAATGGCTGCCTGGTAAGCAGTTGATATCAACAACTGGTTAGTGTATTGTCATATAATTGCCTGCCCAATAACTCAATACATTATTCCTTTGGACAATGGCCTTTCGCTGTATCAACTGAAAGAAAACACTTCACAAAGAATGATTCATCATGTGGAACTCAAATCCAATAGTGCTATGATTCCTTTGCACTGGAAACATGATGTGGTTATCTAATTCCATATAAAGACAGGTGCGTGTTTGAATGGAGCTATTCATTATTCCCTGCATATTGTACGTGACTCTATTCAGTATGTGCACCTGCTCATCCACGAATGCAATCGGAAAATTGACGAGGATGTGAGAGCATTGTTGGTGACTTTCTCTATTGAATTTACCAGACTTGACCTTACCGATCTGTTGAGTCATCCTAAAATAATTCTGTGTTCATCAATCGTGTTGATGCATGTTCGAACGTAAATAAGGGTACATAATATGATATAAGCTACTTACAAAACTATTGTATCATTTCTTTTTAACTTAAATGTGTAAACATGGCATAATTGTTCAGTAAATTTGAATTATTACACCATTTTCAGTCAAAAGACAAAGAATCCTAATGTCGAACAGGCATGTTTCACATACTTTATGATGATACTTACATGAATTACTACAGGATCACACACATGACAGTGTTTTATGCAACAGTGGAATCACTAATTATATTAATATATATGTGTTATATTATTATCAATTCCTGAAAATGTCATTTAATGTATTGTTTGGTAACAATATTTGGTACATGTATAACATGACACTGGCGAATACTTTCAAAATAATTCTGAAATTTTGGCAAAAATGTGTAAAATTCTTATTGGCCCAAGGAAATGTCAGTATTTTTTCCTGCATGCTTACCATCATTTAATATTCAGTAAATATCAGAATTGTTTTCGGTATGCTGCATATCTGTCCATTGTTAAGTATTCAGAAAAAGGAAACATTCTTTGCCTTAACTAATCAGAACACAGAAATAAAAGAAGTCAATGAAACGGTATAGAACATACTTACACTTACAGATTACTTTTAGTTACAATGATGTGCAGATTGTCTGTTAATGGCAGGTAATTTTGTATTCATTAATCTCCAAAGTATGATTTTTTTAAATGCATTATTTTCATATTAACTTTTGTTTACTGCTTTCCCTGTACAGATCTTAAAACCTAAAAAAAGAGTAAAATAAATTGGTGATGAACCAGCGGCTTATACAAATCACTGTGTTATAGTGATATGTCAAAATGATTATTAGGAATGAAAGAACCGCTTTTGAAAATTAGTTTATAAATTAATTTTGAGAAGACATGAAGACGTCTAAAGTAACTTGAAATACTAGCAGAATTTGCTACTTAACTGCATGCTGCAAATCCATCACAGCTGAATATATTTCGATTTTTCTAACGGTTCCTTTGATTTAAACACATCAAAGAGGTTTGTGAAGAAATTTTTTTTAACAATATGATTGACAATAACAATGGATGACGGGAACATACAACCTCTAATTGTTTATATTTGGCACATTTGGAAAACGTAATAAAGACAATATGCAACCTTCTTAAAAATGATCGACAAGTATTCTATATTTAAGCACCCTTCAGAGCTTTGTTTTTGTTTGAAATTAAGCTTGTGCACTTCCTAAGTAATGAGGTATGGTTGATGAGGTAATGAGTTTCCTTAAAGGCTGTAATTCGGAACCCTCCTCCGCGGATTCATTGCTAGAGTCTTATGGTTTAGTTTGCTTTCATAACTAACAAGGGACGAAACAACAACTGTCTAAAAGGCCAGGTAAGGTGTTTTACATGCAAAGGTTAAATGATTTGATTAAATAATTTCCCCCTTCTTTTGACCATATGGTAACAACAAACAAAACCACAATGTACTATTTAAAGTACCTCAATTTAAAGTAAATACCATTCTCGACGTAGTTAATATTTGTACAAGCATAAATCTGTCATCCTCTCCTACTTGTAGTCAGTCCTTCAACACATCAGAATGATACAGCCCTTTGTGCTCTAAATCAGGTTGTTTTCACTGCAAGATAATAACTAAGAAAAGATTTAAAAATAAGTTTAAAAGTTTAACCGTTATTAATATATGGAACGTCTGACTATAATTATATCATTATTTCCTATAATCTATATTTATCATTATAAGTAATCATTGTTCCTTTTATTTCTGAACATTTTGTACAGTTCATGTTACTGAATTAATGCAATGAAATGAAATGAATTTTTAGATTCATATTTGTTCATTATTTGGGTATATATATTGTACACGTATCCATATGTTGTAGAAGATTGTTGTAACATTTATGTTTTCAAATAAGCGTAAAACTATTGTATTTGCTAAGGCTATCAGTATTTGCTATGTTCCAAGAAAGTTTCATGATAATATATCATTATTCTTTCTATACTAATGATTGTTTTAAAAACATCATTCAAATTCATAATCATTGAAAGTTTTTCAAATTACCATAGTTACTGTGTTTTCTCGAAATGACAACTTGTGTAACGATAAATATGATTCATGGGTTATCTATTTATCCTTTTTGTAACGAAATTAAATTAACATGTTAGTACCTTTTGTTTATTTCATTTCAAGATTATCGGAACATGTCATTCGCGTTTGGTACATGACATCAGCGTTCACCATGCATTGTGTGACAAAAGCAATAACGCATACACGCTAGATAACGTTTTTTCTGAGCAATATATAGTTCCACATAAGTCGTTTGTTTTGTTTCTTTCTTTTGATAAAAACGATCACATTTACAATGGAAGTGACTTAAACTTTTTAAAATAATTTTTCGTGCTTAAAATATTCTCAGTAATTATCACCTCAATTTTAAGCTCCACGACGCTAGATAACCGTACCCAGCAAACATGAAGGTACCGGGCCAGTACTGGCCCTGTACTGGCTGTTAAAGGCATCCTGTACTGGCCCGTTTCAGGCATCCAGTACTGGCCCTGTGCCAACTTGCACACTGGCGCGGTACTGGCCCAGTACTGGCTTACGGTACTGGGCCAATAATGGGCCAGTATAGTGCCAGTACCGGAACAGTATCATTTCATATACTGGCCCAGTACAGGTTAGCCAGAACTATTAACCATGTCCTGCCAGTACTGGCCCTATTTAGTTTGACCTTTACTGTAACTTTAATACATTGAAACCGTAGATATACTGTTCGCATTATCAGAAATCAAGGTTGATTAAGTCATTGTTATTAAGCTGTGCATTCTTATGTTGTTAATCTAACTATCCTTAAAGTTAGTTATAGGTATTTAAAAATCATAAGCATGGAACTTTGCTTCACAAACATTGGCAGTTTTAAAATAAAATCTTAATGCTTGAAAATGTTATAGAGTCATTCATATTGAAGATCTATCAAAACATGTTATCTAAATAAAGGAAACACGATTCTTTTGAACAAGTAGGTCTACAGAGAAAACATGTCTCCAAAGATATTTCAGGAATTGAATTTGTTTAACTATATAAACAGTAGCTTATAATGTTAATAAAACCTACAGTGATTTTAGTAAAAGCAAAATACAATTGTAATTAAGATATTAAACATGCAATGAATACATCAGAGACTTATCTAACTTAAGTAAACTCATCTTGATGTCATAATTTGAACTCACATTTAAAGGATACTTGAGTGATGCCTTCTTCAGTCATCTCTATAATGCAGACGGCAGTTTTAAAAGAATACCCATAATTCCTAACAGGAAGTGCCATGCCAGAATTGGGCCAGTACTGGGCCAGTATGTACACTCAATATTATCTGTACTGGGCCTGTACTGGGCCTATTCTGGGCCAGTACTGGCCCTTTTAAAATATCCCATAATGCACTAAGACAGGAAGGGATATGCCTTAACTGGGCCGGTACTGGGCCTGTACAGTACACCTGTACCGTATTTCCAGTACTGGGCCAATACAATTCTGCCTGTATTGGCACGATTTGGTTAAACCGATACTGGGCCAGTACTGGTTCAATACCGTTAGCCAGTATGCCTTTATCAACTTTACCAGCCAGTATAAGGCCAGTACTGGCCCAGTACCTTCATGTTTGCTGGGTAGGTTGTGTTTACAAGGTTTTTTGTACACCGTCATAATGAACAATACCTTAACTAACACTTGAACACGATTTACATAAAATATTATGGTTGTGTCACTGACACCAGTAAAAAATTACTTTGTTCATAAACTGTTGGTGGAAAGGAATGGAACCTATTTACTTAAGCTTGGCATGTTATCATGTAAACATACGCCCCCTACGTCAGTGCAAAGGTGTCAACTGAAACAACCCATACAATACAATCTGGAAACAACATTAGTTCGAGTAACAGATATAGTAACTGACGTGCGGCTTCTGTTCGAGGAGCGGTCGATATCTAATGATTATAGCAGGTGGGGGATTACATTGTCAAGGGAAAAGTGGTAAAAGATAAAAACAAATTTGTTTCGAACAGCTTTGCCATAATAGATATACTGATTACGTTAATGTACCGATGTCAAATGACATCATCACAAAAATGCTTTTGTTTAAGCAAAGAGCATGGCAATTACAATATCTTTAAATGATTCTTTTTAAATTGCCAAATCACACAATAGCTTTTCTTTTTAACTGCTGTCTTGCAAATTGTTGTTTACCTTCTATTTATATGAAAAAAATAAGGTTATTCATGTTGACATTTTGAGTAATTACGACTTAAGTTGTGTTGTCACGGAATTTGTACCTTAAAAAATAGTGCCCTTGTGCAGAACCAAGTTCACTCTCATACATCAAAAGACATTTTGCCTTGCAAATTAAGGAAGTAACTGGTTGTTAAAATCCATTTTTTCAACAGTCATTGAAAATTTTTGACAGAAAGGCTATCATCATACAAATTTGGAATTCATTTGCGATCTTTTCAGTTCACTCGATTAATTAAATGCTTTTCTTTGGTTTGTAGGGCTCATTGCAGTAAACACTGACTTGATCTTTGCATTAGCTCTCTTTTGTTAACTTTGTGTTTTCCGGACTTATAATTACCGATTTTGACGTTTCATGGTACTTTAACTAGTAACTTTTGACTAAAAAGCAGTCTCTTAAGTTTGACCACTTGGCTTGAAAGAGTGGAATTAGTCACATTACAACTACCACTATACACTTTTTTCTCAGTATGACGTTACATGTAATATTTTATAAATGCGAATATCCAAAAGAAGCGAAACGAAATCCAAAAGGAACTTTCTTTCTCAAAGGGCTAGATTATGATGCTATTATATCATGCAATTTCTTTTATTTACAATTGTTTTTTTTCTTATCAAGAAACTATTGCTTGAAAAAAAACCGTGGAGTTGCTTTACTTTTTCCCATGATTATATAATGTGGATGTTCAAAAGCTGTTTAAAATCATTTTAACTCAAACAGACATCTGAATATTTTTATAATATAAATGAAGTAGTAGTCTGCACATGGTCTAGTTGTTATATGATTGTATGATGTTGCTTATATTCGTTGTGATCACCGTCGCACATGCAATCCAGTTTAGTTGTTAGTTTGTGCATAATAGAGCAAATAGTTTGTTGAAATGTCACTTGTTCCGTATTATTAAGATAACTCCATTCGTGTTTTCTACTGGCTCTTAGTTGAACAATCACTTCATCACTCTGTGAATTGCAATAATGACAACCATTATGATAACGTTTCATGTTAATTGGATATTTAATTGTAAAGGACTAGTGCAAAAAACGTTTACTTTTCTTTATGTTAATATAGACCAAGATTACAATGTTATCTTAACATTATGAAAAGCTTACGAATCAATATTTTTAAAAACTCTGTAGTCATAGGTTTCTTAATCTGAGGTTGCACGTTTCTAATATTTGGAACTGTTTACTTGGATACTGGATGTATAATCAAAGAAAATATAAAACAATTGGGCCAAAGTTTAAGACTAAACCTAAGACTAATTCCCTTTAAGATGAGCAATCATCACAATTTCATTTCTATTGTATGTGTCTTTTTACTGTTTTATTGTAAATACTTCTATCGTTGAGCCGGTGAGGACGCCCCTATAGTTTTCAACTGTTCAAGTCAACTTGTGCTCAAAACAGCTGTTTAACATCAATTTCCTGTTAAGAATTTACAACGTAATAGGAACAAACGTGCCGAATGTTCTTGAGAAGGGCTATGAGCTGTTGAATGAACACAACGATGGCAGAATCGCTTTCGAGCATTTTGAATGCAGTTATTACTGGTTTCAAATGCTTAGTCCAGGGTTAAGAAGCTGTTTGTTGAAGGAATTTAAGTTTCGACGTTGTTTACATTTTGTACTTGTTTAAGAATAATGCACTAATGACAAAATGTTGGCGAAATAAATACTCAAGCATTCTTTTAAGTACAACTTCATTTTGTTTGATGGAAAAGTAAAACCTGTTTATTCAATGGATCTGAGATCTAGGGGTTTGAGAATAGGTAAACGATTGACTGACCATCCTATGTTTTTATGTTATACGAGTTCTAAGTAAGGAGGTTTTATTGAAATGTGGCAGATTTGACATGTTATCTTTTACTTTTTGTGTAATCTATTGACGATGTCCGATAATTGCCTTTAACAGTGATAGTCAACTATGAAGAAATTAGTTCGAGAGTAATTGGGCTTCGCGTGTATGGTTTGGGCTTTGTTTGGTATAGTCAAGATGTCTTCAATCTTTTTCAAATCAGTAAAAATTTTGATAGATTAATTTGTTGAGATAACAAGCATACTTTAAGTATGATACGTCAACTTTACATGTACTTTTAAAACAAATCTTGACTTGGCATATATAGGTACTTTTTGTCTCCTAAGATCAAATTCACTCTCTTTACATTATATTGTTCAGCAGTGTTCAATAGATTATCAGGACATCCCACAAGTCCCCATAAATTTGAACCATATGTCTTTTAAATCATGATTTAAACTTAACCCAAAAAAAGCTTTTTTTGTTGAGTTTCGGAAAAAACTTAAAGCAATTTTTTTTCTCCAGAGACAAAGGTATCCCTGTACAGAATCTACATTCGATTTCTTTCAAAATGAAAACATCAAAAGGCCCCTACAGTGGGCAAAGCAAATGCAAAGTTTCAGAAAGATACGAACCGTTTTGGAGTCCTAATGCAATATGTTGGATTAAAAGGCACCACTTCGGTAAGTCGGTAAAACAAATGCATAGTTTCAGAAAGGTTAGAAGAGCGGTATATCAGTGAAGGGCAGTTTTTAAACGCATTAAACGTTCAGGCGATCGAGATATCAGTCTAGCGTTAGTGACAGTTGAGCAGTTGATACATTAATGATTGCACACTTGATTAAATAACAATTCATATACTTGCAATAGTGTCTTAACTGTTTTCGGTTACGTCAAAGTATTGTTCAACATCACAATCTTAACTTAGAGCACTGTCGGAAATACATACAATTTAATTTTGGCTATTTGGAATTATTAGCTCTTAATTAGATTTTATAAAAAGGCATCAATCGTCTCCTTGAGACATCGTTACCATAAATGTATCAACCCCATTTTTTTTTTTTTCATGACAAACAATTTCAGTTTTGATTTGCATAACGCCCGAAAATACTAACATTCAGAGAGGTCAATGATTTAGATCCTTTTTAACTTTTTGAGTCAAAATGTTTAAATAGGAAATGGTTATGTTTTTGTTAGTTCAAAGTATAAGATAACCACAACATGTAAGTAGACAATTATTTCTCTGAACAGTTTGCTGGCTGCTTTATAATTAAATCCTTTGCTGTAAGTAAGGTGACACCGTTTGACATAGTTCCGTGAGAAATCAATCAACGCCCACGAACAGTTGTGAAAACTATTTAAGAAATCTAGATAGGTAATGGTTTCACCTGAGAGGCAGTTCACATAGAATACCATGCAAATCGTTTTAAACAACTTAGAACTGATTGGAATGGTATTTTCCGATTAAACTTAGCCAAACATAAAAGATATATATATTTTACCTCAATAACATTGTTCACTTTACATTACAATGTTCTTTATTTTATAAATCATGAATATATACATGTATAAATGGTTATCCTCGCACCTGATGGAGAAAAGGTAAGATGTAGTACAGGCCCTCAGTGTCAAATGACTTTCTGTACTATAAATATACATAACATTGTCGGTTTCGATTGACATGAATGCCTCACTCCTATTAAAAAAATCTTAAGTGATCTAAAAGTAGTTAAATATCATAAAAAATGAAAAAGAACGAATATACAAAATGTTTTACTGCATCACTGTATTACTTTGTGTATCAATACCCCAAATGATTAAAAAGTGTTCACACAAAAATAACATATGATTTTTGCTTGACATCTAATTTTTACCCGCTATTCGAAGTGGATAATGTTCCGAGCCAACGCGACATGAAGTAAGTATGTTATTCTGTGAATTTAATTTAAACGGACCGCACGATGTATAATATTACAGCTATATTATTATATTAACATAGTTATCTTAAGTAGATGAATTTATGACATGCTACATTCTACTTTTTGATATCATACTGTATTAATGGAACAGTCGTTTTATTGTTTGCCTTGACACTAAACTACATACAATAGGCGTTGACATAAATACAGCTAATATTATAAGGCTTGCATGATTATTAACCTAAAAATGACGTTTGATATTTTTGAAAGCTGCATTCAATTGTCGAATTTTTTATAAAAAGATCAAGACGTTTACTTTGATATGTTATTATATTGATTCAATGGGCAGATAAAGAAATGTTACTAGTAAACTAAACAGTAGACTAATATATACTAATTTAATTGGATCTTCTCAAACAGCCAACCACGTCCTCCTCAAGCACGCTCAAACCAAAGGAGTACCAAGATGTTATGGGCTTGATAGGGAAGTTTAAAACAAGAACACATTCAAACATCGTTAAATGTATGTCAATTGAAATGGTATTTCACAATCCTGGAGCATAAACCAACATACCCTGAAAAACAACGTTACCGTTATTATAGCTAAATTTAATTTTTTTCTTTTATCAAATCCAATCTTAAAATACTTAATTGACCAAACACCACGAAACCTGCACTGGACCACGGTCGAACCCAATTATGACGTCACAACTATTGAATGATGATGTCATAGTTGTTTTTGTCGCCGAAACGATTCGAATCAATTCGGAATGCTTGCCTGTATCTGTATCAAGTAACCCTCAAATTGATGCAAAGACGTGATTAATCATATACATAAACATAAAAATAATTAATTATATATATAAATGTAAATTTGGCAAAGGAACGATAAAAGCGTATTACTAAAGAAGGTTACTTAAATTCAAAATTGAAGTTTCCTTTATGCGACTTGGGACGATAATCTACGTAACATTATTTAAAACTTCAAAATTACAATGCGGTAGTAATGAAACATCATATTAAGGATATAATTAAGCCAAATTTCGTGTTTTGCTGTTAAAGAAATAGATTTAAATGCTTCAAAATGTTTGAGTCCATATGCGAATCCGGTCACCATTTTGTAAAACTTTGAAACGAAATTCTAAAGTGAAGTCACCAAGCGACATTGGCCCGTCGTCAGGATTTAGCGGGCCGGTATCAGTTTCAGCGGCCCGCTCATTGATGGTAACAAGAGGGCGGTTCCAAGATATGCCATTCATTTTAAGTATAATACTTGATCATTTAAAAGCGTTGTTATTTAATGTAAATAAACAATGGCAGGGTTTTGTGCAAAATAAATGACAATTGGATACATTTTAGAAACATAATGGAATATGATTGCATAGATGCATGATTTTCAAACTTTCACCTTTACATATGTAAGAAAATATTCTACTTCAAACGTTCTTAAGGTTGTAGTTAAGATGTCATACCATATGCGTCCATAATACATAAACATCGCACAAACGTTCAAAACTTTTCAATAAGACTTTTTTCACTGCAAAAAAAATCTCAATTATTACACTGAGGATCTTGTTGAAAAAGTCCATGGATTTAGAATAAACATAAGCGGCAAGGATTCTTCCGCATTCTGCGCTTCCGAAGTTTAACCACTAAGCTACCGGAGAAATTAACCATGTGGAAACACACATAAAATTTCTGTTTAGCCGATCAGGTATAACAGCCTCTGATTTGTGTACAGGCAGAAGGCATGATATTGTTTGGCAGCTGTTTCAACATTCAAAGCTTGTGAATGCAATTGCAATTTGCTTCGTTAGTCTTCTGATGCGAGAGATTACAGGACCAATAAGAACTGAAGTATATTTCTAGACACAGAAACTGGAAACTAACGGTGCATTCAGCTTAAGGATGACTGTAAAATACATATTTCATCTTAGATACCATTAGCAAAGAGAATTTCAAACATATAAATTCTTTACCTGTACTTCCGTTTAGTATTTCTTTTGAGCAATGAAACTATCGCACTTTTGCCTAACTACTCACCAACCCGAAGATGCCACAATATGTGTTTTCACTTCATCCAAACTATTCACTAATGGAATTAATCTGTTATGTCACTCAACGAGGTACTCAATACAGTCTGTCTTTAGAATGAGTATGGTTACGCAATATCAAACTTATCGCGATTATCGATTTGTATTGATCAATCTTCTTTAATACTCTGAACTCATTATTCTTTCTAGAATATACTCACGTGCACACAATATTTAAGTGCCGAAATCATTTAAAATAGATTTAAGTGTTATAAAGGCAAAAGATGTCGGCACTCAAAGTTTTTATTGATTTACTCCTTAGGCAAAATGTTTACACAATTCCATTACAAGCATATAAAGCTTGAATGATTATAACGCTCTTCCTGTTTAATAATAGAGAATATATCTTAGTAAAGAGGTTCTCCTTTATTTTGCGCACAGTTAGAAAATCAACTAGGACCTGATACAAGAGGCCGAAAGTGAATCCAATGGGGTATTTTCCTTTTGCACATGAATCTATGCACAAAAACCGGGTATCTTGAATAACTTACTCATTTGTCAATCAATCAATTTATGTGCACATTTGTTCACAAAGGAACTTTGACAGATTGTAAACATTTAATTTGCTAGAACAGCTTAGCAAATATGTATCCTTTAATGTACATACGTCTCAATTCTAGGTGAACAGGGTAGCGGAAGAGAAAGTGTACTCCTCTTCAACTAAATCCAAATTTCACAGCTTTACATTACCTATCTTCTTTTTCCAAGTCTATTGATCTGCTTGTTTCTATTAAAAAATCATGAGACGAGCAGCGAAAACTTGTAAGCGAGGTTTTTAATTTCTCAGCTGTTAACGACGATTGAAAACTTTAATTGCGTAAAGATAGCAAAAAACATTCTGAAATAGAAACATTTCATTGATGCAGTTAAGTGGTGATAACAATCTTGCAGGTACATATCTTGAATATAGTCTTTTTAAATGAAATGAGAATCGTCGTGTTCTGATCTATGCGAGTTCTAAGGATACATTACCAAAACCGGTCAACTTATAAAAATAAATTTCGGAATCTGTAGAATGGCATATTAAATATTTTCGCCCAGTATTTCATTGCTTTGACTTCAGATTCTACATATAATGGAAATCTACCATATTAACATAGCCCATTAGGTTGGAAGTATAAAATTTGATCAACTGAGGTGAGAATCTGTCCTGCAACCTCCGAAAGGGTTATTTGGACCCTGACCTATACTGATTACATTGCGTGAGAGATTGTTTTGCTCTTGGCGTGGTTTCGTTTTGACAATGATGTACAATAGTCAGAAGTAGAAGGTCGACTTTGCTGACCAAACATAATATTCTCTCACAAATGAAGATTTCCACTCACCATGTCTTCCTGATGAGAATCGATGAGAGTTATGTTATGAGAATGTATTTATATTAAGAATGCATTTGTTAATGAAGTGTTTGTGCGTCAATACAAATGAGTAAGTCTGCATTTGAATATTCCCAAATTCCCTTAAAAGCAATAACTACGCTTCTTCACTCTCCCATGTGTGTTTACAAAGGCAATATGCATATTATTCTGTAATCTCCCTGCTTGTTACCCTTTATTTACAGCTACGGCATATGAATATGTATAATATACATAATCTAATAGTATAATATTATTATCCTTTTTATTTCACCAAGGACAGGTTTGGAATTGTATTCAACCGACTATTGTTAACCTTCTACTCAGATATCAGCAAACACTGTCACGAAAGCATGCCACATATGGAGTTAGAGATGCTGCATAGATGTCTACATTGTTTTGAAATTTTGACCATTTTGCACTAATAAGATTATTTGTATTTACTATTATATGATCGAATTATCATGTAATTATACTGAAATGTCCTATTTGAACTTCCACTTTTAATTTTGCGATAATAACAGTTTTAATTAATTTATAATATTTGTTTGACCGAATTTTGAGGACGGACGTACAAAAATTTCAACCAAGATATTGTTATGTATTAGAATGCTTACCTTCGGATTATCTTCATGAAGACATAACCTAGAAAGCACTTTCTGTATGATACTAATTATTATCATATATTTATCAATAATATCGGGTGTTTTGCATATGTGATAGAGGCAAGGACACAGCATCCATATTGCCGCCCGGTCCGCAAATCCATATCAGCCATATCAGACCGGTCCGCAAATCCATATCAATATCAGCCTTGTGGAACTTTTGGTTAGAGTTATCTCCCTGTCTTTTCATGTTGGAAAATATATGATAAAAAGGTTACAACATGCCATTTTTCATATCATACTCCATATCAGCCCGAGACCTCCATATCAGCCCGAGGGCCGCAGGCCAGAGGGCTGATATGGGTCGAGGGCTGATATGGGGTATGATATGAAAAATGGCATGTTATAACCTCTAAATAGTTCAGTCATAGATGATCTTCTGAGACAAAACTTAGACATACATATATATATATATATATATATATATATATATATATATATATATATATATATATATGAACACTAAAATCAGATATCAGACTACTGACTGATTTAAATGAATCGGACTCTTGGGCTTACAGAACCTTTGTCCGGCAAGGTTTGGTTATTTTTCATTAGTATAATACTTTGGCATGTTTTACAACTCATAATCAGTACCTCTAAGGAATAAGACAGGAGATGTGGGTTCATGAATGTACTCATTTTCAATCCTTGTGTCTTGTAACTGATACAATCGAGTCGCGAGGACATTGCTTTTTGCGGCTATGAATCGTGAATCGTACAGTCAATAATTAGATCACAGCCAGAGGTTGTGGTCATTGTCACACTATAGCTACTGCTTTCAATACGGCAGCTAGAAATGAGACACAATCCACATGAATTATGTTGATAATCACAAAAACCTTTGTCAATATTTCCGATCGAAGTTATTAAAGGCTAAGATTAAGACTTAAGTGTTTATCAATGTGGAAGACATAGCAAATTATTTCCGCATACCAGCATCAATTAACATTCGATTTTTTCTTTCAATTTGTAAAAGGCTTTTGTTAAACTTGTGCTAAAATGCACAGAAGCATGTGAAATGATTGTCGGTATTAGGTGCATTGAATTCCCCGAATACTTCATCCCATCGATTGTTGATCTGAAGATCGTATAGAAAGCTATTCACTTGTTACCATTCGGATAGACATGTGGCAAATCACGTCATTGGAAGGAATTTAAAGCATTATTTTACAAGCGCACACTCACTTGTTTTGCCTAAAACATCATTCCTCAGTTTCCTTTTAGGATCTTCAGATTCAATATTTCTACAAGATGATACTTTATTTACTAGGTCTTAACAATTCTTGTTCAGGTTCGTTTCTGTCAGTATCAGCTTAATGTTTATACACCATAGGACGTGATAGGAATGATTATAATATTTCATTGAACATGACCTAGGTGTGTTTCGGATTCCTTATGATTAATTTGAAACATCATAATGGCCAATCCTATTGACGTCAAATTGTTAGCGTCTGTGTCACACTGTCCAGGAGAAGTCAACGATTAGGGTTTGTCGATGATAAACGTCTTTTCTTGGCAAATACCATATTTATCTTATCAACTTATAGAGAAAAGTAAAGTAGATATTTCAGGAGTAGTGCATCAAATTTTCTTCTTCACTCAAAACTATTACCTGCTTTCTTAAACTGCAATAAGAAAACAAAGGTAGAGAGAATTGTTAACAAATTTCCTGTTATTCGTAATGGAAGAATTAATCATACTGAATCACATTCAATGTCATTACACTTAAGACGGTTTAGAAACACAAGATCTGGAGAAACGCTGATTCGGGATTTAAGAATGATAGTTTTTATGAGATGTGGTGATTTATCAGCTCTCTGCAGCCCACAAAACGCTTACTCATCCTTTGCATCTCAACAACCTAATTTGCTCCATGTTATGTTCAAAGCAGCTGTAAAGCAATATTATAAGATCATTTAAAGGCATACCTAATGTTAACAGGCAAATACTTTAATTCTGTCCATGGTGCCCTGAAAACTAGCTTGAAAAGGGACTGTTTGAAAGGATTTCTCTGAAGGAGAGGAATCAAATTCCCGACAAGCAATTTCTAACCAAAACCGTCGTAAATGCATTGCTCTCAACTGATCCATATCAAACAATGGCAACTGCACGTCTGTGTCAATGTGAACAGATTAAGTAGCTTGTATAAACCTTACTATTGAATAAGAGGTCTAAAAAGAAAATGATAGATTATATTGTCCTGATAAAAGAAATGTCTAATGTGTCCCTTGAATCAGGATCAATTCTGTGACGAAGCACTAGTAATGGGTCAACAAATCTATTGAATATGTCATAGCGTATTCCATTTTCATATCAAACACACTAACAATGGAAAAATTGCCGGCAGACATTGTTGGCTTTTCTACGAAACGACCACCCTTTTAGCTACTTAAAGTCATCATGGACAGGCAACTGTACAATATACATATCGACAAGTTGCCTTGATTTAAAGACGCATCCTGCTAACTCAGCGCATATGAATCCGCTCTCGCTCCTTCCTAATACCCTGGTATCTTTCAAGCCAAAACCCTCGTATCGCTAGCTATCTAACCAGCCAATGAGACGACTCGCATTCAGCAACGGAACAACCCGGATGGAAATATCCGTTGAGTTCAAGCTAGTCATTTCAAGCTCCTAAATTAACGACATTTTATTTGCTGAAAAAATGAGCATAGCCACGAATATCAACAGGGGTCGATTTCTTCATTTAGAAGTTACACCAGTCACAGGGACTTGTATCACCGAAAATGAGAATATTATTATATAATTAAAATAAAAACAATGATATCTCTTCTTTATAAATACATAAATACTAAAGGGATATAACGCCCTCAGACCCCTCGTCTTGTTCCGGGACGAAATCAACTTGGAAATTCAATATAGATTAATATAACAATAGACACAGAAGCCTGACAAAACCCCTTTCGATAGAATGTAAAATAATGAAAATCGGTTCACTTTTGACCAAGCTACACTGTTTAGAAAGCGAAAAAAGTAAGCTTCTTGAGAGTACGCCAATATCCTGCCTCACAAAAACATCGCTGTCAAACTGATAAAATACGAATTAAACACTCGCATACGTTCTATATAAGACAAATATAACTTTATCGCAACCCCTATGTATTCCGATTTCGTAGCATGACTATTCAAATGAAATAGTATGTGATCCATACCTTGTAAGCGAGCTTTTACTGCATTAAATGCGGTTTCTATCGCTCGGGTCAGCCATGTTTAACCTTAATATCGGAAGTATAGCACAGAATACGAGCGGCTCGCTGATTGGCTAAACATTAATTCTTCGTAACTTCACTACAGAAGAGCCGCTCGTATTCTATGCGATCTGTCCAATATTGAGGTCAAACATGGCAGACTCACGGGGTTTCTGAAGCACGCAAACCACCACACCACGATAAGGTATGGCGTCAGGTGATGGATCTATCAATTTAAATAAATGGACCCAGTGTACAGGACTTTGACTAAACTGAAGCAGTGCCACTCTGGAAGGGAAAGGGAAAGGCAAAGCGTTACAGCAGACACACTTACAAAAAGACAGTAAAACAGATGAAGAGTGAGCCTGACTTGGAGTATGCATGGTCCAGCGAGTTTGAGAGTCGGAGAAAGAGGAAGCGAACAGTAAACCTTAAAGTGAGTTTAATTAATAATAAATTGAAATTACTCTCTTTGTATTTGAATGTCGTTTTTGGCTCATTTTGGAAATCATATGATTTTCGATATTTGACACAAAAAGGATGGTGCAACCAAAGAAATGCCAAGTGCAACCTAGTTAATCCATCAGGTTGCACCTGGTGCAACCTATTTTAAAAAATGAAATCGACCCCTGATCAAGCCGAAGGATTTAGCCCGAAAGAGATCAGGGTATTAGGAAGGAGCGAGAGCGGATTCATATTTATTTACTTGGCTGAAAGTGTTACTCCTCTCTCAAACTCCTCTACATAGTTTTATTTACGTTGACTAGTTTTACTTTTGTGTCTAGGGAAAAGTAAATCGTTCGTGATCAATCGTTGACGTAATGAAAATGCTAAGTTAGGATGTTATTGTGCAATTAACAACAACGCGTATAGCGAGGAAAACATACCTGTCATCGTTAATATCTAACATAGGATGGAATTACTGGATTGTCTTAACACATAACTTCCTTGAAGAAACATCTTAATACTTTTAGACAGGGGCATTTAACTTGTGCTCATTCTATCACTTGAAAAATATGTTCAATTCAACCGTACATGTTCAAATGTTATCATAAGATTTATTTCAATTCATTTGAAAATCTGGGAGGTTTATTCATCCGGCTGAACGTGCGGTAAAATTATGCACAGTAATTTTTCTCGTTGAATTTACTCCATCTATCCGTTAGTGTCATTCACAGATTAAGTATTGCGTGTATATTCCATGTGATATTCGACTCTTTCAGAATTTTCGGTTAGTTCTATTTTCATTACATCGTGTTTGATCATAAACACCCTGTTAAATCAGCGTTGATGAATCCGATCTCGCTCCTTCCCAATACCCTCTAATGTCCTAAATCCCTTGTATGGCTTGCGGCTTGATATTTGTGGCTATGCTCACCTGTTATTTTTTCAGCCAATGAAATGTCGTTAAAGAAGGACCTTGAAACTACTATCTTGAACTCAACGGTTTTTCCCATCCGGGTGATGCCGCTCTTGCTGCTTGCGAGTCGTCTCATTGGCTGGTTAGATAGCTAGCGATACGGGGGTTTTAGCTTGAAAGAGATCAGGGTAATAGGAAGGAGCGAGAGCGGAGGAGACATTAATGTACACATGTACGTCTCTAACAACATCATATGGCTTGTCACTGCAGTCTGACTCCATGCGGTGTCCCCTGTAATTACATGTACATAATGGAATTATAAAGTGTCGAAGCCGTTTCTAACTACTCTGCTCAATCACCATTTATGGGTAGCTGTCACATCGGGTTGGTCTTCATTTAATTTGTTTATGTCCCACCACTGCCTGTTAAATTGACTAGATACGTCCGCCATGTTCCCGCATCGAGGATGCGCGGTTCATCTGGTAAAGACTTCAAAGGCTGTAGAATGAAGAAGCCAAGAACCTGCGCACTTTAAAAAGCAATACCTTCGAAAGAGCTGTGGCGGGTTTGTTTATTTTAGAAAGTATTGACAGTTAAAGTAAACTAATTAACATCGAAAATAAACTATGAGACTGTGTGTTTATTAGAGTAATTGGTATCATTTGTTTACAAAATGTCAGTCGAAAGACTTCTTTCGTCAAACGTTAGATACACCTTAAAAAGAAATGCTTTGTTTAATTCAGTCTTTGAAAAGTGTGTTTTGAATAAAATCAACTAGATATATGTTTTGGTGTTTTAATAACGGCGAATATATGTTTTTGCTGCTGTATTATAACCGATTTGATAAATGCTTGAAATTGCATCCAAACAAAAAAATATAACAAGATTACAACGTTTAATTTTTTGGTTAATTGGTGGATTGTAAGTAAATCTCATGGTAAAAGACACTTACTATATAATAAAAGTTCTATTTAACATTAGGATATTGGATCTGTGCAGTTAATTCATCATCAGGTTGGGTAACATGGGGCAAAACGCCCACTTTAAGGTTATGACTTAAACGATCTTTGCTAAGCATCAGTTAACCAGTGATGTACTTTCACATTGTTTATCCGTGAAAATGTTGAAATTGATTTCAAATGGAAACATTATGAACAAGTTGTCAATTACATTTTTCACAGTCGTAGCCCTCCATGCGCGGGGCAAGACGCCCTTAAGGCAGGGGGAAAATGCCCACAGTGGGCTTCATGTCCCAACTTGTAAATTCTAGGGCTGTAGTTTCAGATAAGTAAAAATAACTATTACAAAGTTGCTACAAAATTACACAAAAAACGGAACTCATTTCACCAATTTAATAACTGAGAACTAGTACTGTTAACATTTGACAAAAAATTGGCAAAATATGGCAAGCAGCTTTCGCAAACCAAGTCAATTAAAGTCAACGTCTGATTTGCAATTCTGACAAACGAATTGACGTGTTCATACTCTGCATTCCTCGTGTGCCCTTTTCAAACATACCTGGCACTGCATCCACGTTTCATCTGGTATAGATGTATTAAATTCTTCACAACAAACCTTTCTTTTCATTTTCTTCACTTTCATCACTGATCAACTTCCTTCTATTCTTTAGTTGCTCTGAACGTTGCAAAGGTTTGTGTTTCATGCTCTTTTGATGCTTATGTTTTTCAAACCGATCATTCTTAAAAAAGCGAAGATGTAAACGCATTTCTTGACCTGGGTCTTTTGCCGGAAAGTTCGGGCAAAGGGGAAAGAGACTTGATTAGATCCCTAAGATAAGACATGATGAAGGCGTTACTCCTGTACATCTGTTGTTCTCGATGCTGGACATACACAGACTGTCATAATACGTCATCGCCCACTGCTTTAAATATGACTATAAGTGATTGTTCTTGATATAACCGTTTTCTCAACACGAAGGACCGATATAGAACTTTTTACACTTACTTCATGTCTGTCCACTTTTTTTTTTATTTCACCCCAATGTCATTTGGTTGAGCTGTTGGCGTTGATTCTACAAAGTAAGATATATATATCATTCAAGGGAATGTGAACATTATTTGCATAATTTCAAAGAAAGTCTATTTGAAATCTAAACATAGTCTTCATCTTTATATTTGAAGGAGATGTTCTAATTCACTAGAACTTTCCTCGCATCGGATTTTATTACCCTGGTATTCATTCATATTATTGTGGAAATATACTGCTATATATCAACATACTACATTTACAAATTAAATTGCTATTACAGTTTGTAAATTGAATCGGCCGATGTTTACATGTTTATAATTAGGCCTACTGTAAGTGAACTATCTTACTTCTCGGTCACCTCCTCATAACATTTCCTCTTCATCTTCATGTTGACCGTGCCGCTTAAAGAAGAGAAGAGGACCGAGGAACGTAGACCGACTTCCGAGACGAGAATCTCCATCTCGGAAGCGGTCCAGTTGGCTTTCCTCGGTCTCTTAAACTAACTAGCGTCTCCCTCTTCACCCGAACTCTGGTTGTCATTCGCCATGTTGAGGTCTGCTAGGTACAAGGGGAATCCCGTGACGTCATCGGGGAATCCCTGGAGATTGTTACAGCTGTCGTAACTTGATTCAACTTACGACAGATTTAAAATCTTTTCGAAAATCGCTCTTATCTTAGCGGTAACATCGTCTTAACTTTGAACTTTACTGCTTACGACCTGTCTTAGTTACGAGAGCTTCGAAAATCTAGGCCCTGGTCAATGCCAGAAATTATTTCACCTGGCATCGTGTTTGTTATAGACAGAGTAATTGGCTGAGTTCCCGTCCGCGTCCGCGTCCGTGTTGGCGTTCCCGAGCGTTTCCGGAGCATAACTCTGAAAGTACTTGACCAATCTTCACCAAATTTGGTATACATCCTCTTCATATCATGTAGATGTGCCTATTGGGAGTTTCAACTTCTTTTTCAATTCTTTTTTTGTTTCCTTGGCAACAGTTTGGAGTTGTCATTTTAAAGAGTAGGGGTAGTTTCCGGAGCATAACTTTGATAATACATGACCAATCCTCACCAAATTTGGTACACATTCCCTTCATATTATGTAGATGTGCCTTTTGGGGGTTTCAACTTCTTTTTCAATTTTATATTTTCTTAATCTTAAATTGAATCATATGTAGTTAATATTTTGTCAAATCTGTGGAGATGTTCATTAACCAAAACCTAAAGTTTATGCTGTTTAATAGAAGAATTCTTAAGGTTTTTTTCGAGTTTAAAAAAAACTGTTAAGAATTTTAAAAAACCCAAATATGCTGAAAAAGTGTACGGGGGAGATATCTGTTTTTACGAGTAAAACACTTTCTAGTTAGTCTCTGTTCCAGAGAAGTGTATCTTATTCCAGTAGGCTTATCCCAATTTACATATTCATTTCCTAAGCCCTTAATTCCATCACGTGATCATTCATGTATTCGGGGGGGGGGGGGGGGGGGGGGGGGGGTTCAAAAGGATTAGGTAAAAGAGGGACAGAACGGCATAGGGAGAGATAGACAGTAGGTATTCATAACGACATTGTGCTGTGGTGGAGCAGATTGAAGAAAGTGATGATTGCTCGAACATGTAACTCTTATGATCTCATAAAAAGAGACTGCTGAAAATGATTTATTCTTCAGTTTTATTCATAAGAGATGCTAACTGACAGGAAACCCTAGAAACGTATTTAAACCTTTGTAAAGAAATAATGGAATTCATTAATAAGATTCAGTGACCGTTGTGTGATTTGTCTAACAATAACCATCCAGATATTTGATTAAAGTAATTAGATGAAGTATTTAAAGTACATATATATAAAGTACAAACGAGCTTACTGTACATGTAGGGGATCAGGACATTTGGCTCATGTCTTGGTCTGTCTATGTACTACTTCAAATAGATGAAGTGTCTAAAGTACATATATTGGAAGTACAAAGGAGCTTACTGTAGGGGATCAGGACATTTGGCTCATGCCTTTGGTCCGTCTATGTACTACTTCGAATAGATGGAGTGTCTAAAGCACATATATTGGAAGTACAAAGGAGCTTACTGTAGGGGATCAGGACATTTGCCTCCTGCCTTGGTCTGTCTATGTACTATTTCAAATTGATGAAGTGTCTAAAGTACATATATTGGAAGTACAAAGGAGCTCACTGTAGGGAATCGGGACATTTGCCTCATGCCTTTGGTCTGTCTATGTACTACTTCAATTAGTATCGTTTTACAGCTGGTCTTATCCACAATTGAAGACTCGCTCGAAAAGCTATTATTCATGAAATTGTAAATTTAAAATTAGTTCAGAATGAACGAGAGACAGTATATCGATTATACAGTATCGAGCAATGACGCACTCTAAGAAAGTAAGCAAAATGATTACTTGTTGTTTATTCATATCAAATAAAAAAAACTGTTTTGATGACTTAATAGATATTGTTTTGATTCTATTAGTATATCGTCTTTGATAATCTTTGAAATGGGAACGCATTTAATGTGTTTTAAGTACTTCAGTCTCTCCAACCTCCAACTGAGAATGAACCAAACTTATTAAAGAAGTCCATTATTTTCGTCAAAGCCAAGGGAATACACTCAACCGCGTTAACAGCTAGTTTACGAGTCAGTGTAATCCTGAATGCGGTTTCCAGTTTTCTTTGTTGATGCTATTTCTAGCTATCAACGGAAATTAAGAATCGAATAAATGAGATTAGAATAAAGTTATTCTTAGAAACTATTTTGTGTTTCTTATTTTGAGTATCGGCATTGCTTTTTTATTAATTACAATATTAAAGAAATATATAAAGATTGGAAATCTGAGAATATAGTCTACATTTATCCTTAGAATATAGACAATTTATACATCAATTTGGTGAAAAATACAGAGAAAGTAATCTCGAATTAGTGAGCAAGTCAATATTCTCACTCATATCGGTTTCTCAGTAAACGATCCAAAACTGCATACCATCACATTTACACGTATATATGTTTTATATAATTGTTTGCAGGTTGTTTAATTCTAATTATTAATTATTAATTTTTAAAAATATATTTTATGTTTAATGTGTCCACCAGTTCCTTTCAAAATAATGACTTCAAGCGTTAAAATAAGACACGCCTCTAAACTAGCTTGAAATCATTAACATGAAATGAATGAAATTCCTTGTAAAATAATTTGCCAAGAAAAGGTTGATGGTTTTATATCAGTATTTTATTAGTTGAAATTTCATATTCGTATCTTGAATTTTCGTGTTGTGTTTCCTAACAAAGTTGTTGGTTTAGAGAATAGAATACATTATTTACATAAAATATTAACCAAGTTAAACAATTTCATATGCATATAATATAATTCATAAGACTTGTGACATTAATGATACGAAAAACATGAGATTGATAATCCTCTCCTCATATAATATCAATTTGAAAAACAATTTTAAATAGAGAGCCTGATTCCTTCATTTTGATTTTGAGTTTTGACGAAGGTTTTGCAGAGTATTTTCATTAACAATACACCAAGGTAAAGGGACATTGTCGGCAGTAAGAGGTTTTGAACTGCCTAGCAATATTCCCTAATTTCTTTTAAAAATGGCATACGCGTCCCGTGAAAATATGTTAACACTAAGTTCACTTTGGAGCTCATGTTTAGCTAAATATTTCAGGTTCTTTAAGATAAACCTTTTACTAATCATTCAAAATGTCTGAGCATCATGTACAAACGTCGCTACAACAACTCTTACTACATTCTATGCGATTTGGTTTCCTTAAAGATGCTAATTTGAAAACGTTGTATTCTTGTGTTTATTATTATGAACATACCGCATCATTCAAAAATTAATGTCATAGATGATATGGTCACAGTCCGTGAAAATGATTCAATTTATTTCTGAAATTGAATCTCATTCATATATATTAGCCAATGTTGGCTGTATAAAAATGGAGAAAACACCCTGTAAACTCGCGATGACGTTATCAATGATAGATTACGTTTCGGTATGGTTAGTCTCTTGAACAAATTTGCATATTTGTCAAATTCAGATTCAAAGCTTATTCGATACATTTATTGCTCATATAACAGCCGTCATTATGTGATAAAATGTGCGACTTGTTTAACATATGCATTTACGAAATCAGTGTCCCATTTAGGTTCGATTCTTTTTAGTGTTTTGCAAATTGGTAAACTAATTCATAATATACCTTATGGCAGGTACGCTATGGTAAAATAACATTTTGAGCTGTGAAGAAACAAATGATTTCTCTCAACAGTTGACTGACGTCACTGAAAACCAACCATAAGTCATTAGCAGGATGTTTTTGTTCTGCATGGCAAACAACCTGATGGAGCTTACTCCAGCTAGATCAATCATCAGTCAGTATCAGTGGTCACAATACATCAAACTTAACAAGCCACCAACGTGGTGTTATTTATACAGTCGAAAATAAAAAGAATGTGATATGCCTTAGAGATCAATCCCTAAATTGTTGTTCAAATTCGCTTACCCAAATGACATGCCAACATACCCCCGAATCAGTATGAATTATGCAATGTTCATGCCCAAAGCTTTTAAAAGGATAAATGTTAACAAGAAGAAAGTAATATCAAGCGCTCACTGCATAATAAGCCTTATCTTAAATGCCTTCTACAAGGCATTTTAAAACCTACGTACACACGCAACATGTAGTAATCACGAATCACTGTCTCTCTCATTGGATAAAATGTTGACTACAACTTCACTTTACTTGATTTTTTGTGTGAAATCTTTATATAAACGCTTACTTGAAATGAATCATGCTTCTGTGTATAGTTTAGTTTCAACTGACGTCATCATAGTAATGTATTTATATATTCGTGAAAGCATAATTGAAGTGCGCTTTTAAATACCCCTGTATACTCCCATATTGTGTTGATATGCATTGTACGTAATTTTTTAGGTCCATTTAACTTTTCAATTTATCAACTGGATAATTTAAATGAATTTGACATATGGAGACATTCAATCTAAAAGTATATCTGAATTTATATCGAATTTTCATCAACAACTTCATGATTAAAATCTCAAAGTTTCAAATAATCCTTGGAACAATCAGTCAAAACAACAACCTATTAGAATTAAAAACCCTTTTCATCAGTTTGGAGCACTAATTGTCATTAGCTTTATGAAATATGATCACCCTTTTATACTAATGCCATACATTACTATTATCAATCCTACTGCTTTCATTCTTTCTTACTGTTACTTTCAAAATTATCCTATGAATAAACATAATAAATAGCTTATATTTCTTGCGTCTAAAGGAGGAAGATTTCCTATCAGATTCTAAAATCTATTTTCCTTAGCGTTGTTTCCGGTTTACTGCCATGTCAAATCACTATAACTATATCAAATTATATTTATCTAAATATATTTTTCATAAAAAGTTCAAGACTCACTGAATCACTGAAAAGTTACTCATTTCACGTAAAACTTTCCACAACATTGTATGTTAGCCGATAATTTCCTATAATATTTTATTCAAGTAGAAACTAGAGTTATGATATCGAGCAATTTTAAAACTGCTTCTATAATAAACGGACATTTACATTTACTCATCAAAGCAAACTACATTCTCTAATAGTTACATGTTTATCTTTTGTCGATTTTTCAAATATCTGTAACACACGAATGAAAGTTTATTTGGCCATTTCATTAGGTTTAAAGTCATGGAACGACACAGCTAGGAATACCTTGTGATTATCTGCACACATACTTTTCGCAGGAAATATGAAGTTAAGGATACATATGAGTAGGGGCATTGTGCTTTGCAAATTAACTTCATAAACTGGAGGAGGACATGTGCTTTTCAATTCAATAATGTACAGTTGATACAGCAGAAGGATTTCTTGCTAATATATTAGAAATCCTGATAATACGAGCTTAGGGAAATCTTAATCTGCCTTACGTTTCAATGCAATTTAGGTAACAATATATCAGTGAAACGATGTATCGAGAGTTGTATCATCTCAAAGAGCATTTGTTATAAATAATTTGCGATACAAGGTTTTAAACAAGATTGTGTTGAAAATAGATCCATGCATGATTTTCATTCACATTAAAGATTTCCAAATTGAGTGGCGAAAAGTCTGTGTGAAAACGTATTACATCGGATCAAAGACCTCAGATTTCAAAAGAACAATTTATTAATTGGGCTAGGCCTGCTTCGTCAATTTCATCAATAGAGCAGACAGTTCAGAGAAATCGATACCACCAAAAATAGAAGGGACACTTATATCAAAGGAAGGTAATCGCTTTTAAAACTTGTTTTACTCTTCCGGATATTAAAATATTCACAACTCGTTTTGTCAAATTATGCCAAAAATGACATTTAAGATTCGCATTTATGACGAAATGTACATATTCAATTCAAATGTAAATTACCACAATTGATAGTTGCCTAGTAACAGTGCGTGAATGGCAGGTGGAGTAGGTCTCTAAAGATAGCATATATCCAATACTGAATTAAGCAGATTACAAAAACAATAGTTTGTATTCTGGGATTCTGCGATTACCTGTAATTAAAGCCTGTCCGAAAGCATCACAAAAACATCCTGGTTACACGATTGTTATAAAGTACTTTTATTCATAAATTTAATATATATTCTTTAAAAGTATCATATACCCACGTTGTCTATGATAAATCAGTAATTTAGTTCTCATTAGATGTGGCACCGACAGAACTAATAACCACTATCACCCCCAGGATGTTTCTGATTATAAACATCTTGATATCAATCTAAGCCGTGATTGCTCTCTTCAGGTGTTCCCGATAAAGAAGAGGCTCTTTATCCGCTATTAGTTCAATGGTAATATATCTTCCAAGTACCGCGTCTGTTCCTCTATCATACTTCAATATTAGCTCGGGATATAACGCAGTCTAAATTTAGTTTGTAAAATAACATACACTGAAGTTCAAAAGAAAGTTTACAGTAAATTGAATTCGCTTTATTAAAACAGCGAATGAGTTAAAGGACCTCTTATAACTCCACCATTTCTGAAAATAACCAACCTCTTAAAGAGTCAATGGACAAATAACTTTTTGTTTTTGCAAAATATAAATCGCAAGTTAGCAGAAGAAATTTTGGGTTTCCAAACGTTCCTTTAAATATTCCCCTCCTCCCTCATTCCTTTCAAGTCACTAAATGTGTTACTTACATGTAAGTACAAGGTATGAGCAACTCGTGACTCAACTTTAAAAACATTTGTAACGAAAAACGTAAAGGTCGATTGACCCCAGTATTCACGTACAGACTGCTTCGGAGCTTGGTCATTACACTAAGGTGTGATTGGTCTTTAACACGTCATTTTGAAACAAGTTGTTCAATCGGTGACTGCTCTATCAGGGCTTAATAATCACTTAGACCTTATAATTGTATGCCATCCCAAGCTATCCCTTCAGGTGACAATCAACAATTCCGATACTCTTCACAATCACCCCTGGAAAACTTCATCAGGAAAAAGTGTACTAGATTTTCCGCAGTTGATTTGATTACGTTAACTTGTTTATTAACAAATCAATGGCTGCGTTATGAATATAATTAAGGCTATAATAATGAAATATTGAAATTAAAGTTAAAATTGTTGTATTTTTAGCATTATCTTTCTATATATGTTCCCATTTTGCTATTTTAAGCAAGTGGCCTTTGCTTGACAGCGTTCACGGTTAGGTATTCAACAAATAGGTAATAGACATATTCCGTAGAATAGAAACTTTTAATCAACTTTTCAAAAGCCATGATCCTTTTTGTTAAAGGACCACAGAGTACGTTGTTTGAGTCACTTATTTCAGACTTCATAAATGGTGTAATTTTATCGAAAAGCAGTGGTTGGTTCTGAAGATCAACATCTAAGAGCTTATAAATTCGGTAAAGTAACAACAAACAGGTAAGAAATCGAAAACCGGCCAGTGGCGCGCGCCAGTGACTCAAACGTTATTTATGAACTTTATTCACTGAAGTCACAAAAAGAATATTCATTAATAGTGTTTAGTAGGTCATCTAACTAATATATATGTAAACTGAACGTTGAATTTCAACTTCCTGACTTTTACATATTATAAATTGGCATTTTAGAGGGCCGACTTGAACTTATTAAAGGACATACGGGTTTTTTCCTCTTTTTTTTCAGCAACAAAAAAGCATCAAACATACTCTCTATCACTTTCAGCCATAAATTTTTAATTGTCAACATTAAACAATACGTGCTCAAATTGTGTTTTGTACATTTTCCATGTGTACTTGAAAAATAGTGTTTAAGCTAACGTTTTTCCTTTGGCCTTGAGTCAAGATACCAGAACTAATAGTTTGGTTATGGTGATGTTTTCTTCCTTCCTCTGGTTTATAGCAGCTGCTTTTTGAATTTGTTGTTGAGTTTATTGTACAAAAAATTGGAAATAAACATTTCTAAAATCTGTAAATGAAATATAAGCGATTGTCGACAGATTTCCATTTTCTTTTATGTTAAACCACTATAAAGATTATAAGAACTTATTAAATCAGTTGGAACTTAAAGATAATCAATTATCAAGATTTCATTGCTATCATAATGCACCTTGCGATCCTATATCAATATACACGTGGAAATTTATACACTTTGATGGACAGTCCTTGAATAGGTCCGTGGATCAATATTTAATGTGTTTTTAGCTTTGACCCAATTTCGTACACGTCTTTATAGTGAGTGGAATTTGAAGAGTAGAGAAAATAATGAATCAACATCTCATCCATAGATAATATTTTTGCAAAATCCAAGTAAAGACAATTAGCACCTAAAATAGGTAGCTTAAAACTGTTTAATACTGTTTTTCTTTTGTTTGTCATTTGTCAATATGTTGTGGTTACGACCCTATATATCTATATTTATATTGATGTATGGTTAAGCTATCGAAAGGAATCAAGTATCCACATAAAATCAAATTTAGTAAAAATGAATGGGAATGGGAATTTAATCGATTTTGATACTCCGCATAACCGATTTGTCATGATTAACAATTTTAAAGCTCCCCATTTTTCTCTATGATTAGTGGCGATTCACTTAGAAAACTGTACTCACCTGCTCATTACTCAATACCTTAAGCTTATCATCAAAGTTTGATACATTTTCGTAATGAGGTACATAATAACATTAAAGTGTGTCATGTCAATTTTTAAATGAAGAATGAGTTGATACATTCCTGCAACTAGCACAATATTTAACATAATTTATCATCCAAAACTGTGTTCCACAGGAGATATCGCTTGTGGAAGATCAAGCGATATCGATATCTCCTAGGAGATATCGTTTTGACAGTAGATTTTGAACAATGCCCTGTTACAGTCAAGTTCATGACATCACAATTGTTTCACATCATCAAGTAATGACATCACAATGTTATTACGTCATAAACACGATGACGTCACAATGCTATGACGTCATTGCACTGCGAGTCTTAAAGTAGTGCAGTGTTCAGAAATATACATTTTTCACGGTATGGAAATTAAAAATTATTTTGGATGAAAAATAGAATCTCACCCTCGTGTCTTCTGATATAAAAAATATCTACTCTCGTTGATAAAAGTAAAAAAATTGTTACTTTTAGCAACTCGTGTTGATATATTTGATATCAGAAGACACTTGGGTGAGATTCTCTATTTATCACCATTTGACTCAATGACTTTTTCAGAGACCTGGAGAGCTGTGCCAGCCGGTGCTAACATGCTCCAGGTAGGGGCCCTCAAGCTGGCCAGGTCGAAGGGGTAGAAAGCCAGACCAAATTTGAGTCATTCTAAACCTGTTGTTTATCTCTTACAATGCCTTTCTTTCCGACTTTCCCCTCATCCTTTCGATCCCGTTCTCTCTGATCTGTCCACTTTCTTTTGGATGCTTGTCTTCCATGTATTAAATAACTGAAATATTGTTCAAAACACGAAAAACATCAACTCACTCACTGCAAGAATGTATCCATGTCAGCGGCTTCATCTTAACCGTTTTTTGTCTTATATATTTGAATTGGTGAATATTACAAATAGGTGATCTCGAAATGTTGTTTTCAGAAAAGATTGATACCAAATTAAAAAAGAAGAGCATGAATTTTTTTCAGTCAACAGAATATAATATACGTTCCAAAACTAACCTTACTTTCAACGAGTGAATCGAACATTCGATGGTAGTGTAATATTTTGTTAATCAGTACATCACTTGCCAACATGTGATTGATTTGACACAACACTTGGTGACCTAGAACTCTAATCGTATATTTTGGCAGGTAACACGTTGCCAATTTTAAGTTAATAATTGAAATATTCTGTTTACATGAATGAAATACAATACTTTTCATCGTAAATGTAGAATACATTTTTCAAACGACGAGATAGCAGTGATTTCCTAACGTCTATTTGTCGTCCTCAAAAGAAAATGCACAGATATGAATGATCCTAGACAGTACATAGAAATAATGAGCTCTAAAGCCCCAAGGATGTTTCTGAACATCAACATTCCCATATGTCACAAAGCAGTGGTTGCTCTCATCAGGCAGTTATGATGACGAGCCTCTTTAACAACTATTGCAGTTTGGATCAAGGGCATCTATCGTCAACGTACCGCTCTTGTTCTAAGATAGTACTGTAATATTAGCTCAGAATCAATTTTGAGAAAATCAATGCCTGATATTTAAAAATCATTGCCTGTTATTCCCACTAAAGGTTATATATATTTATCTATGTTCACGTGATTTACAACTATCACTAACAGACAGATCTACCAATATATTCTGAACTTAAAATAAAAGTTCTTTGTTAAAACTTAATGAAAAATATATATGTTAATGCATCGCTTTAACTTTGATTGGCACGAGCATGTTTCAATCATTTGTCATAAGGTAGTATTTAGGGATTTTGTAAGTATATTTTTATTTTCTGTGTCTTTATCGATGTATAACAGCAATAGATTGTAATTTCGGGTAGCGCAGCGTAGATATTTTATTCACAATTTGTTGCTTTTATAAATCGATAGAAGCACGGAAAATTTAAAACAATCCTTATAATTACAAAATAAACTTTTCCCCAAAGACTTTCTGAATCATCTTGAATAATTGTCGTGAACCGTTATTAAAGTTGCAGCTTGTTACATACAAAAATTCATTGTTGACTGTTCTCATCATGCAAACAAATTTCTTCTTAACTCGAGTCCGCATTTTAGGAACACCCTCATCAGCATATAAGGCGATATTCAAAACGGTTACCGTTTGTGAAACGCATCGAGATACCAAACTTCGGGATCAGGACTTGTAGTTATTAAAATCAAGGTAATAGTTTCTCTCGGGAAACGAAAGTAGTATATAGTTATCAACGTAGTTTTGAGGATGATGACATATGTAGATTCCAAAGAACCAAAGTAACGCACAGTTATCATAGCCGGGCTAGTCTAAGATAAATTCACTGTCGTAACATTTGTGTGTTTTTTAATCAACATATATCTACATGTGTGTTAACACGATGTTGGTCCTATCGCATTTTCATTAAAGTGATCCTTTGTAGCTATATAATCATTACAGTACTGATAAATCAGCAATGCTCTAGAAAATTCTTCAATGTTTTCCTTGAAATATTTTAATTATTAAAAATGTCAGCACATATAGAAGGTGCTTCGAAAAAACATTAAACGAAAGATACAAAAAGAAACAAAATGTTACCAATATAACATACCAAACTATCTTGGAAGATTGTCATTCTCGATCCGGTTATTAACATGGAGATTAATTAAGATTCGTTTATTGGCTAGCCCTTCAGTAAGTTTAGAAAACAAGACTTGTTATTGTTGCTGCTATTTCGCGCACATCTACATATTTACTCGAATATGTGAAGAAAAAACAATGAACCGACATTGCATATGTATTTTATTAAAGAAACAAATGTGGACATTTACTATCTACGAGGGTAATCATATTCGGGTTAATATTTTTAATACAGTGCCCTAAGGCAGATTATCACGTTTTCATTGTGACGTCACATAAACAGTGATTTGACGTCACAGTTCGCCTTTGACGTTGCGTTTCAAATGTGACGTCGGCGGGTGATCACTATGGTGATAAACGGAATATCATCATCGTGCCCATTACATATCATGTTCAAGAAACAAGAATATCCCTCATTCTCGCTCGGGAAACACTAATATTTAAGCAGTCGTGTCGAAAACATAGTATGTCATTGACACATATTATATCCTCTATTTACTATAACACCTACGTACATTGCTATAAACTGTTTAGATTTTTCTTAGAGGGAAAAACTCAGTAAACTGACTCTGTCTTCAAACAGGTTGGGGTACTAACATCTTAACGTTATTTGTTTCGATAGTATTTGTAGCTTTCAATGGAAACTAATTATCGCATTTGTTTCAAATGAAGGAGAATCAGTAAAATAAAATAAATGAAATTGGTGAATATAACACAGAAAGCAATCTCGAATATTGTTCATCGCATGAGGAGTATAGCCAGTGTGTGAGTTATTGTTTAACGCCGCTTGGGCAATACTTCAGCCATTAGCGGCGACATGAGGAGTATAAGTAACATTAAGAGATGAATAGGAATGTCGATAATCTTAATCAAAAACATGTAATCTAGTATTTATTGCAAAAAGCGAATAAAAAATGAGTGATGGTCTCGAATTCGGATCATCAGCACATATTCAAGATATACTTGAGCTTCATCATTGGCTGATTGTTTTACAAGTGCTGATGGCATTGAAATTTAGTGAACTCTCTGATTCATCGCTCATATGTTGTGGGAAATATGTAATGTAAATGTGATATAAACTCAAAACATCTTAACTTTTCATCTCCAAAAGACAAATATGACAAATACTGTTTTTCCATGGAAATCGAAAAACAGCCTTATAAATGCACAGAGGCGGAGATCACAAGTCCAATATAAACTCTTCAAAAAAAGAAACTTGACACTGACTTTCAAAGTTCAATATAAAGACCACAGATGCGTCGATCCAGTTCGTCCCAGAGATGCTCAGTTGGTGACAAATCTGGTGACCTGGCTGGCCATGGCAATGTCTGGACATTGTTACGCTGTAAAAAGTCTTGACAAACACGTGCAACATGTGGTCGAGCATATTGTCCT
This sequence comes from Phorcus lineatus, assembly GCA_921293015.1. Taxonomy (NCBI): domain Eukaryota; kingdom Metazoa; phylum Mollusca; class Gastropoda; order Trochida; family Trochidae; genus Phorcus; species Phorcus lineatus. Next base: position 11,704,930 of record OV121083.1, read on the forward strand.
GCTGAAAGAGACCACCATGGACGTTGACGTGAGGAATAACGTAAGGCTGTTCCTATACCGTACTCCTGTGAGGTTACCCACAACATGCACAAGGGGTGTCCTAACACCGTGACGAATCCCGGCCCACACCATGACACTCCCACCTCCAAATGGGACAACCTCCAGAACACAGTTGGCAGCATAACGTTCTCCACGACGTCGGTATACACGTGCTCGTCCATCACTTCGTCGAAGCAGCAAAAGGAACTCAGCAGTGAAGAGAACGGTTCTCTACCTTGCACGTGCCCATCTCATCCTCTGTTGACACCACTGGAGACGTTCCGCCAAAAGACGTTGTGTTAAAACGGGACGTCGAACCGGTCGTCGTGGAAAAAGTCCAGCCTCTCTCAGCCTGTTGCGTACCGTTTGGTCGGAAATTCGACGCAGGCCTGGTATCTGCGTTGTTGTTGACGTTGCTGTCCTGGTGCGTTCCCGAAGGTGAAGCAGTCGGATGTACCGATCTTGGGCCCGAGTAGTCACCCTTGGTCTGCCTGACCTTGGCCTAACATCAACGCTGTTTCGGGTGTTGAAACGGGTCCACAATAAAGAGATGGTCTGTTTGGACACGCCAAAGTGTGTTGCAACATCTCGCTGCGTCGCTCCTGCTTGCAGTCTGCCAATAGCGTTGTTGCGTTGCGCTCTGTTTAGTCTTGGCATTCTTCAGGTCGCTGTACCGATGTTGTGTAGTCTGAATGAACAGCGGCTTAAATTGCTTTTTTATACCCCTAAAGCAGAAGTGTCTGCATGTAAACCTTCATGATCCCATGCTGCACGTGCTTTGGCAGAAAATGCATTTGGACGAATCACTCGTTTTCGTTTCGAAAAAATCAATTTCGCATGAATGTCAAGTTTCTTTTTTGAAGAGTTTATATTTATACTAGTTATATAAACTAACAAACACTATCAACTCCTGGCTGTTTTAGTTAAGTCTCCAAAATTACGTTTGACTATTTGATGCGCTTCACTGTCCGGTTTTCGATTATAATTGCGACTTTCTACCTGCATATTGTCACTGTACAAAACAAATTAGCTTTAAAATGTTTCTCTTTGGTAACAGTCGATACTTTGCGATGGAATGACATCATTGATTACGTTTGGCATATGTAACTCCAACAACTCATTGAGCGGCTCTAAGTATGTGCCAAGCAAAGAAGTTTCAAAATAACTTGGTTTGTGCTTAATCAAGATATATATATAGATCTGATATCCACTCAATTGAATGATATCAACAGGTCAAACATGTACCTGACGGCATGAGTCAGTCATAGGGCCTTGTGAGATATATAATCTGCGTAACGTAGTGCAGCCATATTAGGTTGTATTCTAATGAGATTCCAATTTAAACATCTTTAAAACATAATGACAAGTAACAAATTAAAAGAACACAAATGTTCTAATCTATCGATTAACATCATTTTAGTTATTTATAAAAACTATTTGTAAACAATGGTTTTGTCTAAGGGTATGTCATCAAATGCTGTGTTGTTGTGGAATGTCTTGTTCTGCATGGCTTACATCTTCATGGAGTTTTTCCTGATCAGTCATCAGTCAGTATGATTGGTGAAAATGTGTAAGTTAAAGAAACGCAGAACATGGTGTCAAGGATATAGAAAAAATGAGAATCCTGAAATAGCTTGCAGATTAATCACTCACTTCTTGCTCCAATTGGTTCGTCCGCATCGAATTGTTTTGTCAGCATACCACTGTGTCAGTGTGACATTCCCAAAATATGTGTACTCTGAAAGTTCACAAAAGGAAAATAATTACTTAAGACAAAAATTGTAAAAGAAGCTTACCCTTGTTACTGTAGAGAATGTCTTCAGTGTCTATCTACAAGCCTGTTTAACAAATTCATAAACCAATTGAGAATTTCAATACGTTTTTTTCTGTGGTGGTGTGCTGGCCTCTTAGGCAAAAAGCCCAAGTTCGAATCCGAGTGGAAACGCAAAAGTTTTGTGACCTTGGTCCCATACTGTCCTTGGCGCTTCATCCAAATTGAAGTCAGATCACCTAGCTGTTAAATGGGTACCTGGTAAAAGTGAGATATTTATATGGACCTACACAGGCGAACTTAGCACTTAAAGACTGCTTTGAAAGTACACTTCTTTCCTTAAAATGCTGTAAGGAGCACTTTGAACATATAAAAATACACGGAAAAGGTGGCATATAATATCCACATCTATCATTAATATTATCTATATAATTGTGACTAAATGTCATTTCCTGTTTGTTACAAATCGGGAAGTTCTTAACCACTTTAAAAATGTTTCTACAATGTTAATGTTAATCCTGACGTTGTCTTTTTAGATATCCTTCACAGAATAATTGATAACTAGAGTGAGATGTTAAATACTCATAAATGGTATTATGTCTTGTCAATATTCATGAAATGTATACACGAAACAAAATTTAAACTCGAATTAGAAACTAGAAATTATTTCAGCGTTCCAGTGTAGATCCGTTTAAAACCGTTTTAACAGCATGATATGAATAATAAATAGTACTTGCTCCCTGTGAAAGCTTATCCTTAGAAATGGGGCTTTGAAACTAATGTTTGTGAATGGTCCTATATCAATGACGCTCCATTCAGCATGTTTTCATCTATTCGAGAAAACCTGATGAAATTACTTTACAATTTTTAACACAATATATTCAGGCCCATGAGAGATAAGACGAGGTATAGGCAAGGTCCTCAAAGGTAGTATGAGCTCTATAATCAGAGCTCGTATTCATTCTCGAGCTTTCAGATCAAAAACTGGTTCGTGTTAAGCAAATATTGAATGTGGTTAGACACATTTGAACTCCTGCCAATATTTGAAGAAAAAATAAAGGTTCATTTGTATGGTTCCGAATAATTATCTTGTTTTAGACTGACCTGCTACAGTCGAGTTGATAGGAATACAAGGAATTGATGCTAATCAATAACCCAAAACATTAACTCTTGGTTCCAATCTTTCAACATCTGAAACTCTCGTGATATCCCTCATTTGCGGATTACTTACGTCATACTCTTTATCCTATCTTGTCTGAACTTGTGGAAATGAGTGTTCATTTATTTCTCCACTCAATACAAGTTGTCAAGATGTTATGGTTTCGAAAGAGTTTAAACACATGCCTTGTTTTTTTTCTAAAATGTTATTCCCTACATTTATAAGATACGAAACTGTAACTAACAGAAAGTTATACCAGATGTTTTTTAATAACGTCCTTTGTTAAAACATAATAAAACTAATAATAACTGTATATGACACCCTTTATCTTTGGTTGATGTGACACGAGCATGTTTTAATATCATGTCATAAAGCATATGAGCCATTGTTCCTTGATAGAACACTGTGTCTGAAGACTATTATAACCAAATAGGAAATTTTAGATTTAGATTGATAAAAGCACATATACTTACGCCTAGCTTATATCAGAGAAAAGTTACTTTGAAAGTTTAAGTAGTTCAAAGTCTAACAATTCTTGTTTAAATTGGATGTAAAACCTCCACAACAAAACCTAGCGGCACTGTTAAACTACTACTGCATTCACGGTGCCAAAAACTGGTACAATCCATTGTACAAAGATGCCGACAAAGGTTTAGACACAAGAGAAACACCGTCTTGGATAAAAGATAACTAATGTGATGGATGTAACTTTAGGATTCAATGTTTTTCCTTGGATATAAAGTATTGAGATTTTGTCTATACTGCTGACTGCTCTGTTTAAAGCCCATTGAAACAAGCAAGTTTCTTTCGACACTTATTTTTAATATGGTCGAGTTAACATAAATCCATCCTCATAACATTTGTTTTAAAGTGAAAAGTTTATTTTTAAAAGACAAGTGGCATTCAACTGTTCAATCATATTCCTCTTCAGGAAGAAGTACTTGTACTATGTAAACTTTGTTTAATCTTCCGAAAGAAATAACGTATCGACTTCCATTCCACTGGATGGGTTTACAATCAATTAATTGAACATAACCTTTTTGTTTTTTCATTTATTTTGATAGAAAACTGATGAAACTTCCGAACGTTGCCTCGAGCGATTTTCACCATATGAGAATGATAGTTACCATTAAAGGTTACCAAGAATATCAATAATTCCACCCAGTACATTTAGAATGTAATTGAACATAGAGAGTATTCTTTAATGCGGTTCATTAGTACATTTACAAAATATGCTTGAGCTACATTATCACTGTTCATTTAAGGGGGTTATTGAAACAAGCAAGCATTTTTCGTTCGTTATTGGTTGATGATGTTACATGCATCATTTGGTGGCGGGCTCGACTTGTATTTGCACTTATTATGGTCAAGTAACATATCTAACATATGTTTAATTGAAAGGATTTTTTAGATCAAGTAAAGACAATTATCATTAAACTTTTTTCACTCAGACACTCTTTTTGTAAGAACTTTGCAGTAACAACACCATAGATCTAATTGTTTCTAAAGCTTTAAACAACTTCCATTCAAATTTATTGAATTACAATTTAATAATTCTAAATATTTTGTTCTACATATAAATGTAAATCGGACTCACGAAATATCAAATGTTTTCATCATATGAGAATGATAGCTAAAATAAAAAAGTCTGTAAGAACTTAGTTAGCTTATATGGAATTGAATTTAATCCAGCATTACTTTAATTAACGAATCCTACATCAGTTATTTGTATTGAATTGATCAGTACATTTTCGAAATATACTTGACCTACATGCCAGTAAGTAAAATTTTTTATACAACAGCTGGTGGCGATATAATCCAATATTTGCTGTCGTCCTAATTTACTTTATATGCATGGCTTAAAATTGTTTCGGTGTTTTCCCTCATTGATAGCTCATATATCAGTATCTTTGTGGAAATATGTCAGATCATAAATTCGAAAATAATATAACTCTATTACCTAACTTCCTCATAAATTTCAAACTCATATTTCTTTCATAACCATGAACTCTTTTCATAAATGCAAATTTATGTTAATAAAAGTTGATGTTTGGCATCTATATGTTGCTATTTCAAAACACTGTGTATTATCTGCATTGTGAATAGTCCTTACAATGTATCTTATGTTTATATATAACTTTTGAATTGCCATTTTTCTTTCTTGAAAAACATGAATTTTCCAAAGGTTTGACTGACGTTCATGTAAACAAATCTGTGTTGTTGCAGGGTGTCTCGTTCTGCATGACTTAAAACCTGTTGGGGCATAGTTCAGCTAGATCAATATTCAGTCAGTATCGTTTGTGTAAACATGTCAAGCTAAAGAATCCCAAAACATGGAGTCATGGATAAGGCAGAAAATGAAACGTCTGAAATATATTTCAGATTAATTCCTCGGTTATTGCTCCATTTGGCGAAGGATAATAGCAATTCCATCCCCATTTGGTTGTTGTATCAGCCTAATACTATGTCAATGTTACATTTCCAGTTATTGTAAAATTTCGCAGAAAGGAAATAACAACTTGAAGTAGAAATTCGAAAAGATACCTTAACGAGTTATTATGTAGGAAGGCTTCAACCTGACTTTCCACAAGTCTTTTTCCAACATGTTTGACCTGCAATGAGTTTTTCCTGTATTACTATTATTAGACTTCAAGTCACTTCCTGTGTATGGCAATTCGATATATTTCTAACAACCTTGATGAAATGTGATGCTTATGTGATGTTCATACTTTTTTGTTTGATTTTGTTGCCCTTGGAAGAAAAGGCGAACCGGAGTAAGTTTTTAATAGTCATTTGTGGTATAATGTGTCAGTATGTGTAAATTGTATACCATAAATCAAACTTCAAATACGAAATTATTCTAGAAACACAAGCAGTTTCAAGATTAAGATTATTATTAAAGACGACGTCCTTGAATCTTCCCCGTAGATATTCTCATGCGCAAAGTGCTCATCTTGACATACCAGGAAGCGATGAAAAGCCTTTACCATACATACGTATCATTTGTAACGTGGCACATGTAATGACCAAACCTAAGAGCCTTTCCTCCAGTCAGACATACCTATATGTTCTATTCATTGATACATCAATGTTCGATAAGCTACGTCAACTGTATATCGTTTTATCTGTTATATTTGCATTTAATACATTGTGGAGTTATTAGAGGTTTTGTCTTACAAATTTTGGAATTGCCACAATTGGTAATTGGGTCAAATGATATTTCCTTCTTTCCGTAGTTTCAACAATTTTGTACGATACATTTAGGGTCAAAATGGATAACATGGATTAACATTATGCTATGTTTTGTGTCTTTACAAAAAAAATTTTGAAATGACAATTTACTGCTAATCTAATTATTTGCATTTTGGATACCAGTGTTGCATAAATCCCTACGATATCTTTTCATACAGTTCTATGATTACAATCTTTACGTTCGACAAAGAAATAAAGTTATTTCCTCAACCTCTTACAAATTCGTAATACTCGTATGAATAATGCTAGAATACAAGTGTTGATTTATATAAACCTCATTTGGTTCAATGGCTAAATTTATAAAATCTTTGGCAAGTAAGGTACATTTCTATTGTGCTGAATAATTATCCTATATAACACCAACCTGCCACAAAAGAGTAAGTCGGAAGAAGCTCTTATCGTTGACTGAACGGCTAATCAAGGCTTTTCAATCATAGAAATATTTGTCACAATTCGTCCACAAGCTTTCACTCACTATTTATCCTTTGGAGATTAATGTGGCTTGTTGTATATCATTTTATGTCTAATCCTATGAAGGTAAATGCCTATAAAGTTCTTTTTCCAATCATCATAAAATGTCAAGATCCTATTTCTGATTATTTCCTAAATCAAGACAAAGAGAAATTAGAATTTGGAAACTACCTTGATGATAGAGAGGTCTTGATACTTATGATACCAAACATTTAGATATTTAAGATGTTGCTATGCTCAGTGATGTTGAATGATTCGGAGGTAGTGAATCTAGACAAGGAGAACATACAAAATGTACTTTTGCAATTTTGGAGATAAAGTCAATGCACTCACATTATCAATCTTTCGATGTTGAGGAATTGTTCAGAAAAAAACAATGTAATTTTTTTATTACGGATTTACTGAACATGTACAGTAATTTTATATGTTCATATTTGTGTCAGTGACATGTCCTACTTAACTTGATGAACATTATAACAGACAAAATCACACATGCATAACAACTACAACAGTTATGTTAGAGAATATATAATTTGCGTTATGGTCAAAATTCCTCCAAATGTCTGCAACAAAGGACAGCTTTTAAACCATCACAGCACATGTTGAACGTGGATTCTATGGAAGTCAATACACTGACAAAACAACTCAGAACCCCTGAACTTTAAAAAATGTCGGAAATAAGGCACAACAATTTTGCCATTAAACCAAAGGACTTGAAATCTTAAACAAAATAATCGGTAATAAATACTCTTAGCTAACTCCTAAATATAAAATCCTAAGTAAATTAAAGTATTCACTTTGTTTTCTACATCACAAATATAACTAGAAGGTAATTGAGATAATGCCTAAGACCATTTTCATGTCAGAGGTTAGCAAACCTTGTTTGAAACCAGCTAGCCGCAAATGATAGAAAGGTTTTGAGAACTGTCTAATTTTTTATGATTTTAGCTAGAAAGATCTAGAAAGAAACAAAATTTTTAGATATGAATAAAACATTATAACCTTGGTAAAATTACATCAAAATCTTTGTATACAATATGTACGGGCCCATCAGGATAAGGCGAAGGCGTACATGGTAGTATTATTACAATAATCTAAGTTGCTAATATTGAAACATCAATTTTTCAACTTATATTTACTTATTATATCATTTGTCAATATTTATGTCGGTAATGTTTGATCAAACCAAATTCAACTTTGGCAGTTGATCTTTGCACAATATGAATAACCGTTATGAATTCCTCATATAGATAATTAACTGGTTATTACAAGTGACATGATAAACACTATTACAGGTATCCTAAAATAGAAGATGTTAATCCGTAACAGAGTATTTTCAGATCAAAAACTAGTTCGTTTTTGGTAAACCTTGGTTGTTGAAAGACAAATCGGAATTGTTGCTAAAATTAGTAGAACAAATAAACCAATTTAGCAGAAAGGTTCATTTATATGGTCCTAAATAGTTATTTTGTTTTAGACTGACGTGACACGATGCTAATCGATGTAAACAATGCTATTTGATTACCTTCAAAACATTGGTTCAAATCTTTCAACATCAGAGACTGTCATGACACTCCTATTTGCGGATTACTACCGTCATGCCCTGTTTCCTTACACTGTCTGATCCTGTGATAATGAGTGTTCATTTATTTCCGCATTCAATCATTACCAGTTGTCAAGATCTTAGTTCTTATAGTTTCATATAATCTTTCAAGTAGAAATAATTATTGTTAATTTATTTTTCATAAGAAGTACTTTTCTTAATAATTGCTACATATGTTCTTGAAAAGAATCAAAGGACCAACGAGAAAGCAGTGATATATTGGTGTCATTCTCGTTGTATAATGCATATATAAAGATATGAATGACAGGCAGAATATAGAACTAATAAACTATAACGCCCCATGGATGTTTCCGAATAGCAACATCTTGATATCTCACTAACCAATAATTGCTCTCTTCAGATGGTAATGATACAGATGAGCCTCTTTAGCCACTATTGGATCAAGGGTAATATACATCCCGAGTACCACTTTTGTTCTCTGATCATACTGCCTTATTAGCTCAGGAGTTATTGCCGGAATGAATTAGGACGAAATCAATTCAAAATCTTTGGAAACATTGCATTTGATTTCCCCTAAAATTATCCATGATATGTGTAACCAATAATCAACTGATTGCAAACATTAATCAACACAAAATTCTGGCATTGTTTTATGAAATTTAAAGAACGTTGTTTGTTAAAACATAATGACTATAACTCTCTATAAAACCCTTAATTAATCCTTTGATTCATGTCATATGAGCATTTAAGGATAACATGTCACAAAGCTTATGTTGTTCGTCGATAGAACACTTTGTCTGGAAATATTATAGATAGATAGATAGATAGATAGATAGATAGATAGATAGTTAATAACCAAAAAGATTCACATGCCAAAAATCAAAGCTTATTCCGAGAAAAAATCTCCTTGATAGTATCAGTGATTTAACAATCCAACAATAATTGGTTGCAAAACCTGCAGGACGAAAACTGGAAGCATTGATACACCAATCCTGCCATAAGGATACAAAAAACACCGGATTGTTTAAGTCTTCTTAGAGATTTGTTTCAACAGTTATGGGACACTTACTAGTACAAAAATTATGACCTAGAATTAAACCTATTTTTTTTTAAATTTTAAAACACAAGGTTCATATTCCTATCTAATTAATATGAAATTGGGAATTGAAAGTTATTTCAATTCCTCATTAAAATTTACTTTAAATTGATCTCGAGCGTTTTTGTACCATATTAGAAAGATAACTGGTTTAAACATACTGTACGTATTCCTTTCAGACAAAGAAATTGATTGTCAAACAAACAAATGCTGCTCCAATACAAATTATATTTTGAAACCTTAGAGTTTACAATTTTCACTCATTTGTTATTAAATCTACAGGAATTGGTGATAAAAGGTAAACAGATTGTTGAAAAGCCGAGTTGTCAATATCAGATCACCCATTATTTCCATATTAATGATATTTACCATTGGCATTGGTGAATCTTACGTTAGAGAGTAGCATCAATTTCAATTGATTAGTTCATGTTCAAAATATACTTGAGCTACATACCAGTATGTAAAACAGTTTATCCTACAGCTGTCGGCGCTGAACTTCAATCTTTGCTGTTGGCAGTTTGTCAAGTTATGCATGGTTTGAAGCTGTTTTGGTGAACTCGTTGATAGATTGCTCGTATGTCAGTAGATGTTTTGCGAACATGTCAGGTTAAAGTTATCAACCTTTTCAAGTTGTAATGTATAGGTTAAAAAAATTACAGTTTTAAAGTATAAACAAAGTACCCCTCTTTCCTATCTTTCATTCATTAACAGGAAGTCTTTAAGTAGACCTAATAACTTGTTAATAAATTTTATCCATTTGAGTGACAGGTTTAAAGGTGTAGTTTTCACCTCAGTTACTTGAGTTGCTATTTTGAAACAGCGTGATGATATATAATTACCTAACCCTGTGGTTTGATCACCTTATAACCTAATAAATGTACATTGTCAATTAGAACTATGCTCACAATGTGTTACTGATTATCCTTCAAAGCAAAGATGTAACAACACACCTTAAGGTTTTGTGTCATATATATTAACGTCATAAGTAGATGTATACTAGTCCGTACTACAGCCTTGATTTGTTTTATACAGTTCATTGATTACATTTTATATTTTATTTATTATTATCATAAAATGAAAGAACAAAGGTCATCTTGTGTTTTTTAGAAAAGAACAATTGATTTAATTGAAGGTCTGACTGACGTTTGTGCAATCAAATCCTGTGTTGTTGCACGGTGTATGGTTCGTCATGGCCTACAACATGATGGAGCCTCTTCAAGCTACATCAATCATCAGTCAGTATTAGAAGTGAAAATATGTCGAGCTAAAGAAACCATAAACATGATGGAAAATAAATTGAAGAATCTGAAATTTCTGAAATAACTTGCAGATTTTTTGCCCTATTTTTGCTTTAAACGTTTCGTACCCATCAAATTGTTTTGTCAGTATGCCAAGAAGTCAGTGTTACTTTTCCAACTTGTATGTCCTCTTAAAAGTTCGCAGAGTTACTTCGGGTAATATCGACAGTTGATAATTAAATTAATGCACTTACAACACATTTCAAGATAGTTTCTTTTCTTATTCCAATTGGATGTATCAATGTCGTGACTAAAGTTAAACAAATTTATTAGATATGAAAATATGTGATAACATCAATACATGTTTCGTCAAAGTGAAGTCATTGATGGTTGAGTTAGACATAGTCTGTTAATAATTGTAATTTTTTTTTTTCTTTTCAGACATGTTCAAGTAGTTTAGATAGGGATTTTTTCCGTTTTGAAATATCATTTTTGTTTACCTACGACACCTAGAATGTATTGAACATGTTATGAAATTATTCATAATTTGTCATCTTATGTGTATGGCCCTGACGAGCGGCCAAACTTTAATTTTTTATTGGGTGATATTTAACAATAAATGTTCATGATTAATGAAAATAAAGAATAATTAATTTGGTGCAACGTTACAGCTCTGCGTCAGGAACCTGGGAAAACTACTAAAATCAAAATATTTAACTAACTTTCTAATAATTTATAATGAATTTGAAGTAAACATATTTTATTGTCTTTACTATCTTGTTATGTGCTAATCAAGATAGGTTCCTCCTTTGTATATTTAATTATCTAGATTAACCCTGAAATCCAACTCTTTATTCATTCCAAGGCTAAACAATCCAAGATCTTATACTCAAGCCAAATAACAGGGATCCACACTCAAATAGTTGGGACCTTAGCATTAATTAAGTTAAAAAACACGGATTTTCGCTCAGATAGTTGAGGTGAGATAAGGTGAGTTGGTGTTTAACACCGCATTCAAGATTATTTCACTTATATCGCGCCTGCTAGTATTATTGCAGGGAGAAAGCCCGCAACACCATTGTGGCTACGCATTGCGGTGAAACCCGCGAGCATCGGCTGGAACTAGCAAACCATGGGTGGTACTGCGCTGAAATTCAGTGTAGCATTGCACTTAAACCAGACTGCGTGTAGAACAGACAAAGTTGCCGAGCCCCTGGCGGGATTCGAACCACGGACCTCCTGATCTGAAGCCGTCCGATAGTTGAAAATACCTTCACATGTCAATGAATAGTGTTATTCTAAAACTGAATGTTGGTAAATTAAGACTGTTACTTACCGATAAACTCTTAGAGGACACTTCCATGTATAAGTAAACTTCTTTATTACACGAAGCGACTCGATGAAATCCATGAAAGAAAACCCTACGCAATTAGCAAGAGAGTATAACTTAAACCTTTCAGATAAACAACTGGTTCGTATTTGTTAAATTTAAACTAGTAGTTATTGCTCTAATAATGAACGTGCCAACTATAATGGAATTCCTGCAACCGTTGATAGATTTGTCACTAAATAATCATAGTTTTAATTGTTATTCACTTTTAAATTTACAGTAAAACATAATTAATCATGCCAAATTCAAAAACATGTTATTCAATTTGATTGAATGAAAAGTCCAGATTTATATATGTACTACATGTGTATTAAAGGAGATACCTCATTTGATTTCGTTAATTGTTAAATCTATAAAACCTTTGGCGAGTAAAGTTCCCTTCTGATTTCTATGGTACGGAATAACCTTATCTTATAATGACCTGCAATAGCAACGTTTATAAGAAGACAGCTCTTATCCTGGCATCTGGCTAATCGATTCTCTTCAACCATTGAACTGTTGGTCACAATTCTTCTAGGCGACTCACCTTATGATATCTCATTTTCGGATTAAACCTGGCATGGTATATATCACGCCATGGCTAATACTATGAAAGTGATTGCCTATTCATTTCATACTTCACTCATTACCATATGTCTAGACCCTTAATCCGATAATTTCCTATAACAATTATTCAGTGTGACATAAGAGTCGGAAATATACTTTTAATGACAGAGATGGTTCGAGACCTGATGAGAGTATGATGTTTGAGTCGTAAATGTAAAGAATTGTTGGTCGTGTTGGTAAGCTGTTACTATGCTTTGTGCTCGCTATGTAATCTAACAATGATGGTTTTAATAAGAATCCCGCAATGATCTCGACTTGGAAAATTTGATTTGTAATATTGAAGATTATGACATACAAGTTACACAGGGTTAATGCATCAAAATATCAATTTAATTTATATCAGTCTTCTTAGCTGAGAATATGAAGATAAGGTCATTAATCCTCGTATGTGATTGAATTTTAAACAAATAAAATTAAGGATATTTACCTTTTATTTGGTATGTATTGAACAATTAATATATAGAGGATACTAACCGACCTTCCATTTAATACTATTTTTATTAAACGAGTTAATGATTAAGTATGAAACGAGCGAAAGCGAGTTTGATACCAAATCATTAACGAGTTTAATAAAAATAGTATTAAATGGAAGGAAGTTTAGTTTTCTGTTTATTACTTGACCTCGGTAATCAAGCATTATTACCGAAAGTGTACTGAACGAAGCACTTCTGCGACTAAGCTGCCATTGAGACGTCGGTGCCAGATTGTGACGTCACAACCACACACTATTATGACGTCATACGGGGAGCTGTATTACACTAGTTTAATATCGCCGTATAAATATAACACTGCGGTATCTTACACGGGCGAGTAATAATGATATTTTCATGTTCTTGTCAGACAAACGTCCAATCCAAAATTCACACATTCATAGCAAACGTACATTGCCTTGTGCTCTTAAAAACTCCCAATGTTTGTCACAAAGGATCGGTTTTTTACCTTTGCAGGAGATGTTAAACGTGGATTCTTTGGAAATGAAAACGGCTCAGAAGACTTGTACTTATTTAGGCAGTCCTCTTTCTCAAGAAATAAGAACAGATTCCTACGGATCAGAGAAGCTAATGTGGTTTTCAGATATCAATAATAAATGGAGAGCTCTTCAACTAACTCTTTATATGTATACGGCAGTAAGGTTACACATTAACCAGCATTACATAAAATTTTAAGGAAATCTTTGAAACCAAACATACTGATGATGTTAGAGGAGAATATTTCACTTGAAAGCGAGAGCTGTATCAAATCAGACAGCATTTGTTACTTAGCTTGTTATAAAAGTAAATTACAGATAACAACTCACATTAACCCTTGTGTTCTGTTTTTGTCAACTTCTAAATCTGTCATGTGTCTCAAATCGTTTCAGCAGCATGTAATTCTGATGTTCGTTGCTCTCATATCGGGTATCTCTCTCTCACTGGCTATAATCGACGTCAGAAATATCATTTTAAACTCTGGATTGTCTTTTCTTTGTTTTCCCGCCATTGAGATGGAAAACGGTTTTAGCATGATAGCCTGAACGTGCAAAAACCCATGACAAAATATATTTTCAGATTTAACATGACTTTCATGTATGTCATGGGCAAAACGACATGATATATTCGTGTTCTGAAGCAAATTTCACACCTTGAAAAGTGCGAAAGAACACTCTCGTTTTTTTAGGTATCATGTTTAAATTCTAGTTGTACCTTTATCTATACGTTTAGAATAAATACTTTAAAAGTATAAGACACCCACCAATTTTACGAGAAAGCGGTGGTATCCATAACGTCTGAGAGTCGTTCGCATAAAAAGCCTTAAAATATGAAGGATTACAGTGCGTCTGCCGAACTAATAATCTCTATCCCCACAAGATGTTTGAATATAAACATCCCTATATCTATCGAATGTGTAATTGCTCACACCATGTGCTCATGATAAAGATGAGACTATTGGTTCAATTATGATATATCTTCAAAGTACCACTCTTATTCATCGATCGTACTTCAGTATTTGCTCAGGAGTTAATAGAGCCGAAATGAATTTTCAGATAATACACCGAGAAGATAGTTGAGCACAGATTGCCTATTCCCTTTCAAAGATATCCGTTATGTTTGCTCAAACAATTGCTGACAGAAAGTTGTGCAGATATTTTACTGCACTTGACAAACAATTTTCATCAACAGGCTTTTATCTTCTCCAAATTATATATGTACATGTTTGTAACCCTTTTACTTTGATTCATGTTGTATGAACATGTCTCAATTTTTTATAAACAAATTACGATCTAATGGGATACGATATGACACGATAACCACTAAATTAAGATTCATCATGTCACATTGAGAGTAATTAAGAGCATAAACATACTACCCTCACAAAATCAAATTTTATATCATGGAGGTTTTGTTTTACTGTCAACTACTACGTGTTCATCAGTTCGGAATCTTTGAAACATTTATTTAGGCAAGTTCAATCATTCAAGGCAAAACCTAGCAGACTAGTGGAATTAATTGACACATTCCCCCTAAGGGTAACTTGATAAAAGCATATGGAGATCGATCTGCAATTTCTTTGGATTCGCAGAAAACTGAGTGAGCCTAGCCTCTTTAACTGTTATTGGTTCTTTGATGCCCATGTGGACTTTATAGTACAACTATATTGACACAAGGATTTGGTAACTCCTGAAAGTGGAATAATGTACTTTATCTTTAGCTTTTTCTTTCCGCTATCCGATTGGTCGATGGCCGGTCACTTGACAGTCGACAGAAAAGCGAACTTCATTCATTCCGAGTCCAACCGGAAGAGATATTGACTTGAGGAAGTACAAAAGACCTGATGACGTCACGCGGTTGTTTCATAGAAAAACCTATTATAGTAAGCATGCCATCACACACTCATCACCGTAAATAACTGAACCAATTTTTTAAAAATTTGGAAATGAAAATTACTAAAATAGTTTTGCATCCAAATCTTTTCACTTTAAGTCATTGAGTGATAACACCAGATTCCATTTGTCTACAAAAACATGCATTCATTTCATCCGTTGAGAAATTAAAAAAATAAACTGAGAAATTAATGGTGAAAAGCGCTGTTTTTCGTATCCAATATTCTTTTGAACAAACTGGCATCTGAGTATAGGTGCTATGGAAAGTATATAACTCAAGGCTTACTGTTTTCAAAGGATATCAACAAATTCACATTTTCTTTAGATGTCTTCATTTTGCCCATAACTATTGCCGATATAATCCTCTCATGAAAATATTTTGCAACATATGATAAAGAGTTAATAAACACGTCAGAGGATTTCATACCTTTTCCCCAGAGTACTTGTAAGTGTGTGTATATCAGCATGTGACCAAGGTCTACTAACTAAATCAAAATGTGCACACGTTTAGAATATAACATTTTATTATAATGTTTAATGTCATAAACATTAATCTTTTAATCAAGGGGCATGAAGCAAAAACATCGATAATGATACAACTCTGACTGCACAAGAAGCCTTTGGCGTACTTATGCAAACATATATTTTATAAGTAATAAAACGTAGAAAAGTAATTTAGTATTCACATAGTAAAATTTGAAACAATACATATCATATTATCACAGACATGATCGCAAAGACGTTGGAATAACAATAATAAGTATAATAATGAAAAAAAGTTACATCATCGTTCCAATTTGTTCCGGATTGACAAGCTTATATAAGCAAACCAAGTTGATTCAGATTATTAAAATACGTGAAGACGGCGTTATCAGGAGCTAGGTTCTTGGATTGCCTCAAACGCGCAGAAAGAAATCTTATATGTCATTTCATCCGCTGTATGCTTTCGATTGGAAACCAGGTCAAAACATAATCCGCACATCCATTCCAATACAATCGCTTCTAATTGAAATTGAGAGAAATAGGAATTGATTGCAGAAGATAGCATCTCTCTTAAATCTAAAATACAATATCAGTGTTAGAAATACCTCTAGTAGAGCATACCGGGCGGATCAGAAAAAATATCAATGGCACAAACCTGAGATTTGATAAAACCTATATCCCGGACGTCGGCATCAGACAAAATTAGCATCTATAAGGCCAAATACACATACAACTTTTTTAACCTTCTAACATATCGACAAATTTTTCATTACAAGCTCTCATAAATAGCATTTATTGAATTACATTGCTTGAAATATTATCAAATATACCATTAGCTTTTCCAATGTCTTATAAGATTTTAATGAAATTGCGCGACCCAAAATTATAATCAAGTAAAGTGTACGTAATATGCGTGGCCATAATATAGTACGCAAAGAGCAAAATTCTTACCTAATTTTGAGAAAAGATACGATGTTTCTTTATTCCCATAAATTTCCAGACACGTTTTCAAAAATCTGCGATTGTTACAAAGTGTAATATTGGTTTTATCAAGACGCAATTTTCTGAACTTCATTCAAATGATTTTTTCAAAAGCTAGCAAATTTAGATAGAGATTGTGTTTAAATTTTAAAAAATATCACAATTAGTATCAAAATCATTCACTCATCACTATCCGTTCGCTTTGGCCTCAGAGGATACTTGTCATGGATCAACATTTACCAGACAGGCAGTGTTTTAACGTAATGAACCGAACAAGAAAATTTCAGTTATATACAAATAAACATAATATATACACAACTTTACATCAACGCATTCACAAACTTACGTCACAGTAACATCCAAATTGAAAATCCGAATGTAGCTGATAAAAAAACCTTTAAACCATCAAATGTTATAAGATCATAATGCTGAAAATAGCAAACTAGTTCGAGGCTTCATTAGTTCTGAAACGGTAGATAGTTACTATCAACCTAAAGGTCAAATTGGTTTTCGTCAAAAGGAAAGTTTGGCCTGAATTTATCTGTTGCTTACATACAAACATAGGATTTTCCAATTTTTCAATTTGTTCAAAACTATTGCTTGCTGAATCTTATATATGTATATATATTTCTGTAATTCCAACTGAGAGAGTCCTGAACTTTATTTAAAGATAAGGGCAAAGACAAATTTGATTAAACGGTATAGTAAACAGTAGACACTTTTAAACGAAATGACATCAAAAGGAGAAAACATATCTTTCCTGGCATACACTTTATCCAAGTTTGTGTTCATATTAATCTTCTAATTAATCTCTGTTCCAGAATATCAATATTCAGATACACTTTCATTTTATTCCCAAGTTTATCACATTTAGGAGCTGCTAAATGAATCTTCAACGTCTGACCGTTGCCGCCGTGGTTTCCGGAACGATGCTGTGTACAAGGGGCGCCCTGCACGGGGGACCTGTAAGTAGTTCCTGCTGGAGCTGCGGTCTCTGTCACAACAGCTGGAATGTGAGGATGAGTGTGATCCCGACACAAAAGAGTTCCTCTGAAATGAATTATTTATTTCTGGTTTGGGTTCACCTCTGTGACGAGCAAGAGCAGTTCGTGTTGGCGTGAGACGCATGTTCATACCTCGCATGGAGAATGAACTCCTGAAGGAATCCCTCGACCTGAAGCTGCGGCTGTGGCTTGTAATGGGGCGTGATAGTATAACCTGGAAGACATAACAATTCAAGTATAAATGGGCATTTTTCTGCTTTCATTAAGAACTGTTTAGTAATTGTGAGATCGGTCATTTTATCTTTATGACAAATGTTGTCATCGGTTGAAGAATTACTTTTCTTGAAGAAATATCTAGTTAAGAAGATGAACTTGCTTTGGGTGACAAGCATAGAGTGTTTTAAAATCAGCAACATGTTATGCTGGCTTGGTAGCAAGAAAATCTTCAATTGAAACTAAACGGGTATTATGAGATTTTTACATTTTCAATCACACTATCCTACTATCTAACATCGCAATGTAAGTTATAAAATTCGCGTCGCCGTATTGAAAACATGTAACATGTAGCTTAGATTACCTACACACTGCTTTTTCATAACATGCGCATTTCCCAATAATCACAATAATCATTAAAATCAATATCATATCTTTTCAAAAGCATTTTATTTAAGTTCTGGATACATAGATGGAGACGTGTCATAGAAATCTTGACGCTTACAGAAGGCCAATGTGACCTTGTGCTAAGGATCATCATTTCAAAGGGCTTGCTAAATGATGTTATTGCATTTTTTGCAATTTCGAAGGAAGCCCGCAGCGTGTCTTGAAGCGGAGAGCCTAGAATACTCTCAGCTAAATTTCTAATGTGTAAAGAATTAGATATTTACTTCAGACTATTTGCTGTGTAGTTACATAATCGAATGCATGATCGATTCATTTTAAGATAAAATTCTAAAGATACCAATCCGCACATAATAACATAAAACATTTGACACATCAACCAATCAGAATCGAGTATTGGAGCACTGTCATGGTAGAAAAAAGATTATTGGAATTAATGTTTCCTATTTCAGTGTCATTGGTACATGTATTTATTACGTCACTTACCTTACTCAGTATTCTTGATGCACTTATCCTATGACCACAGAACACAAACTTTCTTAAGTATCTTCTAAACGTTTTATGTAGGAAGCAGTAGAGAATTGGATTGGATGCACTGTGAAGATGTCCTAAAAGAAGTGTGAAATGCATGAGCTCTGCAGCTTTTAAATCCGGTCTGAAGTCAAGATAAATCATCACAATATAATACGGCAACCAACATAGCGCAAACATCAAAGCCACGGCTACACACAGTTTAGCAAGACGCCTACGTCCTGAGGTGAGACGTTGATGTCTACACGCCGGCTCACGCTGTATAGGGTATCTGTATAGGTCCTGGTTCAGCTCCTTGTCAGGTACCCACAACCTCTTGCCCATGAGAATGTAGGAAGTTGAGATTATAATCCCTGGAAATATGTACACTATCAGCAGTATCGTGATATCATAGAACCTCCTGTGAGTAAACGAAGGCCACTGTTCTATACAAAAGGTGATGAACTCGCCGGGTAAGATTTCGTTTGTAACTGTTTTCCTGATAATTACAACTGGCATCATGATGAGGAGAGATAATGTCCATACACAGAATATGAGAATTCGCACGAATGTTGTAGTTCTCAGTCTCCGAATTGCAACAGGATGACGGATGGCAAAGCACCGGTCTAAACTCATTGCTGTGATGGTAAATGTGCTCGCAGATACTGCAATACCTGAAAGAGAGAAATCCTATTTACATATTCAAGTATCATTCCTCGGACGATTATTAAGTATTGTCTTATTATTCAGCAAAATCATAATGACAAATAATTCCTAATTTCACCTATTATAGTGATATCAAATAATCTACCGTACTATTATACTTAATTATTTTGTTCATATTATAATTATTCCCTGCCTACATATTTTTATACGTTGGAAAAGAAGCGTTTATAGAATAACGCACAATGTTTCCATTCAAAGGTTAAAGAAATATCTGCGTCGTTAATAAAACAAGGGCGCTTAAATTCAAATTTCAACCATACGATAACTATGAGATCAATCAGAGTTATTAAAAAAAACGATATATAATTAATGAATTAACGAGATTTTTATTCAAAGCACTGTTGTCCGATTCGCAGATCACCATGGTTCTACTTCCAACTGATGACCTCAAGAAAACAAGGGTCACTTCCCAAGATGCTACACACGCTTCTTCTGCTGTTGACAGGCAACAGTGACGATAATTTGAAGGTCTGCTTTTGTCGTGATCTGGTTGTTATTGTCGATTGAACTATCGAACCCTTTGTCCCACTATTTCCAACGACTTAGCGTCTAATCATATCTCCTTATAAGGTCTCTCTTGTCTTGGTGAGCAACATTGCTCACTCACCATGTAACCCTGAATGCATGCTGGGGTGATACAAGCGTTGTGTATAGAGCGAGAAAGAACTTGGTTTCAACAAGCGGGTTATGAATTGTAACATTCAAACTAATCAAATTCTTCGCCGAAAGAATTTGTTATTAGAGATGTAATATCTCAAAGGCATGATGTTATTTTAATGAAATTTTTATGCAACAGAAAAGGGATGGCATCCATTTGATGTATATTCCATAGTCTAATTGTCAATTATAAATTGTTTTTCAGTTCGATTAGATCAACATAGACAAGTTGGAGTAATCCATAACTAGAAAGGAAATATTTTACATTCCAGTAATTGCACTTTACCACCAACTGCTTGTTATGTAACCAATGCAAAATATTTATGTGAGTTATGTTATTACATGAATCAACAATATTAGACACATTCATAATAATTATGATATATTTAGACCTGTTAATTTAAAAAATCGATTCACTTTGGCGATTTCGGAAATATGGAACGACTTTTGAAATTAACAGGTTTATAGAAAAATTCTAGCCTTACATTGTTCGACTTAAACATGAATATTGATAAGTAGATGATTTAAGTGATGAATGAATTATAAATATTAATGAACAGACATGTAATATTACCTTGCAAGTACTGGACACATTTGCACAACACCTCTCCATATATCCACAGTGAATAGATCCTTTGTGCAGCCGTCATAGGAATACACACGACTGTGACTGCAGAGGAAACGAACATATATGATTGGTAATCCTTATCAAGATTTTTATCGATGGAAAATGATGTATAAAACAAATAATCTGCTATCTCGTCAACAAACATAATATCATTTGGTGAAATGAATCTGAAATATAATGGTGTCAGTACATAGTAGAGCATTTAAAACTCTACAAATATTATACTTTCGTATCTGAAGAATTTAGAAGCCAACATTCAAATATGTATTTAGTTAATTATATACAATATCTTTGTATCACCCTGACGATTAATAGCAGGTTTTTTTATATCAACAATATCAAATTGATAAATTACATTTTTTACCAGTCACGTTTCATTTTACCTTGTCTCAAAAATGTCAAAGTTACTAGAATGTTTGATATTACATACATGTAAGTCATAATCAGTAATTAATTACTTGTACATAATCCCTCTTGAGGGCGGGGAACTTACTTCTGTTTTGTATAGATAGTGAAACGAAGTACGTCTCGTATCATGGACACGGGCATATATGATAAACCACCTGCGCATAACGCTGTAAGCAAATTTACACAAAATTTTCTTTCATTTAGATCTAATAAGTAGCATCGTTGGACATTGACGTTGTTGAAGAGAAATAATGAAAGCAGCAACATATAAAGAGGATACCCATGCAAATCTGTTTAGTGGCTTATCGGAACTTGAAATAACGATATTCAAAACTCTTCAGGCATAGAAACGCTACACGCAGTCGCCGCTATTACAAGGAAATGTCCAAAATATGTTTTCACAATAGCATACAATCTTACGAGTGCATGTAAAAAAGTTCGTAGAATAATCATGATGTAACAATCCACTACTTCCAAATTATCTATAAACCTGGAAATCAATCGTCTCTGAAGCTAGTGACAAAATATTATAACCATCCGTAGTGAAGTTTTCTGGAAAATGAATGATTTTGAAAAGTGGGAAGTCATTAAATATTTGTTCAGGAGAGGAATGTATGTACAGGAAAACCATGTCGACACATGGTCGATACATTGGATGATTACTCCTTTTCTTTCTCCACAGTTGCCAAGTGGGTTAATAAATTTAAATGTGACCGGCAGAGTGTTGATAGTCGGCCAAGAACCTCCACCATGCCAAGATGATGCTGTTCACGACATGGTGCTTTCAGACAGACGTGTGACCATTCAACACATAGAGAAGACACTGAGTATTAGTTTTGGTTGCAATACACAATACTGACAGATGTTCTTCACATGAGCAAGCTCTCTGCAAGATGGATGCGAAAGATGTTAACTGGTGACCAGAAACAGAAACGCCTAGACATTTCAAAGGAACTTGTGGCTCAAATCAGTGGATCCTGAAACGATTAGTGATCCAGGATGAGACGTGGGTACATCATTTTGACCCTGAAACCAAAAACCAAAGCAAACAGTGGCAGCATGCCAATTTCCCACCCCTAAAATTTTTAAAGCAAGTTCCTTCTGCTAGAAAGGCGATAGCCTCAGGTTTTGGGATAGCCAGGGTATCATCATGATAGATGAAAGGCCAAACTATCAACTTGGCATATGATGGTAATGAACTGATGCATTTAAGGGCAGCCATCAAGGCCAACCGGCGAAGGAAGCCGAGTGCAATATTACTGCTCCTTCATGACAACGCTCTCGTCCGCACAAAACATGTAGCCGTCACTGCCGAGACCGATGTGGCTTTCTTCTACATCCACCCTACTCCCCAGATTTGGCACCATCTCCTTTCTCTTCCCCAATCTGATGGATGATGTGCGTGGTCGTGTTTTGCAGACAACAACAGCCTAAGTGGTACCATGACGAGATTTCTTGGGACCCAGGATACAGATGATGATGGTCATGGCAAAATCAATCGAAATGCCAACCATTTCAGGATAATTTTATCAACAATGTTTTCAGTTAGGCAGACACTAAATTTCTGAACAACGCTTTACACGGAAGCTAAATACGTCCAATCAACCTTTTAGATTCTTCACTATGTTGAAAAATAAAATGAAAAAGAGATACTTTGATATTGTATTCTATGTCATTCTACGACCTATTTCATTTACCTTCGTATTTTTCTCAAATTTGAGAGTTAGCTTGACGACGACCTGTAGCAAACACGTTTAAATTGAAACAGTTTCATTCTTTCTTTCTTTTTAATTTGACATAAAATTCAGCAAAATACTATAAAGGACTCTTTAACATAAATTAGTCATGGTAAAAGCTTCAAATGAATCAACATGTAACGTCTAATAGCTTTGCGCAAAGTGAGGGGGTAATGTCGACCATTCAACTACTCGTTAGATTTGAAAGCAACAGAAAACCACCACAAAGAACGAAAAATGTTACATTTCACAAAAAGGAAAGCTAAAAACCCTATCTTTGCGGCTAATGAATGGGGATAATGTGGTCAGCATGTAGCTATTCTTTCATTCAAGAATTGTTACAGTTTTGAAATATTTGAGGGATTTTTATTTAGTTATCGCTCTTTTTCTGAACAGTTTTTTAAGAAGTGAGCACAACGAGGAGTTATGGCACAGGCTATCATTTACGAAAATGTAGTTAAAATCACGAAAATGAGAATGCTTATATGTTTTGGTTAAATGCCTTCAGCACTGTTTACGAATAACAATGAAATAAAAATGGTAACAAGTTCATTTTAATAGACCTTTACTACGTTTGTCGTCACGACATAGAAACAATTTCCCAAAAACAAAACCAAAACCTCATTCCCAAATTAAAGCGGCTTCATTCAGTTAGGTTGATGAAGGTGCTACCTTCACATTGTTAATCATTAATCTATTTGCAACCATGCTTTTCGTAACAAAAATAATCGAAATGTCAACCATTTCAGGATAATTTTATCAACAATGCTTTCAGTTAGGCAGACACTAACTTTCTGAACAAAGCTTTTGTTCGTACGTTTATCTACGTCTCTAGCTGATATTGGATCGTAAGTACTATATCTTCAAGCACCACTAAATATATTGACGCCAACTGAAGCACACGAAAGCTCAATACGTCCAATCAACCTTTTAGATTCTTCACTATTTGCACATCAGTAGAGGGCGACTAAATGAATCTTATGACAAACAACCCCAGATATCGATGCGTGTTAAAGCCTGCAGATTGTGGGGATAACCTCGTTAACACTTTATAATCTTGTTTAAGGAGGCTCCTTTAACGTATTAATGTAGAGATCAATACAACAGTTACATAAATCTAAAAAATGAGGAGTATGAATGACTTTGTGAAATGCACTGCAAGAATATTTTCAACGATTTTGTTACACATCAGAGACTGTTTAACCGCAAACCAGGAAGACCAATCATAAGAAGCACTTTGCCATTTGAGAACAAAGGACTCCCAACTGAGCAAACTATTGATGTGCTTCATATTGATGTGTACGTTTATTTGCACCACTGGTAGCGTATTCAGTAAGTCAATTATGCTCTATACTGAAGTCAATACCTAAACAATGATAAATATAAATCTTTATAAATCTATGTCAATCATGAATCGCTATAATTGAATAAGCTATTTTCCGCATAAAGTAACAACGTGGCATTGTCATGTCATGTCCTTGTATTGAGGCCAATCTCTAAAACAAAGCCAAATCTATACCTTTATAAATATACTAGTATCTTTAATTGTTGTATTTGACAAAAATGGTTTATAGAACATTGTTTATCCTGGGTATTACAAGCATTATTGATGCAATGGGTTACTGACAAGTAAACTTTATCTTGTTGACGGCTTTTATTGGGATGTAAACACTGGCCAATTCTTACACATCAACGTTTGTTCGTCTCATGAATGCACATTTATTTTGCCCTATTGCGCACATTAAAGTAACTCTCTTGAAGAAAGTGAATAAAATTTAAAAGAGAATAATGCTTACATTAAAGGCAACTTAAATCTCAGGGGTAATATTGTGCGATCTAAGACGTTATCTCTTGGAGACTGACAATGAAAAAGCTGTTTCCGACACCTTCACCTGAAGCAAAATGCCTATTGTAATCTGATCATTTCCATGAACAAGTGTCTAGAACACGAAGAGTAGAGTACTGCTGATCAATTGAGCATGCACGAAATACTACACTGATTTAAACCTTAAGAAAGAGGAGATTAGGGATACAGGATATTGTTTGGTTACAAACAGCTGTTGAATTCCATCGCTCAGTTGTGTGCTAGAAGTAAACACTTGGGATATATCTGACTCAATAGCGTGAAGAAACAAATGCCAGGAAACATAGTGTACACTCCAGCGGTATACATATTGCTCAGACACTAATGAGTTTGCCATGATTCTAGTGAAGGAATCAATGAAAACCTGGTGTGCGATAAAAACAAACTGACTACGACTACTTAGTACTGAATTGGTATTGTTTGATCAGATTTAATCATATATCAAATTGAAAAAACAAACCTGATTTAAATGACGATGTAGACGTGTTTATCAAATAGGCAACGGTATGAATTCTAATTAGATTATACACACTATTCAAGTCAAATGCAGAGATAATCATGCATGTAGATATATCTCATCTCATTATGTGGAAATAGATATTTTACACTTCATATTTAAACGTACATCTTCACCCAATACGTATTCGACGAGAAATGTCCAGTAATGTTAAATACGGTATTACCATGTCATGTCAATTTAAGCAGTTAGAGTCATTTTCCAGTGTCGAATAAGGGTTACTTAAACTAAAACCATTGCCCATGCAGGACAAACATTTCTTCGCAGAGGATCACTATAAGTTGCAACCAACCTTCACAAAAACACATATTTTAAAACAAATACTTATCTGAGATCAATAAATTCAAATCGGTGATAAATATTGTATTTATTGTGTATATTTTGCAATTATTTCAAGACGGGCATATAAGCGTTTGGTAACGGTGATCCCGAAGGTTTGCAACATACAACATGCATGAAACATGTAGCACTTCGGGTTTTTACAATGGCGGGATTTAGTAGCTTGTCACCCTTCGATAAATTTAAAAATCCCGTTTATCTGATATCATTCAGGGCCTAGTAGATCAATCCAGGACCAACGTTCTTATATTTAGTAAGATAAAAATAATAATGAAATGAATTGGGTAAATGTAAACAGATTTCATTGTTGGTAGTCCTCCATTTCTATGTAATAGACCATACCATCTCTCGACACATTTCCTGAGTCAATCTTGTACTCCATAATGTTGATGGTAAAACTATCACCCTCCCGTATCCATATATTGCTAAATCTCATAATTTGACAAATATCTGACTTCTGTTAGGTATTGGTGTATTGGGAGGGCATGGTGCAACCTATGGTAATGAAAGGGTAATAAACTCTTCAATACTTATCTCCCTTAGGGTGTTTCTGAATACGAACAGATGGAATTTGATTGAAACTTATAATTGATGTCCCCAGGTGTCCATAAATATAAATGAGCTTTCTTATTGGTGTAGGATGATGACGGTATTTATGTATACACAACCTTTGTATTCAGTGTAGGCGTCGTACCCTGATTCTCAAGTGATTGGCGATGTCAAAGCAAGTGGTATTAAGCATAATAATCTTTGTTTGGAAGTCATCTTTAACGTTCAAATACAAATTTGTACAAGTCTTTTATCAGAAATAGTATTTTCCAGAATGCTAATCATGTATGTTCTCTGCCTGCGTTGTGTTGCTTTGATTGGAAAGGTACGTATGTTTACCCAAGTTTATTATTGAAATCCGATTTAAGGAGCTTCTGTATGAAAAATGAGTAGTGATATTCATTACATTTATCATAGACATCAGTTGGGCTGACGCTCCAAAAATGTAGTCTTAGGAAAATGTTTGTCAGATTACAATTACTATTAGAAGTACGCATACATAATGTTTTAATGAGCAAGGTTAATGGTGTTTTAGTTGGTGACAATCTCATCTTTGCGTTACAAACTTCATCATCATTATCACATTCAGATTCGAAAAAAAGGATATATTGTGCTACATATGACCACACTGATAGTCAACAGTCGATTATTTAATCTAGATTGTACTTGTAAGCATTGTCAGTAACCCCCAACTTCGGGGCGACAGAAAAGTATCTAGTATCTGATTTTAGCACAGTATTAAAGGAAATACACCATTAATTAGCCTTACCGTATAAAGCAACAATCTGTATTAATTTATATCACAAGATCAATCTAATTGACCTATATTTCAATAAGCTATTCTCATACAATATGGATACCAACGTGTGATATCCACACATAAGAGCATATGGTTTCCATTTTGAACTTCCGTTCGACCAGTTAGCTTTCAGCTTAGTTACCCAACGGTGATATTAAGTGTAGTTATTAGATTAATATATGAGATAAATGGATTTTGTGAAATAATATATTGATGCACACTCCAGGGCACGTGTGTGGACATGAGATGTTGCTTTGTTGGCAGGTTTGCTCAGTAAAGTACTATCACTTGTTTGTGCTCCATATGAATACACAGCTAAAATCCTAACAGGAACCTGAATCGATATACACACCTTTTTATCTTCAGATATATATCATGTACGATTCTACACAGCTAGGCTGTAAGGTTTTATACATTAACACGATTCTATATTCAATTTGCTCTAAAGCTGTTACATAACGATATTATGTCTGATGTATGTTTTTACTTTTAAATATATTACACAAAATGACAAATATCGTCTACAGTAAAGTAAACTATGAGAAAATGAACGTCATAACAAAGCCATCCACTCTTATTTTTATCCAAAATTGTGTTCAACAAGATAAATCGTGTGTTTGAGACCTAACGATTTATACTGCGATTTACTAGCATAAATACTTGAGATGTTGCGTCAAGTACATGACATTAAAATATTATGTCAAATCATTATTTACAAATATTTCGTAGACTCTGATAGAAGTTGAGCTGACAAAAAAACGTCTCTTTTTGTCGATAAATGTATGCGAGTCCATGCCTTGTGCAATAATGGCTTGTCACGTCACTCTCTATCACAGCAAAGGATTCAACGATTTGCATTGGCTTTAAAAATTCAACTTAAATGTTTGATTAACCGAATCTAAATGCTTTGGAACAACATAAGATAATTACTCGGCAAATGACCTTTCTAG
Organism: Phorcus lineatus; assembly: GCA_921293015.1. Classification (NCBI taxonomy): domain Eukaryota; kingdom Metazoa; phylum Mollusca; class Gastropoda; order Trochida; family Trochidae; genus Phorcus; species Phorcus lineatus. The sequence goes on from OV121083.1 coordinate 11,733,145, forward strand.
GAAATGGGATCTTACAAAACATCGACACCTCGTGAAGCAAAGTAGCGTAGGCGAACGCCTGTGTCACACTGACGCAAAAGAAAGCTGATAGTGATGCGCGTTACTTCGAGTTACTCTTTATAATAAGAACAAATTGGTTACCTCTTATCATCTTCGATACCTTTCGATAACTACAATTTATTCTTTGCCATCTCCCAGACGAGAAAATGACCTTCATCAAGCTTGTTCACTCACATTATTTCGTAAAGGGAAGATATTTTGATTGTCAGCTGATACACATCCAAAAGCTGCAACGTAGCGTAATATCAACGACATAGCTCCTATTTTGTTTCGATATGAAAACAACCTTAAACTAGAAATAAACATTTTGATTTTGAGTACCATTCATTCCTGCTTTGCATAAGGGAAAACAATTAAAAATCTCATACGCTCATTGACACAAAAACCCTGATAGCATCACAATACCAAGACGTCACACAACATGATGACGTCAAAATGCTATGGCAACACAGCATTAGACGTTTGAAGGCATTGCTTTAGTTACCATTTCTTAGCATTATATTTTATAGTCAAGACTTATAGATTATTTTGTGAAGTGATCATATTAAGAGTACATACACAAGGTACAGATATGTGGTATGCAAGAGACAATTTTGGCATTCCCTGAAAGGATCATTGGTTCAAAATTAGAAAAATTAGATTAGATAGTTTTGCAATGAAATATCTGAAGATATTTTAGACACATGTTTGATCGAAACAGATAACTTGGGTTAACATTATAATAAATCTTACGTTTTGTACAAAACATATTGTTAAACTACAATTTTATATGATAAACTCGAAATTTTAGTTTTTTCATTATAGACCCAAGTGTTGCATAAATACTTGCAAGATGTATTCCTGCAGCACTATAAGTCTAATCATTAAGTATGCCAAAGGAATATGTTTTTCCTTAATCTTTTTCAAATATCGTACCTTTTGAATGAATAATGATTGAATAAGTCGACCTTTGTAAGAAAAAAAGCCCACTTATGTTACGCGGTTGTGTGGCAATAGCCTTGATGTTGGATAACATTCATACATCCTTAATTACTCAATGGAATAAACATTTATTTTCAAATGCACCAGACCCTTACGTTTAGTTATCAATTCAATTTTAAGGAAAATATTACACCATCTATGCCATACAATTTATAGAACAAGTAATAGAAACGAATGTCATGGCAAATTGATAATGATCTCAAAGCTAAATACTTCGTATCATAAATCACTTCAGATCTCAAATACAGCGCTCGCATATTTCCTGTTTATTATACTACTGGTCTAACTTCTCTACCATAAACTATCTAGCTAAACATTGTAACGTACATAACATTGACAAGACTTTTGGCTAATGGCCAAGATTTGGAACTTAACGGCCTTTCATATAATTCTTTACCTTATTAAATAGTCTCAACGGACATGAATATCGATTAATTTCGAAAAATGAATGAGATGTGATGGAGATATTAGTGAAAGCCTCCTCTAGCAGAGAAAGCTCTGTATATAAAATATTTACATGTCAAAGTATTGATGACTTTTCCCGTTTTATGCATCTGGAAATGAAATCATTTACATGGAGAGATGCAATGCATTACTCATCTTCTTGGAACCTAAAATCATTCTTTAATCAAAGGATTAATTACAACGTGTAATTTGGCGTATGATTGTTTGCGTAGGGCTCTGTCGCAAATTAGGGCCCCGTCAACTTTAGATAGCATAGCACGCATTGCATGCGCGTACGAGTTTCATGTACACAATTGTTGATATGTCATCAATACGTTCACAAATAAGCGTATTTATAACGAACTTAAGGCATTCGCAGTGGGTATGGGATGCGTATGATATGTACATCATTTGCGTATCACTACCGTGTTATGGCACTGCATATGCAGTACGAATGCTAGGCATGCTCCGGATGAACACAGCTTTTGTCACCCGAAAATTTTGACTTTCAGATATCAAACTTCTTTCGAGGCCAGCGTACAATTATCATAATTATGTTTATATTCTTCTCCCCTTTCTTCTTCAACGAAGGACATATTGTATATCACATCGCCAATAGCATTGTCTGTTTCGTTCCAGTTCTGCCGATTTCTGAGATCATCTCTCATATGCACTAAATAACAGACCTCATTGGGAGACACTTAACCAGTATGCACCTGGGTAGCCCCTACGTGTATAACAGAACAATCCACGGGTCAATAGAGTTAGTTTTTATAGTAGCTTGTGTTGAATGGAATACTTTGAAGTTGATCAATGTTTCTATTCTCAACTCATGTTAGAAACTAATCACTATCGAATTTTTAAACTGATAAACTGCAAGAAGTTTGATTGTGTTTACCTAGAAATAAGTTATATTTAATACTAGTTTTTTTTTTGTCACCTTTATATTATTGGCGTATATAGCATATGTACGACTGCGTGTGAGCGAAATGGCCTTAAGCAAGTCGTAAGGAGTGAGGATACGCTGAAGTGAGACGGGTTTTATTTTATGCCGAATTTTTTGCTGTATGAAAACTATGTGTACTTTCACTCGAGACAATTTAATCAGAAAAGACTTTATACAATTACTATCAGGCAAGTTATCATAACGTTCTTCTTCAAAATTCTTGTTTGAAGGCTTTTATCTAAATAATGAATGACGATTCGTACAATAGTTGATTTCTCGACGATACGTCAACCGTACCTCTGAATGGAAATCCGGTCAATTGATTCTTTTCTTATTGTACTTTTTAGGATTTAATTATGCTTTAAAAAGTGAAATAAATGAAATTAGTTGGTGTAAATAAAATCCGTATTTTCACTGAGTGAAATAACAATACGATTCAACGCAGGGAAATAACCCTACAATCTTATGATGTCATTCTTGAGGTCACGAAACTTAGGATTAATAACTAGATTGGGTTATATTTAACCGCCTGAGCTTTGTGTTTTTAATTTTTTTTTCTATCTTTTAGAATATCTAATCTTTATGAAAAAAAATAACCAATTCGGTGACTAGAATGACTAGTATGTATCCTTCATTAATTCGAAACATGTGTTATTTGTATAACATTGGATGATTCGATCAGCCAGATCTAAAGGACGTAATGTAAACTTTTGAAAAAAAATCTTTAAAACGTGAATATCTTTGACACATACTATTGCATCACGCCTAAAATCATCATAAAATACATTGTAACATTTGTGTCCCTAGTTCTTTTTTCTAGTATATTTTCTTGACAGGGTTTCGACTCCACATCATCAGAGGCGGACTCTCAAATAATATATTCAGCCGACACGACTTCACTCTCTAGAGGTAGCTTTCTCATTATTTCCAATGCAATCTCTGTTCTAATACGAGCTCTTCTCAGGTCTGCAGTAAAATACTGCAGCATATACTTCCTTGCAATATTTCAGCCAATAAAAACGATAATGCATGGATAACACCTTTGTTGTCACACAGGCCTATGCATTGATACAATCTCTAAATAAGCATTCGGATATAACTGTGGCAATTTAAGTTATAACTTTTAAAACGGCGTCGCTGATTGCACAACTCAATCGCATGCATCCAATCTGGTTTCTACAATTTTAGACAGAAAAACACTCGTCCTAGGACAGAGGTTGTACAGGAATTTATGACGAAGCTACCTCTGGTGGCAGAGAATGACACAACATCGACACAACCGAAATGTCAGAAGGGTACTAAATATAACGTAGCTTTTTTACACGTTTCTGGCCTTGATTTAAACATAATGCACGAAACGTGGAATCCATTTATCTGAATCTACTTTACTCCCAGTCAGTCAATCTAATTTCTGTGATCATAAGATCAAATTAATCACAAGACAATTGACCGATATCCTTAGATTACAGATGTCAAGCTTATCAATTTACCCAATTTTGCTGACGTTCATTAGCACAAACGATTGTCAATCAAATGCAAGTTGTTCATTATGGCTTAATAAATTCCTACTTACATATATTAGCCACATTGTTTGCATTCGCCGCCACATCTAACTCTCCTACATATTCCAGTTACAAAAGAATACCAACTTGTTGTTGCACAGTTCTACGGTAGCGATCACGTCTTAAGCAAATGCTTGAAACATAGTAACAATGCTTTCAGGACGGAAACTTTGAGACACAAAAGAATGGTGTTTCACTGACTTGCCTATTCAATCATACTTTCACAAATTGATTACAACACTAAGTTTTAAAAAAGAATAATTCAGATGACACAGCTGAATTTTTTGGCAAAATCTATTATTTTAGAGTATATACTGATTTTTTTATTATCTGCGAACCAAATGTGGCTAAGATATTTTTTACACATACCGATTATATCATTCAAAAATAAAAAATAATAAATACATTACTGTTTGTTGAACTGTTCAATAATGAAATTTGCTACGAGTTATAAAACTCATTTACCAAACACGAATGATATAATTATGAAAATATTCCAGGTACAAATTGTTATGTATAGCCTGCACATGTTAATCTTATAAAGGAAAGTACGTATTTGCAAAGTACCACTTTGTTTCAAACTAAATAATAAGCAATATAAAACTGATGCAAAATCTTCATCGCTTTACCTTTGTATCAAACTTACCTAATAAATCTGCAATGGCAAGATTGAGCAATAGATTATTGGTGACACTTTGAAGTTGTCTGTTTGGGGCTATCACGAGCAGCACCAGTATATTCCCAATAAGTGACACCAAAAACACAGGCACATAGAAGGTCAGCAGAATTATCGTTGTGGTATTTCGGACCGTAAATGAAGATTCCCTGAAACTTGCTATCACATCCAAAAGACTGTTATCAACCGGCCATGAATCATTCGTCCAGAACGGAAAAATCTGGCTTTCATTTAAAGCCATATTATCCATAGTAGAGAGCATGGAGCCACCGACACCACGTCATCTTGGACCGATTGCTGTGGCCCGATTCATCAAGGGAAGAGTTGGTAATCACCTACCGCGGCTGGGCCTTATTCAGTTAGCGCTCCTGTCTGTTAACTCCATACAGGTAATCACGTCTCTATAGGTAACACTTAAATCGATACCTATAGCACGCGAAACTTTTCCTCCACGAGTATATGTGGAAACACACTGTAGGAGTGATACTATTGGCTGTTCTCCATCTCTCATTACCAGGATTACGGTGACGAGTGAGTGGAGATCTGGTACCGCCCAGTCGTGATTCTGCAACACTCTTTTGGAGTGACCGAGTGTCCAGCACCAGTCAGTCAATCAATAGCTTTTCCTTCACTACAGTTTGCTAGCGACAAGCTCTCTATTCGCTGTAGGTTCGTGCCCTTATGCCCCGATTAAATGTAGTGTTGTGATTCTAAGTGTTTGCCCTGTGATCAACGATGTAAAGACCAATGATTGCTAAAAGGACTAAGAGTCATTGATGAGTTGAGCACGGACTGCCCTCTCGACATGCAGTCTGATCAATTTTAATTCCTCTACACATGCAACGTTGAGACTTACTGTTGTAATAATTAAACGGGCTATGAAAGCATTTGGGGTGATTTCAAGGCTTTATTCCATTAACGATGATGTCAAATTAAGTATATTTTTAGAAAAGTATCGTTATTTTAAAAAAATACTGAAATATGTGACAAAACATAAACACAAACACAAGTACTTGTAATAAAACACATGCAAATCAAATACTTCGCGAATATTTATCTCGATTCTGTTAAAGTTCTTTAAAATAAGTTGAATGGAATGGTAATATATTTTGCACTAAGTACGTTAAGTCGAGTACGAAAACTAAACAGTACCTGAATCTCATGTTGTAAGTAAGAGTTACTACCATGAGTCGTATCGGAATATATCGCGGACACTTTGTCAGAGAGGTCAGTTCGAGGTGTAGCCGAGGTAACTCAAAACTCATGTAATTAAATTACCTGATGTTTGCTAAAAATCAACTGAAAGCCTTTTAAAGACTTTTAAACACAATTATATGTATTTTACTAACTTATATTCATAAAATGGGAAAGATGTGATACAGTGTTAATCCTAATATAAGTTATTTGCATTTTGGTGTTAATCTAAATTTTCAGCGAAAGGTTTATAACGTTATAAACATTACATGTTGATTCAAATATTTGAGTTTGGACAACATTCTTAATGACGAGAACACTGTAATTAATGATTTCCATGGACAACGAGGTCTAAGCGGGCACGCCTTTAATAAGTGGAACATTGTTCAAAAACCTCAACAACTCTTTATAGGATGTTGTTATTGGTTCCGTTATGTTAGGTAAGCAATTTTTCTTAACATTTTTATCTTATTAATTACTCAATGAATTCCAATTAGAGTCATATTTAAAACTTAATTTCTTTTTTTTGTTGATATTCAGGTCATATGCAGTGTTTTATTTTACATAGGTGATTTTTGACAACTGCAAAGGGTTATTTTTGTTAGATGTCTTTTAACGATATATAATAGTGTGTGGCAAAAGCATGATGTAATAGATGACGAAACAAGAACTTGTAATATTATAATCGTAGAACGTCAATGAGACAAAATGTGCATTATTAATGCGTGTTATAGCTAGAAGAAGTGCCAGATGTCGAGCATAATCATAGAAATGCTAATCGGTCCCCTATAAACAGGCAAAAATTGTTATAGAAAATGATGAATGATAGAAAACAAACTGTATCACGGCAATAGCTTGGAATGTCGGCTACTGAGGATCTGAATATACGCATAAGAAGTAAGATATGCTGAAAAAACGTTCAACATTAAAATTATTATAAATTCCTATATCTTAGAGGCCTTATAAATATATGAATGTATCAATTACCACAATTCTTCATCCACGTGTTCAAGGTGTATTTCACTGACACAAATCGGTCCTAGAACTTACGTAACTCTTATAAGACCTCTAGTCAGAGACAGGTTATGGAACTGAATCTAAAGCGAATTTTTCATGCAACTTTGATAGAGTCATTGGCCTTCGTCCATCCTTACGGTTTAGTTCGTCATGACAAGAAAAAGTACACTTCGTAACGAAAACCGTTTACTGGTATATCAGTGAAGTTTGCCTGATTTTTCTACTGATGACTAGTAAATTAATACAAATTAATTAGGCTTTGTATCGACTTAGCTCCTTTAATATGACCTGGTTTTATGAAATGATTAGCAAGCACGCACCTATGAAACATCAGTGACTGTCAAATCGACTCTCTCCTACAAAAGCGTGAGTTGCCATAACAAAGTATCATTTGTATCCAAGAATCTCTTTTTCGCTTCACAGCTTCTGATAGAAAAAGTTGTGATATACTTATATTTTTAATGAGTATGCTATATCGAAATCGCGAGGGTTAGAAATGCATGTATTTCCAAGCCTTTACCGATAACACGTACTGGAACAGGAATAGGGATATAGCGTGTCTATGGTTCAATGCATGACGCAAGGAAGGTTATTGCATGATTGAATGAGTGCAACGTAACTGGTGAATCATTAGATTTCGATTTACTGTAAAGAGAATTGTTCAACCCGTAGTGTTAAGCTTCGTGTTTGGCACCAACGGTTTTCGCTATATAAAGCTTAAAGTTTAATAAAGTCTTAGTGTGATATGCTATTTAATCAAGCACAGTCATTAAATCCTATAGTAACCTCAATAAAAGCTCCTTGTAACATGACCTCCTCACAGACACTTTAAGAGGGACACAGAGTTTTGGTGTCAATTATGTCAAACCTGAACTATGGTGTTCTTTGATCGATACGTAATGGATGTTTCTGAAATTTAGCATCGTTATGCTTCTCTGTTCAATATGGTTACAACAACAGCTGAAAGTCGAGATTGGTGATCCAAAACAGGAACATGGTGCACATCAGTGACTTAAACGTAATTTTTGGACGTTATTTATAGCAGATTTAACGACAAATCTGTACAATCAATACATGTCATTCGGATGCAGAATTTTGGCTCCTAAGGGTCTGAAAGAGCCTGTTTGGTTTGTTTATTATTGATACAATATTATTTCAAATATTATGCAACAAATAGAGGGAGATGTTTTGAACATGAATAGAGGGTTTTTGATGTATTGTTGCAGGTTATAATCGAAACCATTTTCTTTCATGAAATTCATAAACGCCTATGAAAACATTTATGTTGAAAAACATACATTATGACGAATATATTCCTTGATAGCATAAACACAATAAAGATTTAAGTGTACCAATAAACACATTTTTTTCAACTTTTGTTGAGTCATTGCCCGTTCTCACAACTCCACCTTTACGGATTGGATTTGTCATGACATGAAATGATAACATTTGTATCGCCAATGGTCACAGAAATTTACTTGGTTTACTGGTACTTCAGGGTGTTCGCCTGACTTGTTAATATGATGACTTGTAAGTAAATATGAATTAATTAGGCTTTGGTTCGGCTCAACTTCTTTAATCGGACCTGGTTTTATCACAGGATTAGAAAGTTAAGACGCATGACATGTATACATCAGGGACTGTCACCTAAATCGGATATCACCTAAATAATGCAAATTGAATTGAAGTTAAGCAAACAATAACCATGTTCAATTATCACTTGTATAAAAAAACTTCTTGTTTTCGTTTCATAGTATACATAGCAAAAATGTTAGAATATATTTATATATGGAATGAACATTTTGTATCGCAATCGTGAGGGCTAAAATGCATGTACGATCAATTCATTTTTCATATTAGCAAATAGCGTGTCCACGGGTTCGGTGTATAACGCAAAGAAGGTTATAGCATGATTGAATGAGTCCAATAATTGGCTGCGAAATCAATATATCTCGAATTACTTTAAAAACCAAAATTCAACCCGTTGTGGTAAGCTGGCCATTTGGCACAAACGTCTTAATTCATTAACATCTTAATATGTATTGATGAAATCTAAGATTCTAGAGAGGTTTACGGAAGTTCAAAGGAATGCTCTTGATTTGAATGCATCAAAGGGACGACCTTTGAGTAGACATGTGAAAGACATGTCGAAGAACGTCGTAACGAGAGCTTTAAACTCTAGAATATTGATATAAGTCTTTCGAGGAAATAGCAATCCAGGCTACATTACTTGGTGTATCATTTATGAATTAACCTTGCACCAGTAAAACTAAAAACACACCAATGATATTAATATCAATGTTAATGATGAAATTGCACATTATTCCACGCATACCTTTAAGTGCCAAAGATATTACTAAATCATATTTACTACACAGTGTTCGAAAAAATACAATTTGTATTGATACACTGATGTTTAAGGGAAGGCTTGATTGATGAGAAAAAATATGTCAATGCTGAGTAGGACGGGACAGTTCTGATTTTGTAGAGACGGCTGTAACACTGATTAAAAGGGTGATGTCCAGAACTGAGAGACTTGGCTCAGAGTACACACAAGAGGTTCTGAGGAATTTATCCACGGGAGATCATGCAGGTGTGTAAAGACGGGGATGTTCACAGAGATCTTAAGTGACGGCGAATGATGTACATGCGCACGTTATGGTTTATACTGAGCAATTGAAGCAATTCTCTTGGACAGGTAATACAAGTTCTACTGAACTACAAGTGTGATTAGTTTGGTTTTGGACATAGAGTGGGTATTCTTAAGTATTCTTGTTGTGCTGTAAGTTTGAAACAAGTTGTTTCACAGGAACGACAAGTCGGCTGTTTTAATTGTCAACTTAAGATACGACAAGATATATAATTACTAAAGTCGATTCTTTAGTCCGAAAGATTAAGGAAAATATACCTGTTGTTATATGACATATATTTTGATATAGAGAAGATGCTGAACGACTTTCCATTTAATGTATTTTTTATTACACGAGTTAATGAATGAGTATCAAGGGAGCTATATCGAGTTTCATAATAAATAATAAACGAGTTTAATAAATGAAGGAAGGAGACCCATCAGACTGCCGGCACTTTAGTTTGATATCGTTACAACACGAAACCAACAAATTGTAGTTCTTATTTTCCGTAAACTGTCAATGAAAATTGCAGATATTAAAATCAGAGCAAATAGAACATGTTTTTGATGTCTAACTTCATAACAAGCATTGAAAAATACATGCAAGCCAGAATGAGGAGCATTTGTACTTTAGAAATTTGGTTTCTGCTGGGAATGTCTGCTTGATCTTCCTTTTTGTTGCTACTTCAATTTTAGGAACACGCAATCCATAGCGTTAGTAACTTCTTCTTCATTAAGTTCACGTATTTGAAACGGAAACCATTAAGATATATTTTCCGCTTTTAAGTAATCATTTTTCGGATTAAATTCCTTCCCGTTTTGTATTTTGCAATATGCTTTTGCAAGTATTTAATTGGACATACAAATATAATAACGAATTAAAATGGAGAACGTCTTAGCGTTGTATTAAATACGAAGTGACGAAAATAGGTTACGTTGTTAGAAGATATGTAATGTTAAAGGACGTCTTTGCCTTGATGATGCATGTGTGTCAATAGGACCGATCGGTATTGAAAACTGTCAGCCATTTATGGCCTACCTCAGGTTCACTAATTATTGCTTAATGACGTCCAGTCGGTAATTGCTATGAATTATAGTGCTATTAAAAGTTACCTTATATATTTGACCTTAAAGAATCCACATGACTTATTGTTGATGAAACTACAAGGTTAATCATATACACATACACATAATACACACAATACACAGCTGAACCGGTTGTAAGATATATATTGCAATATAGGGTCATGTTTTTTATGCTCTGGAAACGTGAAATAATATTTGTATACTACTACCAATACTTTCCACAACAGGATAAATTTAAGTGAAAATTATTTCTAGAATTTTATGAAACCTTTACGTTTGATTGCTTCATATAAACTTCAAAGTGATCCACTTGAAACTAATAAGCGTCGTGATCCTCGTTTACAACGTTTTCGTCACTATTTGATCTATATTGATTTTGATAAATACGTGTGTCCACAGCTAATACAGCTGAACAAAACTTGCAGCTTGCTACAGTTTGAGAGAGTGTAAGATCGTATGTGCAATATTGATATTCATGTTCAGAGTTGAAATAGTAACAAGAAACAGATTTCATTTTAGAATTGGCAATTAGTTCATTACTTCGGGAAGCTTAAAAAGGATCATTAAAGTAGTACCAAAAAGTAGGGTCTCTGACTATTATTTGCGAAGTGACTAAATACCAAAAAGCTTAAACCAAACAAATATCGCAAATACCAAAATGATAAAAAGTTTTAAAGTCTCACCTTAACAATGTTTCTGTTATTAAAAAAAGGTAGAATATTTAAAATGTCACTGCATTGTCATAAATTCAAACCAGGCATATGGCGAACATGAGTTATGTCATCATGTGAAAGGATGCAGCTATCAGCAGCTGAATTAATTACTTTTTTAATTACCAAACATTGAATAATATTAATAGTAATTAATAATAATAGTTAGCAGTGACATTTTGTCTAAAGCAATGATCAATTGATGTTTGTAACTTAAACACTTCTTTCATGTTTCCATTCCCCTGTCTATGTTTACGTATACATAACTTGGAGATACATGTACATATAAGTATATTTATAACCTACGAGGGCAATCATATCGGGGGTCATATTTTTCATTCGATGCCCTAGGGCAAAATAGCATTTTTTTTATTGTGACGTCACGTCAAAAAACAATGATTTGACGTTACAGTGCGCCTATGATGTTGTGTTCCAAATGCGCTTATGCCTATGATTGGATGTAATTTGGGTAATTTGTGATTTCTCGACTTCGGTAATAAACAGAATATCATATTCGTAACGCCTGCCCATGACATACTATGTTTACGACACTCGTGCCTTTATATCAGTATATATGTCCCTCGCTCTTGCTAGGGAAATACTAATATTAAGCACTCGTGTCTAAAACATAGTATGTCATGGACACTCATATAATATCCTCTTTGTATACACTCATAAGAGCCGTATATGAACACATATTGCAGGTTTAACGCCTCTATTAGACGACAAAGTTTGTTAAACTAATTGCATGTTCAGGTTTACAGTTTACAGTTGAAGTATATTTGACTCTACATAATGTATAATAATGATTGCAAGGCAATGTTTAATCAACAGAAGCACTTCTCAAAAGACTATGTTGAGCTAGGATAAGTGACCTCATTTCTTTACCTTAAATGATTAAAAACACGCACAAAATGGCTGCCAACAGTTTCCGATCATTGATAATTACTTCTGCAACTACAGATATCGGTTGGAGAAATGGGATTATGCATTAATATAAAGTAATTAGTAAACTATGTGGAGCGAAATTTTCACAAAAACGTCCTTCTGCCCCTTTAAATTAATGTTTTAAATTCTGGGATATTCAGTCATCAATCTATGTAATGTAAGAAAATCCATAATTATTGTATTTAGTAATAAATTCCTCCAAAGAAAGCATATCATCATGGACATTCATATTACTTCTCAAATATGTCATTTGGTATTTTTTTTTTTTTTATAAATGTGATGTCACCAATCAAATATTATTTTATTCAAATCTTTTGTACAGGACATAACCCCCTGATAGCATATGATAAGATGGTCACACAGTGTCTTTAAGACATTCTTCAAACATGTGTTTTAAATAGTACATGTAGGTATCACACTGCTAACTGATATAAAAACCATCAGCCAGACATATTCTCTGAAAAGATGGGATATAGATTGAAGCAATATAACCACTATTATTCAACTCTACATCGGAGTAAGTTTTGTTTAAATTTATAGATTCAATATCATACTACTGGAACATTGATTCCTGCATACCTGAAAATAGTATATTATATATTTCATCCTTTTTAAACTATATTGAATTACATAAACTGGTTTGCTTTGCTTTGTGAATATTTGACAAAGTGAAAACGGTTTTTACCATGTTTTCTTCAATCTTATGTTCAGTCTTCAGTGGCATTTACTGCATTACTGTAAACCGACAACATTCTATTTGAATGTTATGGATATTAAATATTAATAGATATACTCCAGAATGACGCTATTAACACTTCCTAGTTGTGAATATCAAATATTCATAAACGATGTTGTAGTTCACTAGGAGCAATACGCAATTAGGTTATCGGAAACGTCCTTATTTACCTATTGTCCGTGTTGTATGTTACATAAACAATTATTCAATATGAACCTCATTATTGTATTATTAAGTGATCACAGGACGCTTGGGGCGAGATAGCGAAGTGGTTAGCGCGTTCGGCTCTGAGCATAAGGTATGTGATTCGGAACCCGCCAGGGACTCAGCAACTTTGTCTGCAATAGAGAACTGTACTAGACGCAGTAAGGTTTGGGTGCCATGCTGCACTGAATTTCAGCGAAGTACCATACATGGTTCGCTAGTTCCAGCCGATGCGCGCAGGTTTCATCATAATGCATAGCCACGATGGTGTTGCGAGTTTTCTCTCTGCAATAATACTAGCAGCCATGTTATAAGTGAAATAATCTTGAAAGGGGCGATAAACCGCCAAATCACCTCACAGGACACATAGGTGAGGAAGTTCTGTTTACAGTCTGTCAATATGTATGCGTTGGGTTAGTTATAAATCCGCTGATTGATATTGAAAACAGTTCTTAAAATATGGCACTGAAAAACTTTATATGTAGATTCCTTTGTGAATGATTCAAAATTAGCCTGAACTTTGGCCTTTCAAAGAAGATGCTTAGGTCAAAACGCATCCTGCTAAATCAGCGTAATTGAATCCACTGATTCAGCTCCTTCCAAATACCCTGATCTCTTTCGAGCCAAATCCCTCGTACGGCTGTCGCGGCTTGATGTTCGTTGCTGTGCTCACCTTTAATTGTTTAAACCAATGAAATGTCGTTATGCAAGGAGCTTAAAGCTACTCTTTTGAATTTTCCATCCGGGTTGTGCCGCTGTTGCTGGATGCGAGTCGTCTCACTGGCTTGTTAGATAGCTAGCGATACGAGGCTTTTGGCCTAAAGGATATAAGGGTATATGGAAGGAGCTCGATCAGCGAATTCAATTACGCTGATGCAGCAGGATATATATGCAGTATGGGTGAGTATGTGAGCTGGGAATTCTTTTTGAATAACCCTCGTTAACATATCATGCGACATTCACATGGCTACTATTAGCAAAACGCTTAGGGCAAACGAGCTTGTGGCCTTGTGCTTATTACAATGAAACAATCCTGGTGAAGGCAATTGTCTTCCCGTTTCAATGAGGATGGCTGATAAAATTAAATTGCAAACCATTCCCGTTGATGATGAATGTGAACAAACCTTGAACGTAAGTTGTATTTACTTAATCAATTTCTTCATATTCACTTAATAACATAAGTAAAGTTAAAAGATAATACTAGTAGCTCATACAAATCCAAAGGTAGTTCGTCGTACGTCTCGCATTATCCAAAGTGATGACCACTAGTTCTCATGGGTATGGCGTGTGTATCATTAGAGCGACGATAATTAGACGTAATCTCCGAGTTGGTGATAGGGTCATCTTGTCATCAGTGGAGACGATGACATGAGCCCAACCTCTTCATTCACCTAATTACTCCCTTCCTAATTGACCACTTGAAGAGCAGTAGGTCAGTGCCACCATGACCTTGTAGAACTTGTACTTTGGCATTCCTACACACTGGAACATGTACTGTTCTCATTTTATAATTCCAAAGTCAGTAGCACTAACTCTTATTGAAGGCAATATTTTTCGCGCACAAATGGGTTATTTCAGGATGTATGAAGAAATACACATTCAGCATAGCTATCAGTTAAGGAATTATTTACCCGTTAAATAAAGATAGGAATTTGTGCAGCTTTTTCCTGTGTCATACACTCAACACTAAGAGCAATGCATGAAATATTCTTTATTAATATAAATTATATTTTATGCATCAGCGATTTCTTATATACAGCATTGCTGTTACATTAACCATGGATGCTGCCGTTTCTGGTCATCAGACTAGTACTGTATGAAAAAGAATTATATTGCAAAAAATCTTACTTTTATGCAGATTTACATTTCAGTCCTTTAGATTTGTTAGTACGCATATAATTTAAATAAACTTATATCTAAACTTACCACTAAACTGATTATCTGAGGGCAGGTGGTTAGAAATACCGAGACAAATTCATTATCTTATAACAGAAGGTATTATCGCTGCATCAAAGCCATCGGATATATTTGGTATCCAAATCTGATAAACATGCAAATTAGACGAACTATGTTCGCTAAACTCTATACATTTTATCATGCAACTGATCATCTTGCCTATTAATTCCCGTAAAGTATAATTTCGCCTCTTAATAGTTCTTGTATTTCTCACAAAGATTAGTTTCGATGAGACCATATGATAATTTTTAATTCCTCCCTAAGAACAATATATACACTAGTAACGTGTATAGCTCCTTATTCTTTATAGTGCCGTCTATTTGAATATCTTATAATCAACGAAAGGACTCTACCCGATAGCGATCGTATGGAGAAACCTACATAATTTCTTGATTCTTAACAATTATTTTCCTTTTATATATCAAACTGTCTGGAGAATGCCAAAATATTGTAACGTTAACATTAATTAAATATAATTCGACATTTACGGCATATATGTAATTACAAATGGCAGAATCCCCTGTTCTCATGTTTTGGAATCTGCAGACAAAATTCAAATAATTTTTTTTAGCTACAGCTGATTTAGCCGAGATTTGGCCCCTGCAACTGGCACAAGGGTTCTTAATCAAACATATTTGCTTAATACCATTGTTTCTAAGAACGAATACGTATATCATAGATTAGTTTTAATATTAGTTTGCTGAGTTATATGTCAGACATAAAAGAACAGGTATTGAATGTTTCAAAGAATCTAAAGAACGAACTGTCTACAACAAGAGACAAAATTAAACCAACATATTGGGTATTTTTACATACTTACTTTGATTAAGACACAATGGTAGGTTATTAGCCGACAAGGCTTGTAAACGGGATTCTTACAAATTCATCAATTACCCCCCAAAATGGCACAGGTTAACCCTTATCCCACCAAGCTTTTTTGTAGACAGTAAGTACCAAGTCGGGGCTAAGAGGCCCGTCATACCCTTCCTAGATATAAGGTCACAATAAGAAGTCATTAGTTGACTTTTCAACCTTTTACTTCTTTGCTGACATACTGGAGGCTTTCAAGCGTCAAATAAGAGACGATGGGTGATAACCTTTAAAAAAATTCTGTTTTTATCTATCTTAACTAAGATGTTACCATTTACATTGGTATATGTTAATTTTGTTGAAAGATTTGTTTAAAGATGTTTCACAGAAATCGTTCAGTGTTGTGCTTCTTGTAGTGCATGATGATTACAAAATTTAAAATATTGTCCTTAATATGAATTTATTTCTTCTTAATTAAATAAATTAATATTCATGAATGAAGTATATTTCATACCGTGAATGTATAGCTACTACTTACACTCTGGCTGTGTCTCTTCAGCAAAAAGGCACAAAGATCATGACCACAGAATCGTTACAATTTCGAATTACATAAATTTCCAAATACCAAGAACCTTGTATTGAAACCTTGGAGGAGAATAGTATGCTTCATTACGATGTGATATGTAAAATATAGATGTTTGCTTTAAATGAATGTATTGTTAAATCTCTCAAAAATAAACTTCTTTGAAATGAAACGTAATGCTCCATGACAAAACCATATTTCATTTTATAAGGCAGAGTACCATGGGGTAGAGACAATTCTATTTCCTAGAATTATGAATTATGAATTATGAATGAAACACTCTTATACTTCAGGAATTATTACAATCATCACATATCAGTGTTGTTACGCTGTGCAATAAGGTCTTTGAATCTGTTTGGTGAGTTTGTGGTTCTTATCAGTCAAATTTCATATACTTGTATCTACCGTGTTCTGCTTCATTATGTACTAGACAAATTTGAACACCAAGGCACTATCTGAAGAAACACATCGCTAATACGCAACAAATGCAGTGGTTAAGGAACAGAGCGCAAATAAACGGTAAAAAAGCATTTCAGCATTTTGTATGAAAATCACGTGCAATGAAAGGGTATAACTTAAACTCGATTGTCGGCTATTGTCATACATGGCAGACTCAGGACAGGCCTAGAAGTGGGCGACCCCGCGTCATGACCCCACAGAAAGACATATACGACTCATCCACCTCCGAAACAGGTTCGCAACGTAAATATCAACGGCGGCAACAGCATTGCGACATCGCATAAGTCCACTCACAGTACGACGTAGACTTCGTCGAGCAGGAATCCGTCCATATTGACCCTAAAGAGGCTTCGCCTTGACCTTCCAACGTCAACTACGCAGACTGAGGTGGGCGATTTCATGCAAAGTCACAATGTCAACGTTTTGTCATGGCCAGCTAAATCTCCAGACATGGATCCCATCGAACATCTTTGGGACCACCTTAACAGGAGGATTCGAAGACGCCCACAGCCTACAGTTAACTGACAGGAGCTGGAATATGCTTTGAGACAGGAGTGACAGCGAATCCCCTCTGACGTCATCAGACGTAATGCAGCTGGAGGTCATACACGCTATTGACTGCATTTGTGTATCGTGTATTCCACAAACTTTACTGTCTTTTCAATGTGACATGTTCAGTTCCGTTCTGTGAGCATAATTTCATGACCCTTCTCTTCGACCTGTAATTACATGGTATGTGCAATCCTAATTCCGTTGTTATTGTGCTGATTGTTGAAACGAGTGTCGGGTTTTTCATTAATTTACGATTTACTACAAACTATTGTTTTGTTATATTTCTATCGAGTATCAAATATGGAGGGGACGTTTCTTTTGGATTTTAGTTTACAATCCAAAAGCATCAACCTCTTTTGCAATAATGTTAGCGTTCACAACGTTATGTTCTTGACCGCGCGATTTGGCAGATAGAAGAGCACAGTGCTCCATCCTTTCCATAGAAGAATCGTTCTGAATAAGTGGGTACAACGTTATACAATGTATCTGAGATACCCTCTTCTTATTAGTCACCCCCGCTTACTAATTCAAAGCCACTATCAGATCAGATCTTTATCCTCATTGACATATTGATCAAATGACACCAATTTGTCTCTACTTCTGCTATGGCGCTTCATGCTAAATAAATGGAACTTGTCTCAAAAAGGGCCATTGTAGGCACAGATAGTAATGATGCATATGAGAAAGAGGATGTGATCGGGCCTCAGAGGTCCGGCTTGGTACTTCCTGTATGTAAATTTAAATTTCTCTCAAAAAAGTTTATGAACAAAGTATTTCATATTTCATTAAAGGTACACATGTCGTATACCAAGTTAGAGGATTACATGAAGGATGAGACCTGATAATTGAACGGTTTAGTTTGTGTGGGGTTATAAAGAGTCCTCTGGGCCTCTAAGACCCACCTTGGTCGGATAAGGGTTAATGAAAATAACTTGGTTACCATGACACATTTTATATATTTCTGTTTTTCCGTGTCAAATATTTATTGACTTGATTCATAAGTTACACGGTAAAACATGTATGCTGGAACGATGTTTTTCGGACGGCCACATTGACAGAGCCTATTTAGATCCGTTAATGCAGGGTATAACAGAAATGAGTGGTATTTTTGGATGTATTAGCCACCATGCAATCTGCCAAGTCAAATGTTTTTGATTATCAATTTAAGCTAATCTATACCTTGACAACTGACCAAACCCGGGAAGGATATCATGTCGATATTCTGTAGTCACTCTTACATAATGCCAACTTTGGTCTGTGCAAAGATTATGTGATCCCGGTCAACTGCATCCACATTATTGATTTAGGACTCTAGGATAGCCTCTGGTGATTTCATGGAGGTGAAAAAATTTTCAGATAAGGTGACACATTCTCTGACTAGTTATTCCAGGTGGCCACTCCTGTCTAATGAGGTGTAAACATAGCCTAATTGCTTCTCATGTATTCGTGACTTGCTCAGCTCTACCAACCATCCTACTGGTGTCAATTCTCATGGATTTATTACAACATGCACGTTATCTCGATAACAAGGTCAATGAATGCTACAAAATAAACAGTTGTCTTGAGATAAACAAAATCATTCAGACAATTATTTTAAGAATGTCAAGAATGTGAAAAGTAATTGGAAATGAATACATACCGTCCACTTTAAAAAAAGACTTCAGATGATAGTAAGTGCGATATAAAGTAATGAGCAATCACAATTGAGAATACAAATGACAGGAAATACATCAAGTACACAGGGGAGAGCTACTTGTCTATAACGACTCTTGCTTCTTTAATGTCCTTCCGACCATCATTGGTTCTTGATTGCCTCTTCATGCCATGCAAATGATCATGTAAATCACCGTGCTTCTATTTGATAAGCACATTGATAGCTCTTGATCTGTGTAAAAAGCATTTTCGATTATTCGAATCCCTTTCTATCAAATTAAAATACATCTTTATATCAGGATAAGACTCACGAAAATAGCAGGGATTCTTATACCGATTCTATGTATTCCCGTGTGTAAATTAGAAATAACAAATACAGGCAATCAAAATGCCACAAGAAACCCATTTAGGACCAAGCTGGATCATTTTCCGATCTCATAGGTTGGCAGTGTGCAGTATAAGGAATGATGGTGATCTAACCTAAATCCACTCGATCTCCGATGTCCGAGCAAGGTGTATTTTGTCAGTAAAATAATCTTTCTCTGTGCATTAACTGTATATTTTTCACATATATGTATAATATAGAATATCACTTTTCATTATGACGTCACGTCAAAAACAATGCTTTAACGTCACTGTTCGCCTATAACTTTGATTTCCAAATGCGCCTATGCCTATGCTTTGATGTTGATTTTGATTACTTTATTTGATTTCTCGATTTCGGTAATAAACAGAATATCATATTCGAGTCCATGACATACTATGTTGTGTCTTAATATCAGTATGCCCCTCTCTCTCGGGAAATACTAACATTAAGCACTTGTGTCGTAAACATAGTATGTCGTCGACTTTCATATCATATCCTCTATACAAATAAAAACATTTAATGAAATACTTTGACGAGAGGAGATGTGCCTTTGATTTTTCACCAGACACATGTTCATGTATCAAATGAATACTAATGCCAACTGAATTAGAAAATGTGGAGACGACGTGTTTTAATTCAGTCTAAAATAAATTGACCAGAAGGATCAAACTCTCTACTCTCTTAACCAACAAATTGTCTAATGAGCAATCCAATTATTGAATTTTTGTCGCATCAGATGAGACTGAAACAGAAGTGTCAGAAAATGGAAAATTGTGAGCATGTCTCACATACCTATACAATTTGCTATCCACCAGAGGCCAGATATCAGTGCAATAGATAATTTCTTAAAAACTTTAATTTCTATCTCGATTCAGAAATTTTTAGAACTCCCCAAATCTGAAATTCCCATTTCTATTAAAATGCTGTGTCTCTATTGAACCATTCGAATTTTCATTTTACCAATTTTTACCAATTTTAATTACGCATTCAAAGATCATTACTCTGAGGTATGTTTGTGTTGTCTCTCAAACTAAAGAGAACCTAGATGTAATAGATTCTAAGAAATATTTCCCATTGTTAAACAAATGCAAGGGCAATTACTCCGTCGAACATGACATTTCAGAATCCTCGTTCAAACTCGATTAACGGGATCATCAGGTTTACTACCTACAGCCAAACTTTCATAAATCTATAGATGTAATAGTTTGCGAGAAAACGTTTCCCAATTTTACACTCGTTTCCTATAATGTGACAGAAAACCAAACTTCAACAAAGGTGTAAATGCGTGAATTGACCGTTCGAACACGAAAATACTTCTAAATACTCAAACTAATTTCGTAGCGGCGTGTAACACAAATTATATTTTGAAATATTAATATTTGAATAAAAATCAAACTGATTCGGTTTTTAGGGTAAATTTCCTATACAACTGGAAATATGTGCATGTGAAGCCTTGTGATATCCCCCTCCCAAACTTTCATGGAAAACAGAACAATATATCAAACAGAATAACCAAGGTAGCGAAGGTCTTACCTCACACCATTGAACAGAAATTATTGAACACTTTTTGAAATATGGCCCGGAAACGGAGTTACGGAATCACGGACGAAAATATTATGTGTCCCATAAAGCTTAACATAACTAGAAAGAGAGACAAGTATTTTAACCTTAAACGTACATTTTTATCTACACATTTTAAAATCGCCACGAGTCCTATGGACATTCCATGCATTCAATTATCAGAATTCTTGCTATGTTTTTGGTCTGATGCTCTTGAAAGTAAATCAATCAACTGTACATCCTTCTCTACGACTATCAGACATTTCGTTTACGTTCAGTTGGGCTGAAGAGATTTTGATTAAAAAATTATGAGCTTCGGGAAACATGAATTAAATCAAGTTCCAGTAACAATGATTTGGAAATTGACAATCAGAGAAAACAATTTAATTTCTATATGCTGACATTTTATCAACTAACTACTGTAAGTTAATGATTTTATAACAATAATACCGCAGGGAAGTAAAGGTTTATAACCTGTAGAGTTACAAGGATAGTGTACTGTTTCCTGATGCAGTCGGAATTTGTGTACAAAGCTGTGCATTTCTAAATCACTGACAATAGGTACGACAAGAACCAAAGATAATATTTGAATTATAAGAAAATCTATAATCATCGTAACAAAAAGTTTGCAAAGTCAAAGACAGTCAAAGTCAAAGGCGATCAGGCGCGATTAATTTGATAAATTATTAATCCAGTTTTTAAATTTAGGAGTTTCATAATATAGCAACTTGACGAAAGCCATTTTGTAAGAAATCAATTTCAAATTTGTAGATGCCTATCGTAAGTTTATTTTATGAAATGTTATTTTTTTATTATTACTTTTATTTGTCCTTCTTTCAGTAATTAGTAGGATATTACAGGTAAAGCAATATGATTCATAAATAATTCAGTATAAATACATGTAAAAAGCTTTATGGAGCATCACATGAATGACTTTATTATGTCACGTTCGCACTTGGTCGCCATTAACTTTCATTATGACTTGATTGTACACCTAGTTCATGGTAACTATTTAATATTTCGCAGCATTTAATTTTTTTACATACTGACGATTTATCAACCTCAATGACAAAATTATTACGGAAAATCAGTGAGTTAGTACTGGGCACTGGTACAAAACAGTACATAAACCTAATCGGTCACGATTCAACGATGAATTTAAAGGATTTTCCTGAAATCCTGTGCATGCCTCTACGACATTTTCTATTTTCTATTTTCCGTTGAGTTTATGAATATTTAACTTTTATAGATTTTGACGAGGTGGGATATTTACATGTATATATATATATGCATATTAAACATTATAAATAATATATACATTACACCTGTAAAGCGCCTAACATCCACCTTTCGGGTGCTTGGTAGCGCTAATATAGTGATAAAACTAGAGCATACAAATGAATATGCATTAAAAAAACGATTTGTATCTCGGGTGTTTCTGAGTTGTTGTTTTCTGATGGTTTTGTGGAACTTAAGCTGTGGGCTGACAAAAACGAAGTTCGAGAAATAGTAGTTGTGATTTTGTTTGATTCAAGAGAATGTCTCTGGAGGATGTGCAGTTTTGCGGAGGGGAGTATGAGGAGATGAGGTCTTAGATATAGGATGGAAATAAGAGACAATCGTGAGTAAGAACTAGCAGTTCGAAATTTCTAAAAGATATCAGAAGTCAGTGATTGAAACACAGGGAGATGTAATCATAGCGCGAAACGCGGGAGATGCATCAATAAGGTGGATTATTATAAACCGAAAATAAAATCTCTACTAAACCTGAAAAGGTTAAAAGGAATATCTTGAAATAGAATAACAAGGATGGGGTTAAAGAGCCACTCCGTGAGTTGTTGGAGTCAAACGTATTCAATTGTGTCATTTGATCGAGAAGTATCGACTGTTACCAAAAAGACACATTTCAAAGCTTTTTTTACAGTGACAATATGAAGGTAGAAACGTCGCGATTATGATCGAAAACCGGACAGTGGCGCGCGTCAAATAGTCAAACGTAATTTTGGAGACTTATTTAAAACAGCCGGGAGGGCAGTTAGGAGTTGATAGCGTTTGTTAGGTTATATAACTAGTATCCATCCATATTGGACATGATATCTACACCTCTGTGCATTTATAAGGCTGTTTTTAGATTTTCATGGAAAAACAGTATTTGTCATATATATGTCTTTTGGACATGAAAAGTTCAGATCTTTTGATTTTATATCACCACATATGACATTTAGGTTTGTATCAAAGGTAAATAATATGTTATGAAAATCACGGAGTGGCACTTTAAGAAACTGGTTTACACTGCATTATCTTGTGATGCACTGAAACTATCTACTTTAAAATTAATGGGTAATAAAAGACAATACCTGTAAAATCCCTTTTGAGACCACTTTAAAATTGGGTGCTTATGTTGATCAAGTTATCCAAATTGATAAGCTTTCATTGAGAGATGTTTTGAGAGCTTGGAATAAATACTGTAAAAAGTCATGTGAAGTCTTGAAATATTGATTAAATCCTACCACAACAGCTTTGGGTAAACAACTGCAAAACCCCTTCTACATACAGAACTTGGGCTATTTTCAAACAAGGCGAAAGGATTGCATCCTTTTCAAGCATTATCCATCAATAACTGAATTATGCTCTACCAGCAACATTTTGAATGCTCCTAAAAATTACATTATGAATTTTCACCCTGTGATCAAATGAAACAACTTTGATCTACTAAATATATTGTTTTACATCGGACTTCAGGTTCATTATTATACTGTTTTCACTTGACAGCAACATTGAATAAATCTAATTGTTATACAAATCAATATATCGTTATAGTTATATATAACACGTCTCAGGTGGGTATCTCTATGGTATGGTTCTTTTATGTTGTGCAAAATATTTGAAGACGCTGACTAGTTTTACGTATTTTAGTTCTTATACAGTGCAATATCTATATATAAGCTATACCCTATCAGCAGATGATATTGAAACCTTAATCGGCTTGCCTGTTATAGATGGAAAACTAGCTTAATTAGCAAATAGTCACAACAACTAGGTTTTGTTATAAAATATTTGACATAAGTTACTCACTAAATTATTCTAACATACATTTAAAAACTGTCTAAATTGACAATTGGCAGGTGCCTTTAGCATGGCTTTATAATCCTCAAATGCTTAAGTTTGTAATGTAAATGAAATGAAAATATAAAATTCAACTTCTTCAAGCCACAGTATTTCGGGTACCCGTATATTGATGACTTGCCGCATATTTCTTTGATATTCTAACAATGTTACCATAGATTGAAAATGGAAATGTAATACACTCAGAAGACTTTAACTTTGATTTGTGTGATTTTTATTTTGATCTTTTAAAGACGATGAATTGTCTCGCAAGTACTTTAGCTTCCTTGTCCGTATTTATCCTTATTTGAAAGAAGCAATTGTCACAAGGGTGACATGATCTCCCGCCGCAAATTATCGTTAGAATATTGAAGAAAGAGAAGAGAAGATAGTCATGTCAAAAGCAAGATTAATTATCTTTAAATGTTTCGTTGTGGTGGTAGAAACCTCTACTATTTTCAAAATTCACTGTTAACATGAAAACAGTGTGGAGTCAGAAAAGCTTCATTATCATGATTCCTTTTCAGAAGCAATGACTTACAAAACATGTTTGAGATATTCCACTGAAAACTAACGTATGCATGTTTATAACTGCATAATACAATGCCTTTTACTATCACCAAAAAGAGTGGGCCTTGCATCTTTCAAATAAAAACAAAACGACGTATGTAGAAAATATGAAGAAAATATTGAAAACAGTTCTTAAAATATGGCACTGAAAAACTTTATATGTAGATTCCTTTGTGAATGATTCAAAATTAGCCTGAACTTTGGCCTTTCAAAGAAGATGCTTAGGTCAAAACGCATCCTGCTAAATCAGCGTAATTGAATCCACTGATTCAGCTCCTTCCAAATACCCTGATCTCTTTCGAGCCAAATCCCTCGTACGGCTGTCGCGGCTTGATGTTCGTTGCTGTGCTCACCTTTAATTGTTTAAACCAATGAAATGTCGTTATGCAAGGAGCTTAAAGCTACTCTTTTGAATTTTCCATCCGGGTTGTGCCGCTGTTGCTGGATGCGAGTCGTCTCACTGGCTTGTTAGATAGCTAGCGATACGAGGCTTTTGGCCTAAAGGATATAAGGGTATATGGAAGGAGCTCGATCAGCGAATTCAATTACGCTGATGCAGCAGGATATATATGCAGTATGGGTGAGTATGTGAGCTGGGAATTCTTTTTGAATAACCCTCGTTAACATATCATGCGACATTCACATGGCTACTATTAGCAAAACGCTTAGGGCAAACGAGCTTGTGGCCTTGTGCTTATTACAATGAAACAATCCTGGTGAAGGCAATTGTCTTCCCGTTTCAATGAGGATGGCTGATAAAATTAAATTGCAAACCATTCCCGTTGATGATGAATGTGAACAAACCTTGAACGTAAGTTGTATTTACTTAATCAATTTCTTCATATTCACTTAATAACATAAGTAAAGTTAAAAGATAATACTAGTAGCTCATACAAATCCAAAGGTAGTTCGTCGTACGTCTCGCATTATCCAAAGTGATGACCACTAGTTCTCATGGGTATGGCGTGTGTATCATTAGAGCGACGATAATTAGACGTAATCTCCGAGTTGGTGATAGGGTCATCTTGTCATCAGTGGAGACGATGACATGAGCCCAACCTCTTCATTCACCTAATTACTCCCTTCCTAATTGACCACTTGAAGAGCAGTAGGTCAGTGCCACCATGACCTTGTAGAACTTGTACTTTGGCATTCCTACACACTGGAACATGTACTGTTCTCATTTTATAATTCCAAAGTCAGTAGCACTAACTCTTATTGAAGGCAATATTTTTCGCGCACAAATGGGTTATTTCAGGATGTATGAAGAAATACACATTCAGCATAGCTATCAGTTAAGGAATTATTTACCCGTTAAATAAAGATAGGAATTTGTGCAGCTTTTTCCTGTGTCATACACTCAACACTAAGAGCAATGCATGAAATATTCTTTATTAATATAAATTATATTTTATGCATCAGCGATTTCTTATATACAGCATTGCTGTTACATTAACCATGGATGCTGCCGTTTCTGGTCATCAGACTAGTACTGTATGAAAAAGAATTATATTGCAAAAAATCTTACTTTTATGCAGATTTACATTTCAGTCCTTTAGATTTGTTAGTACGCATATAATTTAAATAAACTTATATCTAAACTTACCACTAAACTGATTATCTGAGGGCAGGTGGTTAGAAATACCGAGACAAATTCATTATCTTATAACAGAAGGTATTATCGCTGCATCAAAGCCATCGGATATATTTGGTATCCAAATCTGATAAACATGCAAATTAGACGAACTATGTTCGCTAAACTCTATACATTTTATCATGCAACTGATCATCTTGCCTATTAATTCCCGTAAAGTATAATTTCGCCTCTTAATAGTTCTTGTATTTCTCACAAAGATTAGTTTCGATGAGACCATATGATAATTTTTAATTCCTCCCTAAGAACAATATATACACTAGTAACGTGTATAGCTCCTTATTCTTTATAGTGCCGTCTATTTGAATATCTTATAATCAACGAAAGGACTCTACCCGATAGCGATCGTATGGAGAAACCTACATAATTTCTTGATTCTTAACAATTATTTTCCTTTTATATATCAAACTGTCTGGAGAATGCCAAAATATTGTAACGTTAACATTAATTAAATATAATTCGACATTTACGGCATATATGTAATTACAAATGGCAGAATCCCCTGTTCTCATGTTTTGGAATCTGCAGACAAAATTCAAATAATTTTTTTTAGCTACAGCTGATTTAGCCGAGATTTGGCCCCTGCAACTGGCACAAGGGTTCTTAATCAAACATATACCCTGATCTCTTTCGAGCCCAATCCCTCGTACAGCTGGCGCGGCTTGATGTTCGTGGCTGTGCTCACCTGTTATTGTTTAAGCTATTGAAAAGTCGTTATCCAAGGAGCTTGAAGCTACTCTTTTGAATTTTCCATCCGGGTTGTGGCTCTGTTGCTGGATGCGAATCGTCTCATTGGCTGCTATGATAGCTAACGACACGAGGCTTTTAGCCTAAAGGATATCAGGGTATATGGAAGGAGCTGGATCAGCGGATTCAATTACACTGATGAAGGAGGATGGTCAAAACATAAAGAGAGTGAAATGAAAGGTTCTAGAGATATCACGCTGACAAGCTTGACAGGCAGATTTCGTTGCTAAACAATTCAAAGACTCGTAGTGCCCATGAAAATATTGAGAAGGTCACCGTAACCGACTGATCCTACAATTGGTTCTTGGGATATCGCGCTGATAAAACTAACACATATTTGAAATTGCTACTACTTACTACTTGTTGTAATAGCTTGTTGTGACCTTAAAAACAACGTGAAGGTCACCACAATTAACTCGGCTCGACAGCCACCAAAAAAGGAGCTGGTTTCAATGAGTGAAATTTCAAAACCCCACTGTCACCTTGATAATTATATCTTGGATACAATAATAGACTTGGCTCGGAAAATATATGTAAGTTATGAAGAAACTTCTGCAAATGGTTCTTCACATAAAGCGCTGAGGAGTATAAAGGTCTCGCCCTGACCTTGAAATTAAGGTCAAGGTCAACATGCAAGTCTGCGATTGTACGTTATTCAATTTACGGACAGACGTTGCCAACACTATATCCCTCAAATGTGCTCAAAGTGCGGCAGTGGATAACAAATTACAGATAACATAAATATAAGTTCATTTCCAACTCCAGTGATATTTTCTAAACCTTTAATCTGGTTTGGTACCCAACACCAAAACAAATTAATTAATCACATCATTATTTCTGCTAAAAGATATATTTATCTTAGCAATTTAAAAGATACATCACTAAACTTAAACATGTATTTAAAAACTTTGAAACAAATTTTTTGTGTGGAAAATTTTATTGCAATCAAAAACAATAAAAATCATGATTTTCATAATAAATGGTATCTCCTGTCTAGCTCTTGAATGAACATATGTATTCCACGTTGTACTCTTTATTGTATGTTCTATTCAACATTGCTTATGTTTTCTACATTGCCTGTATGTAAATGTATATACACTGGGGGAAAAAAATATATATAAGTTTAAACACAGGTCTGTTTTATGAAGTTCAATATCCTGAATTACACATATTGATAAAGAGGATCTAAAAGGAATTGGGAAATTTTGATCACCAGAACTGAACTTGATATAAAAAACATTCTGCCTTCTAGACTTTGAAAAATAAATAAATGTTTATGCATATGAAGACGGATTGAATAATAATTTAGTATTTCTGAGCACAACGCCAACACTATTTCGTGGCTGTCTCATAGTAATAAAGATGTATTAAAAATCATATAAACACATGCAAAATTCTATTAATTGAAAACATTACGAAACCACATTCAAACATTAATGTTTGACTCAGAGAGTGTGGGTTCGAATTAAAATTTGTAATATCGTGGATATAACATGGTTCAATGTTAACTTAGTTTATTACCTATATGGTTTATGTTTCCATTCGATAAGCTTTATAAGCTCTGTCACTTTACACCTATCAATAAGGTAATTCAACTAGGTGTTATACGAGTTGGTTGACCTCATTTTCAGGACGAAGTATCTCGGGGGTAATAACAATATTGACAATCTCTATTCATGTATTTGAGTCTTATCAATCTTGAGCAAGAACTTCTCACAACTCTTTTATAATGAAAGAATAATCTTGTATATCGATTATATCCTCTATGGAATAACAGAAGTCAAATTAATCACGGAAAATGAGGTTACATGTTTAATTCCAAATAATTATAGTTTTCAATGAATATATTGAAAAACGAAATGTCTACTGGAAAATGACACAGGACACAAAGTTACTTTTGCAGATAGAATAGAGATAGATAAATATCTATTTCAAAACTGCAATGTCCTCATATACTGCTATGTATAAAATTCAAAGAATGAATTCTGAATTGATTTATTGGAAGAGTTTTTAAATGAAATTGCATTGTAAAACATACATAACGAAGATTAAATAATTTTCGTTCCAAATAGAGGCCTTTTGTTGTTCAAGGTTTTAAAACTGAATCGAGAACTAAAATTGTGCTATGAATACTAGGCAACATCCAGGCTCGTCAAACATATTAATAATTATTTTTCTCTGATACCCGTCGCACCTACTGCTATCTGAACTGCCTCCTCCTATTCGCTTAAAACAGATGATATTATTAGAAGATTAATAGTTGCCTTTGTAAAATTCCATGATTCATTGCTATTCAAGACCAGCAAATTAGTTTAAAACCGACGGCGTTAGGCGTTTAATATGGTTCAGAAAGTAAATTAGAAGATATGGTTAAAGATATTGGTACTCCACATCCTCCTAAATCAGCGCATAAATGGCTCTTTCCTAAAATGCTGATCTCTTTCGGGACAAATGCTTCGTATGGCTGGATCGGCTTCATATTCGTGGCTTAGTTCACCTGTTATTATTTCAGTCGTTATGCAAGGAGTTTGAAGCTCCTATCTTGAACTCAACGGATTTTCCATCCGGGTTGTGCCGCTGTCACTGGATGCGAGTCGTCTTATTTGCTTGTTAATTAGCTAGCGAAACTCGGCTTTGGGTTTGATAGAGATCAGGGTAAAAGGAAGGAGGGAGCGCGGATTAGCAGGATGGGTACTCTACTTTGCATTATATAGTAAGAGCAGTTGTATCTGTGAAAACAAAAAACTCTGTTGATGCGTTTAAGTGAATATTGCGATTACTTGTTTGAAAGCTAACGCTTCAAAGGGACACCTATATATATTCTTTAAAATAACAGACTGAAGATGAATATTTGCATATCAATTCATTACCAACCGTTTTCACCCAAATGTGAACTGTTGTTGTTGCTACAATTTTAACTACAGCGTTAACAATGGCAAGGGACGTAATTCATGACTGTATTTGTATAACACTATAACAATAAACAGTAAATGCGACAAGATGGTTTAACATTATATACAGTAAATGTTAGGCTTTTATCCTTTAATAACGTTTGATCTTTGAATTTCCTCAGCTTTTCATTCTCTGTGCGCATTTTATAGATTGGATAGATTGTAAACTGGGGATTCGAGTTAGTTGCGCATTTATCTATATGCGCACTAATGGGGATTCATCTACAGTTTTGAGTGTCGATTTGTTGTATACGTACCCGCACTCTTGTACTTCCCCGTTTGGCCAATACATTCTTCTCCACAACCAGTGTATTTTAAGGCATAAGACAGATTTTCCAATATTTTGAATTCTGAGTTATTTCTGAAGGAAAATGAATTTACTTCTAAAATGTGTTGGCATGTCCCGCAATTTGGCTTTTCACATTTTGTGGTTCTTCCACCTAACTCGATTTTATGGTCAATACAACACGCCTTTGATAACAGTAGTTTCAGATTCTTACTCTTGATGTTTCCGTTTACCAGTTTAGTACCTTCTAGCGCATGTTTTAATTTTGGACATACGTCAAACGTCTGTCCATGCTTTCTTACTTTTGGGAAGCTGTTTAGATTACAGGTTTTAAATGTAGTGATAATAGATACGGTTATAAAATTGTTTTTCTGTTGTTTTTCTTTTAAAAGATCTTCCCTATTAAATGTTGATGGCGCTTTAAATCTGCATATTGAAGCTATCAAGTAATTTCCCGAGGTTCTTTTGGAACACCTTTAGTCAAGTTTCAATGAAGAGGTTCCCCGTGCCTCTTGCTATACATGCATGAATTTATAACGACTCGCCCAAGAACAGATATCAGTTTTGGGAGGTGCAAGGCTACTTGGTTTCCGAAATTCCTCTCGATTAGAAAAGTATGAGTTATTCAGCTCGAGATTCACAGAGAAATCAATAAATGCATTACAAATCATGTTTAATCCACGGGAGAGTTATCTTTGACCAGGAGGATCCTACGGTTCTATTAGTTTATCTTTGGTTCTTGATTGCCTCTTCATTCTAAGCATATCATCATGTAAATCAGCATTCGTTGATTTGTAAACCACATTAAGGGCGCTAGGCCTTAGAAAAATTTCTAATTGTTCAAATCCAAATTATCTAGCGGATGTTATATCTCTTCATGTCAGGAAGAGATTTATGTGATTCTCAAACCGATGTTTACAGGTCTTCCATTACAAGCAATCGGAATGTGACGAATTCAGCCCTTGATACATTTGAGTAAACGCTCAAAGAGACTTGTTTAATGACACACAACACTTGAATCTTCTTTAGGCGGAATGAAAATAGTGATTTTCATAATTTCACTGGCTTGTAATCATTAAGTGAACAATATTGTAAGTGATTGAGAGCGAAATATGTTCACATGTACAAAAATTGCGTTATAAGCACAAGAGAGAGAGATCAGGCAAAGAGTTAACGATCCCTCATCTCAACAAAAACACGACGCTGTAAGCGTGGGAAAGGTCTTTCTGTGAGGTCAGAACACTTATTTTTTCTCAATCATATATCATGATAGTAAACCTATCACCTATCAGCGAGTACTGCTTACAGCGATATGCAACGTGTCCATGCTTGTGGAGCCTAAGTTTAATGAAGTTATTATTGGTTTCATACTATATATATGAAGTTAGTAAATTAGTTGTTCTATTAACATATATGCTATGCTGCCCCAAACTCTTTGGCCAGTATTCTGTTTTGATTCTTTATGCATTTGACAGAGGAATCTTGGATGTTTTTCTCACAGTGTACTAGTAAATGTACTATATTTGAATTAGTTAAAAGTTAATCATATGTATTAAACGGTTTTTTGTTAATGTATATTGCATGAACCAATGTCTCCAAATTTAGTTACTGTCTGCATTAGTTTGCCACAGAGATTGTTCGTATATTTGAGGGGTTTTGCCATATTACAGACATTATGCATTGAATTCATAAATAGCAGCAGATTTTCATAAATGAAGGTCACTCCCTGCAATTCAAAATAACTAGGTATTCATTCTTTAATAGCTGCGGGGAAATTGTCTTGTCCGTTGCAAACACTTGATTGGTCAACTGACAGTTTTTCAGCTACAGTTGAGTTTGACAGCTATTCTATTACTACATGGCGGGCATTTGTAGTTAAACTTTGATTGATCAAAACCGCGGTGATGTTGAAATTTACATTATAGTACATGTAGGTGTTCTAGAAATCATATCTTGACCCCCAACTATTTCTAAATTCGTGTTTTACCTGAGAATAATACTACAATAATATCAAGAATGGCTGAGTCAGTGAAAACTATGTGTTAAATATGGGTTTTAAAATACAGTGCCTAAATAAAGTTTGTGGTTTCGTAACTACTGTGATTTTTTTTTTAATAATTAGACATGCAAAGATGCTTTACCTCCCGTACGTGATTAAATCTCTGAGTATATTCGCAGAAGGCACGCGCTTTTTACAAGAATACTAAACTCGGTCAATAGCGTAGTTTGCCAACGCAGCGTTTTGATATATACCTCTTTCAAATGTTCGATGAACCCAAAAATTTCCTTTCATTCTTACTTTACACATGCTTGTTTTGAAAACGATTCTTAAATAATCCATTTTTCAAGTTGCAGCTATCATGTTCTTGGTATTCTAGACAATTGAAAATTGAAAAAGGTCAACAATATTTGTTCGAAGCCAAAGTAACCGGTATTAGTATATAGTGGCGAGTTTGTGAATTATTTACGAAGGGAAGTCAATAAGTTCATATAAGCGAGTATTGATACACCCCTGAAGACGTCACCGTTGATTGCATTATTGAGATAGGCCATTTGACGACAGTTTACAGACATAAACAACCCCTCCTGATCATTTATTTGACATTTACAGCCCGTTGAACATGGCAATTTCTAAAACTGAGCATAGTGGGGTTATTAAGTTTCACACGAAAAAAGGGGTGAATGCGACCGAGATATATAAACGTATGACCAATGTGTACGTGAAAGAAGTCCCTCAATATTCTACTGTTGCAAAATGGTCAGCTAGGTATAAGCGGGGTTGCAGCTCGATAACCCTGGGTCAGGAAGGCCTGTTGAAGCTATTACAGATGATTACAGATGATATGGATGCATGGGGCCAGGGTCTAATCATGTCCGATTGTAGAATAAAGGTGGACGAGATATCTTCAGAGTAAGGCATGGAAGTGTTTGCACCATAATTCATAAGCACTTTCAATATCCAAGGTGTTTGCAAGAAAGTCAAGAAACATAAATGTACAAGATCGACACCAGAGGGTTAAATCTAGTCGTGAGCTGTTTAACATGTACAATGATGATTCCGATAACTTTCATTCCCGTCTGGTTACGGGGGATGTAACGTGGAATCATCACTGGAATCCTGACACAAATGCAATAATCCATGCAATGGAAGCATAAACACTATTCTGCACCCAAGAATTTCATAACTCAACCTTCTGTTGGCAAGATCATGGATACCAGTATTGGGTTTAAAGGGCGTGATAGTTATAGACTATAAACCACCTAAACTACAATAACAAGAGCATACTTTGCAGACTTTAGCAACCTGAAGCAATTGAGAGCGGCGATCAAAGAGAGGCGCGACATGTTGACTGCTGGAGTTATGCTTCTTCATGACATCGTTCCAGTGCACAAGAGTTGTATTGCACAGGCTGCACTTTAACAATGTGGCTTTGAAACAACTTAACTATCGCCCCTACAGTCCAGATCTGGCCCCAAGCGACTTTTATCTGTTTCGCAATTTGAAATCGCACTTGCGCGGGACAGGACTTGGCGAACTCCTTTTTTAGAGCTCCTGAGGCGTGGCTGTAGGGCAAGTCAATTCAAGTCAAGTCAGAGGCCCGAACGGCATGGCGAAGGACAGGCTCGAGGGAAACACAAAGTGTCAAGGGTTTCCAGATACAAATCAGAAACCATGGCAGTACAACTTTTAGAAAACTTGATATAGCACCATTAATTTTGCTTAAAGTTTTGAACCTTGTTTAAAACTGTTTTCATGGGAGTCCGCGTAGCAACTATCAGGACATACCGATATGAACAGCACACATTTATGAATGGTTGCCATGGACAACCATCAATCAGTGGGATATGAGTAATAACTCTCTTTACTGCCTTATGACGAGTTATCGTAAAATATGATAAGATTTCCATCACTTACGTATTCTTCCGCTTATATGACAACATTTATGTAAATTGAGCACATTAACATTTAAGATATTATTACAATGCTAAATTGATAATTGTTTTTCAGATGATGACAGCAAAATTTAATTTCTTGTGTCTAGAGTCACGTTATTTCA
The DNA here is from genome assembly GCA_921293015.1 of Phorcus lineatus. NCBI lineage: Eukaryota > Metazoa > Mollusca > Gastropoda > Trochida > Trochidae > Phorcus > Phorcus lineatus. The sequence continues at coordinate 11,767,649 of OV121083.1, forward strand.
TATAATATATTGCCATTTATCTATATTTGCTTTCGCAAGTGTTTAGAATGTCATGGTTTCAGTGTTTATTTCGTAATTAGAAGTTTATTTTACAAAGTCTGACATCTGTGACCCGAGGTGTTGGTATTAAATATAAAAGAAAGAAACATTTATTTAATTTGATATGGGTTTCATATTCATTGCTATCATGAAGTAAGTGTTATTGCATGTACAGTTTGCGTATTAAGTCATATAGTTAGCGATATAACTTAGAGCACATTGAAAGACAATATTGAAAACAAATTGGACGTGACACTAGATCAAATCAATATTCTGTTAGCAATAGACTATGTCCAAACTTGGAGGCCATGCGTCAGTAAGGAATGAACATTCTGAATGAAACTGACAGTGGTGCATAACTCCCGTTCACACGTTGAACCGTCACACAAGAAGCCAAGGTTTTTCTGCCTGAGAGCAGAATAATGAATTGGACGCCTAAGGTATGTATATGATGTGTCCTTTAGTATTTTTTTTATCTGAACATGCAGTGTCTGTTCTTGTATCTTGTAAAATATTGTACGGGCCTAAATGTTTCCGGACATGCCCATTACATACCTTATCGAAATTCAAATATTGTCTACAAGTCAGCATGATTGTGTCTGCACATCGGATTCCTTTTAATTCGGGTTGAAAGCATATTAGTTCAATAATTACGTTATATTTACCAAATAATATACCGGGTCCTTTACGAATGACAAATTACTCTTTTGTTTTAAGATAATTTGCTACCAACAATTACTCATGGTTCGCTAGTTCCAGCCGATGCTCTATTGTTTCACCGCAATGCATAGTCACAATGGTGTTGCGAGCTTTCTCACTGTACTAATACTATAGCTAGCAGCCGTGATATAAGTGAAATACTCTTGAAAGCGGCGTTAAACCCCATTTCACCTCACCTCACAAACAATTATAACGGGTAAATAGATAAACACATTTATTTTGAGTGAGTGTCAGATAGAAAATCCATCGAATATAGTTTTGTGTTGAAATGACTCTAATATAGTGTGCCATCAAGTTATTTTTACACTTCAATGTGTCTGTGGTCAACGAAGTGGTCAATAATTCGGTATCCAGAACCTTAGATTTCAAATGTCAATTATATAACATTGGTTATTCAATTGTGAATATAGAGAATACTAAACGATGTTCTGTGGATTGTGAACGAGTGGATTGTTTGGTATCTAACTCTCTCAACATTTGCAAATAATCATTTGGAATATAGCTAGTGGACCGAGGGCATTGTGCAGTCAAAACTGGATCACGAGTATGCATTTCTTTCATTCATTACGTTCAACATCAGCACTTTCGATTTGACAAGCATATGAAACAGAAAAATGATTAACTGCATTTAATCTTTATGATATCACACTTAACCAGACAAAGCGCAGTTAAAACACCAACTTAGAATTTAACGAGTGCATCACTTCAACATAACTAGGTCAGGCGTATGAATACATTGTCGTCGCTGATGTCATTTAATTTCTTTCAGCAACAAAAACTCGGAAGAAAAAAATATTTACGATTGGAAATTAAAAGAGATACACGAGTTTCAACAGCAAAAAGTTTGCGTTAGATAAAAGTAATACTGGAATGAAAATATTTCAACAAAAAAGTTGTCCCTATATTTGGAATTATTTTTTAATGCGATGTGTCTCAAACTTTCAAAGTTACTTGAGAAGTTAATCGTCTTGTAGAGTAATGGTTAAACCGCAAGAGAGTTACTTCAAAGCATTGAACGCATGGGATTTAGGCTGAATGGAAAATGACGTGAATTATTGCAGAGATCGGACCAAGTGATTGCGTTTTAGAACGACTGACATTTGCAGTGATGGATTTTGCATTGTGCTGCACGGTTGAAACACAGGCGCGATCAGGTCAGTGTCAACACTGACAGTGTATTCCACATCAGCTATTCGGTTGATCATGTCACTGACTTGACGATGCTGCTTTTCAGAAATGTGAGACTAATTGTTAACACTTTGTAAATTCTTATGGCCACTGATTTGCATGATTTGATTTGGCGGAATGTTGTTGTCAGACACATTTTTAAATATGTATGTAAAGTTTTAAAATATCGTCTCTACGATATGTTGTCTTTTGACAGCTGACACTTTGTTTTGATCAACTGTGGAAAATAGTTCCGACAGCACGTAATGTTATTACGCAATAACATTGTACATGTAGATTTATTAAACGGCGGCATCTCCAACAGGAGAGTAATAAAAGATGCTTTAATTGCGGTGTAGCATGCTGATTGGAGTCATAGGAAAAGGTTATTTTGGTCACGTAGTAGTGTATCCCAGGGTTCGTTTTTTTCAGCAGTTTTATATCTATTTAGTCACAGTGTTTTGTTTCTTTCTTAACCGAGTTACTTGAGATACCATCAACAACGTCGTGGTCGAAAATGACACACGCCATTGAAGCGTTACTTACTCACTCTTGGCGAAATCTAAAAGCTTTTTCGAATGTCATTATAATTCTGTGTTGGTCAAAGGGAAGATGAATTGTTTGACGACGGATTTTTATTACTCTAGACGTGCTTTCATATGTCAGGCATTAAGATATTGCTCTGCTGCGGTATCATGTCTGCGAGATATCAATTCGATGTCTGTTTTGTAGTTACTATGTGTCTTCAATTCTTCAAATATCTCTTACCTTATGTAAAATCGAGCCTGTAAATAGATTTTTCAGAGTTCTTTAACTCCATTAAATGCACCAGATTTTAAAACAATAAATTTAAGATCAAAACGAAAGTGTTGACGCATCCTTATTTTTAAAAGAGAAGGCTTGTCACAACAAACGTAATCTACATTTTAAGGATAATATTTGAACTTTATTCATATAAGTATCTCACTAATACTTTTCATAGCCATTGTCTCAATTCTAGAATCTATTTGATTCTATGTAGATTCACCGATTATGTGACTCTCCCTCCACCAACACGTAAGGTCAGGTTGGCAGGTTGTCTGTTGAAGTGTTAACTGGCCTAATTGCTGCTTAACTTATCCACAAAGTACCTTGTATAGAGTACACAACCCATTTTCCTCTGTATCTCTCGAATTTTTGTTTTGTTTCTTTTTATATAAGTGATTATACAGGTACATTAAGTGTTCAGATTGAATGCTTTATCTGTTTATCTGTTGAATGTGGTCATAACTTCATACATGCCTTCTATCAGGTACATACCATTTCGTTGAGGTTTATCATTGGTTTATTTACATGTTAACCAGGAAATAACTTTTGTTGTAAGTGTAACACTTTCTGACCGTTGATCACAACTGCATGAGGAATACAGATAATTGGACTTCAATTTCTATCATTAACAACTTTTTTTACCAAAGGAATAGGTTTTAACATGTTTAAGTGATAAGCTCTCTATCCTTATGAATTCAGGTCATGCTTCTCTTGTCAGACATGCTGAGAATTATACTATCAACATGGGAGTTATACAGCAAAGGTCAATCATGCAGCGAAATAACGGGGGAATATATCAAGGATCATGTTTAGTAGAGGTCCAGTGGGGGCTCCGTGTTTTCATTTGCGTCCTCAAAAACATTTTTAGTTCAGCCCTAATTGACTATTCATGAATTGCAGAAAATAACGGTTATCAGCTTACTTTGATTTCTGAAGCATATTCTTGACCTATGACCTGTTTAGAAAGCGTTTTTCATTATTCACGTGTTAATCAAATGGGGGAAAATATGTGAAATATCTAAGTCGTGAAAATAATATCCATTCAATGTATTTTTTATGAATTCCCCATTCTCCCCAAACAGAGGTAGCTCCGTCAAATATTCCTATACAACCTCTGTCTTAATACCCCTACCGTCACAATATAGCAACTTAAAGTACCTGACAATATTTAAGCCAATAAAAACAACGAATGCCTGAATAACGTAGTTGTTGTCACACCTTCCTGTGAAAGATAAAGTCGCAAAATGAGACGTTTGTATTCTATAAAGACGACTCAAAGTGCAAGGTTCATATTCGAATAAAGTTTAGCTGTTGGAAAGCTTACGGAAATAACTTAGGCGTTTTGAATTATTATTTTTGAAACGGCGTCGCTGATTGCACAACTTATTAATTCAGCGGCATATGTGCGTACGTGCGGACGTCCGGAGTGTTCATATTTTGGTGACAGCCTTCAATGGCGGAAAACTCAGAGGCCAGTCGATAATGGTGACCTTGATCTCATTTTCAAGGTCACTACGACACTTTGATCACTTTGTAATACATTGTTAACGCGATATCTCATACCGGCGGGGGACATTGCCGTGTTAGTGGCAAACATCCAGTCAGCGTTTTGCATTTCTAGACCAAGTAACCTTCGTATTAAGACAAAGGTTATATAGGAATTTATTACGGAGCTACCTCCGTTGGGAGAGAATTTGTAATCCCTTATTTGAAATGAGAGATTTCAATTTCAGGCAAGTTTCTGAGGGGGACTACAAATTTCATAGAGAATCATCGTAATATATTCCGTATGAAAACTCACAATGCTTACATGTATCTGTGCACTTTTTGAGTTTTCTACTATTTCCCGCCAAGGGCTCCGCTACTTTGTCTGCAGTAGAGAACTGTTCTACACGCAGTCAGGTTTGGGTGTAATGCTACAATAAAATTCAGAGCAGTACGACCCATCGCTAGTGCCAGCCGATGCTCGCAGGTTTCACCGCGATGCATAGCTAAAATGGTGTTGCGGGTTTTCTCCCTGCAATATTATTAACAGCCGCGATATAAATGAAATACTTTTGAAAGCGGCGTTAAATCCTCTATCATCTCACCCCTCAGTTTTTTGTTTAGTGCATAGAAATATATCCTACACATATATATATGTTTGTCCGATACCAAATATATAACGAAACATACAGCCTAGCTGAATGAAACTGTGATTATAAAACAATACCCGTATGTAGATTTCGAAAATTTAGTATGTAACTAACGGGATATGGTTGACGGTGGACTGGCAGTCAACGGGGACACATTTAAACGTGTACAGGGTTAGTCATTCTAAATATTGCTGAATTCGGTAATTAAATGAACAAAATGAAGAATTTTAAACTTGCTATCAAGGCACACAGACCACAGACTTAGTCAAATTAACATCGGTCTGCTGATTTGTCCATTGGTATGCATTTAATTGAACTTGGTCAACAAAGGCTACAAACAAGTATTTTACAACACGCTATGATCTTGAGGAGTTAAAACCCAATAAACGCCCTAAAGCTACACAAGCTGTTCGTGTTTTCACATAAATGAGACTAATTACGATTATGAAAGAATTCTCCTTATCCCCTTTTGCTTGGAAATGTTATTGAATTACATGCAAGTTCATCATTTAACATTTCAAAAGGTGTACAACAAAAAAGGCTTTAGAAAGTGGAAACATCCATGCGAACGTTTAAAATATAAACAAACTTAAGAGCTATTAGGGTATGGGTAGGGTATATATACTTGAAAATTATTATATAATATAAGAAAAATGATAGAAAAAAAGAGTCATCAAGAGATGCCCAATCTACCAAAACCTTTTTTTACCGTTTGAAATGAATTTCTTTGTTGCGTTTCCATAGAAAGGATTAAACTGAAAACCATAAAGGGCACTTCAATACATGGGGTTTTTTTTTCATATACCAAGTCTTATTGGTTGGAGGCCTCACCCTCCAACCATCTTAACAGCTGGAATTTCTCTCTATATTACACTTGGAATTTTCAAAGAACTTTCAACCAATCATACTTAGCCTCTTTGTATTTCTGCAATATCGTAAACCAATGAACACATCTCTATTAAATTTAGAACCATGTGACCATGTGGGTATTCCGATATAATTGGCAACCTTTAATACGGAAAACGATTGTTTCTGTAAATCTCAAATTTTAAAGGGAACAGATGTGTTTAAGAATAAAAAAGACAGTACAATTCTTCATGACCGCACGTGTACTTCATTAGACGCGTAAATGTCGCATGAAAGGTTAGAACACTCTATTCCATATTAGTAAAAAAAACTCCTTTACAACGGCACACGCGAAAAACAAGCAGCTACAAGTGGGCAAGTAGAGAATGTAATATATTAAGGCGAGTCAACTTGTGTGATATCGCTTCGTGACAGACAAAGATAGAGGTAGTGAACTATGCTTTAGACAGTCATTTAATATATCTTGTACTGGAAATCCTTGAGAGTTTAGAAACAATAAGTGATACATGTGGAAATATTAATTTGCAAAAGAATCGAACACTTTGCTTCATACGTTGCCATTTTCCGAAAGAATTAAAGTCATGTTGAGTTTAAAAGGCTCTCTTTGTATGACTTAAAATGTTTAATTAAACTTTCATCCTTCAGTGAATTATTCCTCAATATGATCCTGTTTTATGTAATCTGTTTTCATTAATAAATACATCTCGCAAAATTGTAGACATCTTCTGTTCAACCTGTCAAAGTTAATTTTGATTACGTAAAAATTGTTAGAAATTAACTTAAATGAAATCAAGTACAGGCAGCAATGACAACATGATTGACAAGCAGAGAAAATAATATAATTTGAATTACGGTTTTTGTGAACACTCATTCTTGAATTGTATGCTAGTGATTGAAATCATTGAATACAATAATGAGAAGATATTTTGTGTTTTTGGTGTCATTAGCATCTGATTTGTCCTTCAGATAAAACACCTGATTACCATTCTCGCCCCTCAGGAGCAGCTAGTGGATCTACGGCCATAGAAAACATTTCTTGTCACCGAATCCTTTGTCATGATTAAAAAAACCATGTCATGACTTCATGTAATTAGAGGACTAGTTGAACAATTTTCCAAGACTTGCTTACAGTGTTAGCAATCCCCGGTTACCCAATACCTATACCCAGATCATCAAACATTTGTTACGTCATACGTGTAATGGTATCGCTCTAGTCTTATCACATCGCCTTATTAATATAGAATTGCACTATGTTAGACGTTGGAATACTAAATTTAGTTTATCTATTATCGTCATTATTACCAGACATTGGGAGGCCGTTTTATATAGAAATGTCATTACGCATATCCAAAATTTGTCAGTTATGAAAAAAATTACTCGCTCTATAACTTTTGATACTCAATATTGATGTACCCTTTGAGTCAGTGATTTTACCTTTCATAATATTCATCACTAACATTTAATGAAGGTTGAAAGGCAGCAATGCCAAATAAACGGAATACTATGCTGTTCCTTTCAGTTTTAAACATATGAACCATCCTGCATCAACGTGTTTGTATCAACAAAGCTCCTTCCAATACGCTTATCTCCTTGCTTGCCTTGTATCATTTGGGATACGACCAGCCAATGAAATACGTTCAGCAATAGTGACAAATCCATTGAATTTGAAATATTGGCTTCATTTAACCATGCTCAACGATATTGCATGCTAGCCATTGCCTACAGCCATCAGTTGTTAGCGATACGAGGCATTTGAGTGTTCTTATAGTTTCCCAAACTGATAATAAGTAACAAATACTAGTACTGATCACACTTTCCTATGTGAGTGCGGTCATTCGAAGCCTGTCTTACCAAGCACTCTTGTTGTTCCGTGCATTGGAACCCGATGCGAAATTCATTCCCTATCACGTTTGAACACATATAATGTTCTTACAATCGTTTGTTGTAATCAAAAGCCTCGATATGCCTGATGATATTGTTCAGTTGAATTTAAGTTCCTTGAGGCATAACTGTTACCAGTTGCCGCTTTACCACTGTGCATAGGAATGAAATAATTGTCATTACTGTATGAAGATACCAGGAAGAGATTCGAAATCTAGAATGTTATCATTTCGCCAAGTAATTTACTGTCTATTTTTGAAATTCCTGTTTTGTTTCAATAAGAATAACGAATAATGAGTTGCCGTATCAAAGGATCATAGTTGTTATCTTCCCACACATTTCCACCCTAAGAAAGGTTATGCTCACGGACTGAAATAGACGCATCTGGTATCATTATTCCTACCAATTTTCAGAATGGTCATTAACCGCAGCGTTTCAGATGTCAAATACTGTCACTCTAAAACGCAACATAATTGAATTTTGTCTTGAAATGGATTGAATGATCATGACGCTTGCTAAAGACACTACTTACTGAAAATAGCAGTTATCTGGTATCAGAAAAGATGGCAGGCACTTTATCAGTGAAGGACATCGATGAGAACATGGTGTCATCGTCTTTGATAAAAGAAAGTCTCCTCTGATGGGTAAGTTGATACGTACCAGTGTGACCGTGGTGCTGAAAAGAGACCAGATGCGCAGTGGACAATTTGCTGATATGTGTACTGGAATAACCTGCTCATACAACCTACAAACGTTCCGAGGCGGTTTTTCATGCTGTTAATTTCAAGAGAATTTTGAAAACTTGACATTTCAACCGCTGCGATACATTTGTCTTTTGGTCGTGATTGCTTATTTTTAATGCAACCAAGAACAGGACATACAATGTAAGTTCAAAGTTTTCGCTCCTCAACAAGCAACACATGAATCGATGAACTAGCCAATGTATCTTAATCAGATTTTATAATAAAGAACAAATCCATTTACTGTTACAAAATGAATGTGTCATGATATTCATGCTTCCATTTTTGAGAATTTTTAACTGTGAGCCCATTCAATATTGAGAGTTGACCTTTGATATTATGTTTGAAGAAATGAAACAACACAATAAGTGAAGGCCTAATATATAGTCGCAAAAAAGCCTTTTTGGTATATGTACAGAGATTGAAGTTTGATAGGTGTATATACTTTTTTATCGCGTGTCTGTGTGCGTTAACGTTCACAATAAAATCCATGGCCAGTGAATATTTATCTCTCATCCACTGTTATATTTACTTGAATATTTTGTTTCAAAACATCATTATAATTTTATTGCTGATCTTCACATTTTTCACATCATAACGTTTAGTATCAAGCGTCCTGAGCCGCAGAAGCTAATCAAATGTGATTAACCTGCCTTGCAGCAGCTAAGTAAACATAACCCATTAATCACATTTTACAAGTAGAGGGTCGGGTAGAAATGTGAGGGTAAAAGACAAATAATTTAGGGTTTTAAAATAAAGAGCCAATAAAAAGCCTTTGGCTCAAATTTTATACATTTTCCTTTTCAAGGATCGAAAACGCATGATATTCTGAGCCAAAAGGGTCACAAAATTTATAAATCATATACCATATTCGCTGAAATTATGCCAAGGAATTCAGTGTATTATGCCTTTTTCCTGAAGTAGGAGGCAAATATAAGTGATTATTATAGATTACGATTTAGTTTTAAATAGTGTAGGTTGCAATTTTCCTCACTTGAAGAAGTGGGTTTGGCAACATGCTGAAAGACAATTGCGACAGTGAAGACACGCCATGTTTGTGGTTGAATCGAGGTTTAATGTGTTATTCACAGATGTTATTGATATTGATCGCCATCATACGTGAAGTATCCGAAAAGATGATCGATAGAGATCGAGTAATGTAAACTGAATCGTTGCGTTTGGATTGACCTGTGACAGGTGTGAGGTATGGAGATGAAGTTCTGCGTACTGTTGATTTGACAGTTGTTTGGTCAACGAGTCAATGTTAACGTTCTTCCACGTCCGTCCAAAACTCCTGACCTAAACCCCACAGTGCACTGAACATCTGTGGGATGTTTTGGTTCGTCATCGATGGTAACCCAAACATACATGTATGATGCACTTAAGAACGCTCTAGAAAATGAATGAAATGCAATTTTACGCGAACTCATTCAAAGACGAAATGCCAAAATTATGTGATTATGTGGGTGATACGCCAGATAATGATATTATGATCCGCCTTTAATAAAACTTATGAAACACTGAAAAAATAATTCCTTTATTGTATATAAAATTTTCCTTTGTTTTTTTTGACTGAGTATATTATCACATGAATTATTGCCGACGGCATGCGAAACACTTCTCACCCACTAACTGTAAAAACATGTTCATAGTGTTTTATTCCTATAATGATCAGACAAAAATTTAAGAAAACAAACTTTAGTATTTTCAATTGAAATTCTAAGAGATGTCCCCACTCCTTACATGTTTAGAAAGATATCGGTCAGCTATATGAATTAAGAATGGTTGAATGCATTTATCTATTTAAGTGTAAGGTGGCTTTTCTTTCTGGTTGGATCTAAAGACAGTAAGGATTACGAGTCAGTTTCATAGGAAAATCATAGTTGATGTGCCTAACGAGGTCCTGTTAAAACACATGATGAGACGGAATGCAAGACTATTTTCACTGCGAGTAAACATGACTTTTACATCAGTACGTGACTACAAACAGGTTTTGAGTTGAACTGTCCTTATCGTTTGAAATACAAATTACCTTAGTTATTAGTATAAACTTGCCAGGTCTTTTCATTTACTCCATTTGTTAGATAAGAATTTATGATGAGTTGAAATTCGGTCACAGCAGGGTCTTCACCTCAAAATATTTGTTCGAGTAATTGCAGTAATTCTATGCTTACAATTTAGGTAATTTCAATTAGTTTAACACTGTCTTTATGACAGGAATTTTTAGGGTAAATTAATGTAAAAGCACTAGTTCTGATAGGGCCAAAAAGGTATGCAGTGTTTCGGAACCAATAGGGTCAAGCATGGGCTAATACCAAGTTATTAGTGTATATGGTCAATTGATTTTGACGGCAGTATACTTAGTATCAATCTTTTTATACCCCTTCGAGCGTTTAACGCGAAGCGGGAGATTTAGTGTTGGACATCGTCCGTCCGTACATCCGTCCGTCTGAACCTCTATTAGTAGCTTCTCAATGTTGTATCATAACTTCTAGAAGACGCATGATGATGTTTCATTTAGTGATTTTGACATCGTAATCTTTACGAAAATATCTTAAGACTAGATAACTAAACAAGTAAAGATACTTTATTGTGGTAATCGATGTTTCTGTTTACATGGAAATTTCCCTTCACTATTCAAATGGAAATTTGCGGCTGGAGACCGTGTCACCCTATTGACAGATGTATGTATTGTATATTTTAAATATTGATGATGCAGGGAGAGGGACATTGAAAAAAGTCCTTCATTGATTAGTTGGTACTTTTAACACTTTCCAAATGCGTGGGTGCCCCTACCAAGAGTAAATAAGCTCCGACTGGCATAGTTTCTTCGTGAAATACCTCGAGTTTTGCATTCTTAGCTTTCGGAAAGTAATTTATTGTATACGTGGTCGTTAATTGCAATAGATTATTCCTGAAAATTTATAATGAAAAAATAAATAATAATATCATTGCAATGTGTTTGGCCCATATAAGACTATGATCAATATATTAGTGTCTGATTATGTGTCTATATGAAAAAGATCAAACATGTTAAAGAACATCTTTATGTCGCAACGAATACAAAACATTTAAATTCATTATTTGGAATCATTTTCTGAAATCACATATCCGTCAAAAGACATCTTTGATATGTGGTCTATCAAAAATAATCAAGCATATTCTTCTTCTGATAAGAGTAACCACTCAAATTAAATGCGTGACCAGGTTAGAAACACATGTCTTGTTACATGAGATAAATTCATTATTCATGAATTAATTTCTGAAAAATTTCGATTTAAAGTGATGGTACGTATGAAAAACTGAGTAAGACTCTCCTTAAATACAGAAGATATAGCTGCCCTGGTCTAGCGTAACTGACAGGCTTGCATGCTTGCCGTGATCATTGGCGAATGAACCTGTCACTCACAGAGACAGCCAAGTTCTTGTAAATCTATAAGCATCTGACGCGGAATATGGTCGAGGCATCCTTATAAGGAAATCAAGTTCAAACATTATTTTTAAAAAAATGCTTTCAGACGATTATTATCTGCAATGATTACAAAGATATAAGCAATCGCATGACATTACTCCATCCAATCGTTGTTTCAAAGGGTTCCATTTCCCCCCTGCCATTAAACATTATTGACAGGAAAAAGTTTGTTTCTCAATATTCACATGTAGTTTGATTTTTAAACATTAAACTTACACACAGTTTATTAGTGTTAATTACATTTGATTGATTTGCAATTCGACACTTCAAATACAACACTGCGTCACATTAAGGATATTTTTTCCTTTAGTTTTTAAAAAAAAATCTATAAATAGAAACAGGTATTGCAATTGAATTCTAGATACGCACTACCATTGAGCAAGCAATACATACACTCCAGTACTTACACGTACGATAAGCCGATTAAGTTATGTCACAGACTGGCAATACTAGAAGGCTGAATTCAGACATACGACGTTCTCATTACAAATTGAGCAGTGGAGATTTTTAAAAGATGACCACAGCACGGCATTAAAGCAAAGATGACTCTAAACAATCTCATATTCATGTATCATGAATATATCGTTTTAGAGTCATTCACAGCAAAGTTTTAAGATGTCCACATTGTATTCAGTAAGTGTTGTATGCAGTCATATTCTCTTATTGAAAACACTCAATTTGTTCTGTATGAATTCTTTGATCTTGTGACCTTAATAGCTCAAATTGTCCAAACTGAGGCGAGGTGAAGTTATTTGGGGTTTCAAGAGTATAACTCTTATATCACGGCTGCTAGAATACCGCTGAGAGAAAGCCCGCAAAACAAATGTGAGCGAGCATCGGCTGGAACTAGCTAACCATCGGTGGTACTGCGCTGAAAATCAGTGCGTGAAGAACAGTTCTCTACTGCAGACAAAGTCGCCGAGCCGCAGGCGTAATTCGAACCACGGACCTCTTGATTTAAAGCTGAACGCGCTATCTCACCCCCTTGCCCAAACTGACTACTACGAGAAGTGTAACAATAGATATTTAATGGAGTATGTTTTGAAGGTGAGTGAGAAATTGTGTAATAAACGTACTTTTCACGGTGAATCAAGTTTGTGTTCGTATTTGCCACACTATCAATCGATGCTGTTTTTTAATTCTATTTCTCAAATTTCATCATTGATTTATTCCGATATGAGGTCGAGCTAGTTTGCTATATGTTGTGAAGCCCGCAGTGAGAAATATTAGCGGGATTAGTGGAATTTTAAGTACAGATATATAAAAAAAAAGGCCACGCTATGTTATCACTCTCAGCACTACGTAACTTGAAATAATATCTCCCAGGTTTTTTATTCTGTGTCATGTTAATTTCAGAAACAAATGGCATCTTCAAATTCACGAAGAGAGGGTTCCATAGATACATGTGAGGAACTAGTGCCCTTTGTACACTTTGCGAACAGCATTATTGAACATTTACTTCTGATTATGGAAAGTAGACTCTGAATGATTGGCTATGTAAGTGTAAGGTTTCAGATTTTTCGTTGACGAGCTTCAGGCTAATTAATATTAAGAGTACACAGGAGATACACTATAGCCTCTCTGTAGGTAGTTTCGAAATCGTTGGATGTTAAATCAATAACAACGGCCTATTTTCTCAGATACTATATAGTTCTGAAAACTTAATAACACGTTTAGGCTTTCCAACAAGACACCGCCAACCGAGATGTTTTGAAAGCCTTTGACACATCCTGTTATTTTGTCATCCATGGTCATCCAGGGTTTTCATGATCCGATTCTCAACTCAGTGTTTTGTATAGTTATCGGCATATTAAGCCAAGAGTGACGGAGGATGATGTTTGTGTGGCTGTTGCAAATAGAGGTAGGTGTGTGATCTAATACTTCATTGCTCGTTATCTACTTATCTAAGATTGATGCCACTCGATCTTTTCCAACTATTTTGTGAAAAATATCAATTTGTACCATTAGAACGGATAGCAAATGTATTGGGTTCCTTAAGAAAATATTGATGTGAAAGTTTCTATAAACTTAATTCAAACTGCGAATATTAAGATGATGGCTGTCACTGGAAATTACGTTAGTGTCTGAGAGGTGATCTAAATGTCTGCTGATTTTATCGTTTACAGGGAACATTTGCCCGAGTTTCTCTAAGACGTCATGGAGAAACTGTTTCGTAATTTATCATATTTGAATGGATTCTTTCGTGGGCAAATTGAGAGTAGTGAATGTGTCTTCCTTCCGTCCTAGTACTTCTCCTTTTAGGTCATCGCCATCAAATGGGTATGATATTCGCTCTCTTGTTGTCATGTCACCTGACTGCAATCTCGCCGCCCTCTTCATCAACCATGAGTTTAGATGTTCCACGGCGTTCTACTTACAGCTCTTTTTCACATATGAAAGTGCAACCTTTTAGTTTGTTTGACCTCACAGTTCTGAATTGGCCCTGTTCTGAAAGCATGACAAGAGCAGTAGTTATGAACAAGCTACTACTTTATAGATGTGGCAGAACATTTACATCACTTTACTTGCTCTTGTAAAACAATTCTCCTCGCCGTTTTTAAATCAAATGATGATTTGGCCCTTTCCTACATCTTTAAACATATAACTTATTGTTTTGGCTTTAGGAGTTTTACGCAAATTACCCGTATATCATTACTATATTTGGCTGATACGTTAGTAACAATTAAACGTTTCATTGAATGTCCTGTTGATTATGAAACCATCCTTTCGATTCATTTTGTTGGTCTGTTTCATCTTAACGGTTTTGGCTAACAGGACTTCATCAATTTCCGAGGGAATAAGCATAACAAGACTATTAGTAGCAAAATTTCTGAGGGATTTATTTACCCCCAGACCTTAAACTGGGCAATTAATGTCACCAGTCGTCATTGTTCTTATAACATTTCTCAAGTCTTCCTAGGTACTGAATTCATTCAAAGATCTAATCACTAATTTAATAATTCAAAGCTTGATCGATTTTAAATTCACAATGCTTATGATACACTTACAGTTGATTATAAAACACATAACAACTCATTATAGCTTTTAAATTGATTCGATAACAGCATTCTTATATCAATTCTTCTTCTTAAAATTTTGGATTTATTTCGAAACCTGAATATATATATATATTAAAAGTTGAATTGGTTCAAACGCAAGGTCACATTTAGATTAAATATAACATACTTCACATAGTCGTTTGCAGAATCATTTTGATACAGGATTAAAATGATTCTGCAAACGACTATGTGAAATATGTTATATTTAATATATATAAACAAAAGTCTGGAAATGATTTCAATCCCCAACCGGTTTCACACTATTCAGTGATCATCATGGGGTCTTTATGACGTTGCCATGCTATGAAGTCACAGAACAAGAGGCGCATAACTCATGACAATTGATGCGTACCCACAGATAGATTGGTGACGTCATTACTTTACATCAATCACATATATAATACGAACAGCAGTTTTTAGATATGGACATAGATGACATTAATCGCATTTAATTGTGGCTTGAAAAGTTTAATTGTTAAGCAACAATTTGGAATAGAATTCAGTACGGAATTTCAAACACAATGGAAGCGATTTTTAGATGATTGTTTCATCCTTTGGAAACGGAGCGATACTGATTTAGAATGTCTGACAAATGAACTACATAATTTACACCCAAGTTTGTCTTTCACCAAGGAGGTAAATGATACACAGCTTTTTAGATGTAAAAGTATCCATCTCAAATAATCTTGTTGAAACGGATGTATACTACAAACCAACTGATTCTAAGCAATATTTGGATTTCAATTCATGCCATCCTCGCCATACAAAAAACAGCGTTCCGTATTCGTTAGCTAGACGAATCCGCATGATTGTTTCAAATACTGATCGTGTAGATTATAGATTGAATGGATTAAAAGATCTATTATTAAAAAGGCACTATCCGAAACAAATAATTGATGACGCTATTTTGAAAGCAAAACGGCAAAATCGTAATGATCGTAATGAAGAGCAAGTACAAGAAAAGGTACTACCATTTGTATCAACATTTAATCCAAGAAACTCAGAGATATCCCCAAAACTTAAAGAAACGCTCCACCCCCTACAAAATTGTCATACCTTAAAAGATAAACTTTCACATGTACATATTATAAAGAGTAAACGGCAAAGCCGAAATATCAAACAAAGCTAAATTTGATCAGTAAAGCCAAAGTAACAAATCAATAAGCAAGTGTGGAAGACTAAATTGTGACACTTGCCCGTACTTATTAGAAGGGAAAGAATATAACTTCAAAAGTGGCCACTTATTCCATGTACGGGAAAACATGACATGTGCATCACAAAATTTAATATATGTTATCAAATGCGATGGTTGTGGCGAAGATTACATAGGACAAACGGGGGACACACTTTGATCAAGAGTGAGGGTCCATAAGCAGCAAATCAGGGACCCGTCCTGCCGCTACATTCCACTGAGTGGACATATAGAAAGATGCGCCATTCTCGATATCCACTATCCTTGATTCTCAAAGGTGAACGTTCCAATAATTCTCCAACAAAACTAAAGGATCTGAATGAGGCTTTAATTGAAATTTCCAAAAAGTGTCAATTTGTAAACAAGGAATTTTAATCCACACACTGCGAAATTCTACGCAAAAATTATTAGTGGATAATATATAAGGAAATGTCACTTAATGCACATAGACCATAGTCGAATGATGTTAGCACTCACTATTTGCAAATATTTGAGGTTTCTACTTTGTGGACATATCCATCATATTCCAAGTCCTAAATATACTTTTACCTAATTGCATCCTTAATCTACCCTTCCAAAGCAGTATGCCAGTGTTCACTCTATATTTACTTAGACAACCCTTTGAAGAAAATAGGTTGTGGATTAATCATTATTTGAACAAGATACTGGTATTGAAACGCTATGATTGGTTGAGGATGTCAATATGAGCACTAGAACACATGGGTCATTGCATTATATCTATACATTAAGTTACGTGAATTGTTCATTTGAGCATCTGAATAAGACCATATTCTGAACTACAAAAAGTTTTACCATTGGCAACAAACTTTCATATGATTTGATAAGAACCTTGCACCAGAAGACTCAGAATATGATTATCTCCATAAATTGTTTTAGTGTGACTAACACGAAACACCGTGAGACTAATGATAAAATTGTGGAAAGTTTAGTCAGATATTGATTTGATTCTGTTTAAATCATCTGTTACATTTAAAACCTAATTCAGTTTTATTAAAATGGACAATTCAAATTCAAATTTATATACAATTACTACAGCTTGAGAAACATCTCTTTTTAAATTTATCATTCCGAATTAAGATCTCAAATAAATTATCGCAAACAATTAAGAACAAATTGATTTCAGAGCCAGCACTTCGTCGAACGAAAACGCGAGAATCATTTTAAGGTGAACCTTTCTCAAACCTTACTATCGGTCGACCCTTTAATTTAGGATATAGTACCAACAACCTTGAGGACACTGACGCTTTCAATTCATATGAATCGTTACACCACTAGAAATATGTAACTATGTTGTTTGATGTATCATCAATATACAGCTTTGCATTTAGATAGATGAAAGCAACCTCAGAGATTATATATTATGAAAGAAGAAAACGACTCAACAAAAATAATGAGCATCAGTTTATTAATTACAAGAACCATGATTTAAACATAACATTAAACAAAAATACAAAAATAAGATAAATGTCAGAATAGTTTTCTTTGAATGAGTGTTTGTAAAGATAATTCGAAAAAAGACATTCAAAATCTAATCTAAGAAAGTAAGATTAATGAAAATATTTCTCATCAGCTTTCTTTGGTAAGATATTTCACGCGAGCCGATGTTTTCTATACCTCATGTGTAAATTCTGATTTTAAAACAAACACTGAACAGTAAACCACTTGTACTTGTGTAGCACAATCACCAGGCACACACCTCGTAAGATTCAAACAAGAAGACGAGACGTTGATTTTCTTGGCTTTTATTTCCAAAACATGGCTTGACAGATGTTCACACAGCAAATCTGTAATCGGTATTACGTTCCCCGTTAAACCCCTGATTTCTGTTAGTTCTCTTAACGGCCTTTACTTCTACTCCTTACTGCTACACTTACCTACCTAACACTATCAATAAAATTTAATTGCAAACATTTAGGGTCGCCCAGAGAAGCGGGGAAGGTCGACAACAATCAGTACTCACCAACCACCAAGTCCAAGTCCCTCTGTCTTGCTGAATCCGGGTCACGGCACCAAAAGGATCCCCTGTGTAGCACAATCACCAGGCACACACTTCGTAAGATTCAAACAAGAAGACGAGACGTTGATTTTCTTGGCTTTTATTTCCTCTAAGTACTTTGAACCAATCTGCCCGTCGACACTTCCAGCCCGCTTTCCCTGGGCACCCTCACGACGCCCAGCGCGCCGGCCTTTCACCCATGGCCGGGTGCTGGCTGAGACTCAACTCCTCAGTCCCGTGGCTGAGATTCAACCCTCTCTCTAGGTCGATGGCTGAGAATCAACTACCTTCTTAAGACAAACCTGGGTCTTATATACCCACAGACTCAGTTGTCAACACAATGTGACTTCATAACAGCTATGTTACACTTGTTATGTTCTGTATTGCATCATACACGCGACATTGTCATGGTCATACCACTCAATGTCTTTTATTTTCTTAAGCAAGTAAAAATCATTTTTATCGATATTAAAAAGCACTGCTTTCACTCCACTAGTAATGGCGTTTCTTAGGCATCAATAACATTGTCAGAATAAGCGAATGCAGCGGTAAGGATTAGGGACTCCCACTTTATATCATTGTGTTTAAGTGTTACTGTTGGCTACTCCAAAATCATTCTCAACCACCACACCCTATGCCATTCATTCATCTATTACGTTCACCCACAACTACCACAACCTATGCACTGTTTCATCTACTATGTCCATCCATATGTCATCACTCTCAACTACCACAACCTATGCCACTGCCATATCCTTTCTGTCCACCAACACCCACCACTTTCAACCACCAAAACCTATGCCACTGTCACATCCTCTCTGTCCAAACAGACCCCACCACTATCAACCACCACAACCTATGTCACTGTCACATCCTTTCTGTCCATACGCTCCCCACCACTGTCAACCACCACACCCTATGCAATTCTTTCATCTATTACGTTCACTCACAACTACCACAACCTATGCATTGTTTCATCTACTACATCCATCCACATGTCATCGCTCTCAACCACCACAACCTATGTCACTGTCACATCCTTTCTATCCACCAACACCCACCACTTTCAACCACCAAAACCTATGCCACTGTCACATCCTCTCTGTCCAAACAGACCCCACCACTATCAACCACCACAACCTATGTCACTGTCACATCCTTTCTGCCCATACGCTCCCCACCACTGTCAACCACCACACCCTATGCAATTCTTTCATCTATTACGTTCACTCACAACTACCACAACCTATGCATTGTTTCATCTACTACATCCATCCACATGTCATCGCTCTCAACCACCACAACCTATGTCACTGTCACATCCTTTCTATCCACCAACACCCACCACTTTCAACCATCAAAACCTATGCCACTGTCACATCCTCTCTGTCCAAACAGACCCCACCACTATCAACCACCACAACCTATGTCACTGTCACATCCTTTCTGTCCATACGCTCCCCACCACTGTCAACCACCACACCCTATGCAATTCTTTCATCTATTACGTTCACTCACAACTACCACAACCTATGCATTGTTTCATCTACTACATCCATCCACATGTCATCGCTCTCAACCACCACAACCTATGTCACTGCCATATCCTTTCTATCCACCAACACCCACCACTTTCAACCACCAAAACCTATGCCACTGTCCCATCCTTTCTGTCCACCCAAACCTCCCCACTCTCAACCACCACAACCTATGTCACTCCCACATCATTTATGTCAACCAACACCTAAACACTCTCAACCACCACACCCTCTGTCATTGTCACATTCTTTCTGTCCAAACACACCCCACCACTATCAACCACCAGAACCTATGCCACTGTCACATCCTTTCTGTCCAAACACCCCCACCACAACCTATGTTACTGCCACATCCTTTATGTCGTCCCACACCTCACAACTCTCAACTACCATAACCTATGCCACTGTTTCATCCTTTCTGTCCCAATGTCCAGTCACACCTCACCACCACAACCTCTGCCACTGTTTTATTTATTCCGTCCATCCCCGCACTCACCTTTCTCAACCAACACATTCTCTGTCACTGTTTCATCCATTTGTTCACCCCACCTCACCACTCTCAATCACCAGACTCTATGTCAATGCCACATTTTTCCTGTACACCCACACCTCCACACTAAGTGTTGGAGTTTAAAGAAACTTGACATATAAAATCACGATAATGAATGGATTTGCCTTTGTATGTTTCAGTCACCAATTTGTGCAATCCATGTAAATTTTGTCTGTGAAATTTTGTTTTTAAACTTTGACACTTATTGTTGGAATGTAAAGACAATTTACACATTTAATAACCATGACATAACCATGTTTGCGTGTTTAGTCCTCACTTTACTTCATCTTACATTTTAATTTAACATTTAAATTAACATTTTGTTCCTCTCTGAACTCAGAAAGAAAGGCACAGCGCGAGACAGAAAGCAAGTTTTGAACGACTCCAATTTTAACTGTCCTCCACCCGTCGACCTGTCAAGCTTGGGTGTCTCCATCAGGAGAATGCATAGCTCTCGGGGTCTCGGAAGCACGCAAACCAACACATCACGACAAGGTATTTAGTCAAGTGGTGGTCCTTTAAAAAGAAAAACAATGTATCGTTGGCGTCAAATTTTTCAATATTCATAATTGATAATATTTCATCGAGAGGTAGTGCTGTTTCTGAAAATCAACATATAAATGCATATTAGTTCAGTATAGTGAACTGAACAGTTTATAGAAGTCATTTGCGATTGAAATGCAGACAATGGCGCACGCCAGTGACTAAAACACGATTTTGGAAACTTACTGCAGTTAAAAAGACAGAAATTGGCCGGTAGCGGTCAGTAGATCATTTAACTGATATACATAGGAACGGAACGTAGAATTTAGACTCACTAACATGTTTATTGTCGTTTTCCAGTCATAATCAAAAAGAGACATATTTAGAGAAAAAGATGCAAGTTTAGGAAAGGTATTTGAACTTCTTCATATGTGAACAAAATAACATAGGACAATTGAACTTAGGACAACTTATCGATCAATTCTTCGTTTATACAATGAACCAAAATAGAAACGAACTTTTCCGTCGCGCACAGTTGAAGATAATGAAAGCAATAGTAAATAGGAACTCTTGTTGCAAAGTCCAGATTGTTGTATTTTGACAGGAAGAAAGCTTACAACGGTTTTGAACCTAACGGCCTGAAAATATCCCTTTGTTCATCATTTGCAGTGTTTTTGGGGTTCAAAAGTTAATATATATTTCCCACAACAATCATCATTCTTTCCCTTACAGTTTTAAGGAAGATTTTGCTTATTAATTTGTTTCCACGTTATATTTAACAAGCAGTAGAATCATCTGTCAAAATGAGCGCTCAGATAATTTATGATATTTCATGAAAAGCTAAGAAATTCGTATGAGTTTCAATGTTTAACCAATATGTAATAATATGTAAAAATGATCAATATTTTTGTTCAAATAATTGGTAAATGTTGCTTATTAACTGTTTTCTCATTATGTATAAAAATTATTTTATTCGATCATCTTACTTGAATGCACATTACTTTGATAAAAACAAAACATGTCGCTTTTCATGATGTTTAGTATTAAAAAACCCGTTACCGTTATCGTTGCAATTCGTGCAATAAAGAAGTTGACTATCCATAAGAACTTGTTCTTCTTCATCAATCCTGCTTCTAAAATGCCCCCTAAACAAACTAAAAATACATGACAAGCTCTTATGATTCTTTGCTGTTACAAACTCTTTCTTTCCTAAAAGACTCTATGTGATACAGGAAAGAATGTTACGATGAAGAAAAACATTCACATTATTTGAATTTTATAAAAATGAATGCTGCCTGCCAAAGTTTGCAGTATCTGAGGTTCAAGTGACCTAACATTTAATGCAATCATGAAAACATTCAAAATAATGTATGTGCAAATGCTAAGAAAGTTTCATAAGAAAGAATGAATAAAAAACATATTGGAAAACTTCTAACCTTTTCCTGCACCTCTAATATATCATCATTTTATCAATATCTAATTAATTAATTAATTAATTAATTAATTAATTAATCATCATGAACACAGAATATTACCTTTCTTGTGGTATGTCGGTTATAATTTCAAGATGTTTTGAAATATAACTTCTTGCAACAAGATCCTTAAAGAGATGTAAATTGAGTGTTTCAGCACTGTTTGGGGATCCTTTTAAATGCGGTGGAAAGTTTTCCCTTGATTACCACTGCCCTTTGGTTCTGTAAGTGTCCTTCTTTCTTGCTTTGCTGATTGCCTATTCACGCCATGGAGAAAATTATGTAAACCATCATGGGTTAATTAGTAAAGCAAATTTTGGTCTTTGATCTGCTTTAAACCCATTTCTTTGAGTTCCCCTGAGAGAATGTCGCGTATGTTCCACATCTCATAACAACTTATAGACACATTTTACATGAATTTGTTTTATAAATAAGTGTTTCTGCAGGTTAAAAACCCGGAAGTGATTGTGGATGATTATGAGAGTTTATTCGTGAGTTCCAAGAGTTATGATATTGTTGTTATATTATGGCCTTTAGCTACTTAGGAACGTTTTTGGAGTTCGATATACTTTTTTCCGCAAACTTTGTAATCTGAATACCTGAGGTTGATCTAGTTTTTTTTACATCGGAATATATGCTTTGAGCATGCTATGTCAATATGCGTATGCCATTACTTATTCAAAAATACAAGTATGAATGAAACTCACAGACACGTGCCATATAGATGATTACAAATCACTTAAGATTATTCATGAGAACTATCTGCTAATTAATTCTTATCACAATATTTCTACCTTTGTAGCTATTTCTTGATTCCAATTACTCCTGAGTGTTATATACAGTGCGGTTTTAGTCTCTTAGTCATCCAGCAATAAAGTTTACAATGAAATAATAAGCTATAGTCAAATGCTGAAGATCTTTCAATCAATAAGTGTAACAGGATATTGAAAGTAATACATACACAATATAGCTAAACAAAATACACCTCCCTATATCTAATGCAATAGGATTGACAGACGAGACATCGTCTTATATCTAAAAAAAAACTCGACATCGCTACCTTCGTTGCTTACAGTGCTATCATATCATATTTTGAGTTGAACCTAGCTTTCAAGAGTTATTTTTACAGCTGCTTGCATTATTGCAGAGAGAAAGCCCGCAACACCATTGTGGCTATGCATTAAGGTGAAACCTGCGAGCTTTGACTGGAACTAGCGAACAATGGGTTGTATCTTGCTAAATCAACGGCGTATTCGCCCAATAGTTAAAGAAAAGTCAAAAAGAGTAATTGGCATTTTGAGTGACGTTATTTGAACACTGCATAAAGGTGTTTGCATTAAACTTGTGAACTGGCAGCAACTCAAAACATTTGCCAACTTTGTCAGTTAATGAAAGCACTGACGAAGATGTGACAAAGCCTTTCAATTCATGGATTAAAATGAAAATAAGAATATAATAGCCTTTATTAAATATGCTCACCTAAATGTGGCGAAACGTTCATGAGGTATTGTGATCAACTGTTGTTCGCATTTCACATCCGATAGATTTAAGGGTGAAATACGTTATATGAAAACAGACAGCAGATAATTGAAAAGAAGTTTTTTACAAGATCATAATTTATCTGTCCCTTTATCTCCAACTATTCAAATAACAAACAAAAAAACATTTATTGAAAAATCTCAATATGACTTGTACAATAGCATTTCCATGAGAACACCTTTTCACAGTTCGTAAACTAGGTCATCTCTTTCTCATATGAGGGTCCATTATCGTAGACATAAGAAAGGATTCTTCGTATTCGTATGTTGCTGATGATCTTGTAAACCAACAGAAGTCTGACATCCATGTTTATGTCTATCTAGGTGATAATCATGATTCATTAGACCCGGATATAAAAATGATGATGGCGAACTTCTTAGACAGACACTGTGTTTGGTCTCATCATTAATCACTTGAGATGTATCCCTACTTAGCAAAGGCCGTGTAGGATCTCCTGAAGTCTTCAAATATTTTTATAACAACGATTGCATATGAAACCTTGAACCCTTCAGATTTTGATATTAGAGAAGATATTTTTTTGCGTATTAACTGTTGATAGTGCAGACGAGAATATTGGGTAATCTGTTTTTGCAGCTCCCGTTTCGGTATTATACACATAATACAACCATATGTTTAACTGATATAATTGTAAATGTTAAGCTCTAGGTACTATTTTGATTTGGAAACTCGTCGTTGTAAATATATATTGATATATTCTATCCACACTTGACTTCTCAAAATGTCTTTTGGAAAGACGACTAGAACTCTTCTATACAAAAGGAAAAAAGTTGAGCCCCAAAGTTTTCACCAGTAAGTTTTGTCTGAGAATAAAGAGGACCACATTGCAGTAAAAGTAATTGTATGATATGATAGAATCACAATTTTGCAATTCAAGAACGTAATTAAGATACCATTTCGGATATTTTGAATAATTGCAGTTTTGCATTTTGAGAAATTTTTGCAATATTTTTTGTTTTAATGTGTATTTTTCCAATATTCCTTTTCCACTGATCAAACTTATAATAGATCTCTTAAGCAAAAGTCACTAGTTACAGCCGTATGGACCTCCAAAATCTCCATTTTTTTAAAATGACACATTCATAAATAGGGACTAAATAGAGCGGTTTTAACCCTAACAATGACTATAAAGCAAAAAGAAGTATAGGGTTACTGAATCAAAGTTATAGAAGACCACCTTTATTCCAAAATTGTATGGTTATGGCCATTTTCTAAAAATTATGGAAAATTCTTATCAAATTTCAAAACTCAATTATGTCCTTATTGTGAAGGATACATGATTTTTTTAAATGTAAAATTGTACCTGTTAACAAAATTGTTGTTCATGACAACTATACCTAACATTACAATCCATCGCCTACTTTTGACAAACGGACGATAGTTATTTTGGGTAAAAAAACAGTACCATTACGTGTTTTATATTAAGTTCTCAAAATGTCATCATGTATGATGATTTTAAAGATACTTTAGTTACTATGTCAAGGGGATCCATTGAGTCATATCGTCGTATTTTTCTCCACAGATGCATTTTGCAATTTTGAAAATAGGGGTTGCTTAACTTTGTTCTCTATGTATATAAAGAGAAATTCTGTTTCATATTAAAATTGACAAACGATATTAGAATGAAATCTTTTTCAGTTCCCAAACCTTGCCTACACAAGCCTAGGAGCGTTTAAGATAAGGTAATCCTATTCATTGATATCATCTCAATCAAGTTCTAATTTCATGAGAAGTCCCTCCAGATCATCTCAAAGAATCCGACGAGGTATTTGTCTCGCATTTCGATCTATTTCATCCCTGATCTATTCACTCTCTTTTGGAGTATCATCATCCACGGGTTGAATGAGTAATATATTGTTGTTATATACACCCAATTACCCACTCACTAAGAAAAGTGGGAAGAGATTTTCATAGAGAATACAAAACGAATGGTAAAGTGATAACATTTTTATGCCACGAGTGAATGAAATTTGGTATCAGACGAACGAAAGTGAGTCTGATACCAAATTCTATTCACGAGTTGCATGAAAATGTTTTCACATTATCATGAGTTTAGTATTTTATTTATTACTCATCCCTACGTATCAATATTTTTGATAAATTAATCGTCAAAAGAACAGTCAGCTGATCGCGAACAGGCGTAAGAATATCAATCAGTCAAACAAAACACAGAACAAAACAGTTAGCTAATTTTAATTGTCTTCATAAGTGACTCGCATAAAAACATGAAACAAAAATAATTTTGGTGAACAAGTATTTCATTTTCGAGAAATTCATTGATATAAATGCTAACAAGCAACGAAAAATGTCAAGCCATTGTGCACTCGATACGTGAATCGTGACGTCATCGGAATGTGACCTCTTTCTAGGTCGGTCAGTTTTAAATAGTTGGTGGCAGTGTCGGCAGTTGAGGAGGATTGAAAACATTGACGTGAATAACAGAATTGTTGATAGGACCCGCAAGTATTGAAATAAGGCAACGGGAGTTGCAAGATGTCATGTTAGGATTGTCTGCTTGTTGAGGGGGAAGCGACAGGTTGAATGGAACAGATGATGGAAGGGCCAAGCTGTGTGGCTTGGAACGGCCGGCAGAGGGGGGACGTTACACAACTTGCGACGGCACAGAAGTTGGGCGAGTGATCAAAAGACTATGTGAATAGTGCTGGTTTTCAGAAATATGAGAGTGATTATTGACACTTGGATATTTTATATTTTTGGATATTCACGTCTCGCTGAGAATGCAAAATTTGAAAGTCGCCATTTTCTAACTTACAAGTCACGTGATTGGACGATGTCATGTGACGTTCGAAAGTAGTTCCGGTTGTTCGCACGAGATGTTATCACACATGTGTGTTACTAACTCACTGTTATCTAATGAGTGATCTCACCACGGTTGAGTAATAAAAAGGCAGTTAAACCTAGGTAGAATAAAACAGGTAGCAGCGTTTATTGAAATTTAGTACATTTGGTTACTAAAGGCCTTTGTACATCATTTGTCAAAGATGGTTGCGATGCTATAGAGTCTTAATTCTTCTTCCGTGAAATTAATGCTATTCTGAAACGACAAAAATTTGTAATTTTCATAATTATTTGAAACGCTTTTGAAACAAACACATAACTGGTTTTCGCTTAGGTTGACAGTGTCAGTGAAAGTAATGGGACACTTACCAAATAGAAGAGTAAAAACCGTATAAACTGCGAATCAATCAAATTAGTGTCTATTCATGTCAAATTCATCTGAGTATATCTCTTACACTACTTATTTAGATTTCTTTATTTTAAAGGACTGATGGAGACTCATTTATGATCCAAAATATTTGAGGAGGACGTCATTTCATAACGCACAATTATCCAGATGTGTGCCCCGACTTTGTTAACGAGTCCTTAAATATGAAACCTGTTATGAGAGTAATCGAGAGGTCTGAATGATGGGTTTTCTATTCACTGCAACCTAGCCACTTAAAATGGTTCAAATGAAAATATTCTGAAGGCTATAATAAATACATGCAAAGATATATAACATGTGACTATGTTGCATCATACAACACGAATATTTACTAGTCAAATGTGCGCCTGTATACATTTCGTATGGAAAATGGAAATTGACTGTACTACACACACGATAAAGATATATGACGAGCTTACTGAAGTATGATTTAATAAAAATGAATTTAAAAGATGCATGTTGTTGGTGTATCCTCAATTGCCAAAATTTGCATCACGTCTTCCTTGAATGCACTTCTGGTACATTATAATGTGGGGAAAATTTATTACTTTAAGACCCATACTCGATGTTTAAAATCTCAACTAATGACAGTTTAGATATATATAAGATAACATAGAATATGTTGTGTTTAAAGTAATCGAATATTCATCAGGAAGATTATGACGTCAGTTGCTACACAACAGGGACAGGGAAATCATCAGACCATATCCAGATTAACTATCACTAGTACTGTTGTTTTATTTTCCATAAACACTCAACAAACATTATAAATTATAAATTAACTCACAGACACAAATCAGTCATTTAGAAACTCGAGAATGCAAGAGAATTTACACTAAAATGTCATTTGTTTACGGCAACGTAATGACAGGTGACCACAATCACAAATTTACGGTCAATGCCGTAAAAGACAAATATTGATTTTAAGAACAGTCACCGTTTATAACGAATCATGTCCTTACAGTCTCGAGTAGCCAATGCTTGATACATTGGGGTGTAAACATCAGTAATTTTACCCTCTAGTTGAAGGTAAATGGGTCTTGAAATAATATGAAATTCTTCCTTTAAACCAGTCACGTGTAAACATTGTAATAATTACGACACCGTGGTGGGATTCAAACATTTAGAAAACATTTACATTTTCTTAATAATTTAATTTAATTATTCACATTGAGGGTTTTTCTCGTGACATAAACTTAAAGAAAGCTCCTCCATAAAGAAATCAACTCAAACCAATTAAATTAAGTTGTCAATTTCGTTGTCATAACTGACAGGCCTTACATGTAATTAAGTTTGTTTCAGCTTATTTATATTTAATCAATATAAAGAATCTCCCTCTCACAAAACGGTTGGAAGTTTCAAGAACAGTTCACTAATGCTTGATTTACTCTTTCAACAATAATTAACATAATACCAGAATTTTTTTCGAAAGTTGTCTTATCTCGTACTTTACTCTGATTGCCTTAATACCTTCTTTCACTGAACGATTTTAACCGTTATTATGTTATACATTGATGTGGAGAGAATCATGAAACTCAAGTCACTCTTAGACCTGGAATTGGAGGAGTAAATTCCTCCTCGGACCGCGATCAGGAATTGGCTGTTTATATTTTCAACAATAACTTTGTAATGTATCAATTTATGACACATTCCACTCAAATGGAATAGGACATCGATCAGCCTCGATCAAGCTTTGTACATCCCCAACCGTATGTTGTTCCCCTCAACCAAATAAGTAAACAACATTACACATTGTCCATCCCAGGGTACATGTACTTACTTTACTTTCTTTGTGTACCAACTGTTACATTATCTCTTGTTATACTTTGATGGCTTTGAAATGGACTTCCATGATAAAAAGATGCAGGGACCACATAGTTCCTCTTCTGGCATAAAAAAATATTTCCATACAATGGATTTTACACTTAACACAAAGCAGAACAGTTAATGCTGATTTACTTCGATCATATGCTTAGGAGGCAATACGGAATCAATGCGGGTATAATGGTAATAATTACAAGTCCTGCATTATTTCTCTCCCCTGTGGTGAATATTGTCAAGGGTATTCTCAGTTCTGAATGATCAATGTATTACACGTCATGTTTTTGTGTTAGATAATTAAGTTTTGTGATGCCTGTTTCTTAAAATGCCAATAAACAGACGAGCAAAAAAAACGCTACCACATTAAATCTGGCATTCCCAAAAAATCCAAACTCAGATTCAAACCCGATCCCATGAAAGCCCATCGCAAAAATGCAAAAGTGTCTATTTCCAACGTAAATGTGGTATCCAAGGCGAGTTTTTCCTAACTTTTGTCAAATAATGGTTTTTACATTTTTCATGCAGAGCAAGAAAAGATCATGGTCATCCTGCCTAATCAGTGTATATGAATCCGCTCTCGCTCATTCCTAATACCCTGATCTCTTTCAAGCCAAAACCTTTCATTATAAAAGAACATGTAGGATGAACCGTCAGGCATAAGGTATCTAATGAATCTAAGAATGACGATATTTGTACATATCTTTCTTGTCAGATGTTCATTAACACCTTGGAGGAAAATCACTCATGACAAAATTCTTCTCTTAGACCCTCGTGCTTTTTCTCTTTTTTCCGTTGGAAAGAATTAATTTTATTTGTAATTATGACATGAAAGAGACTGAAATGGCATGGTTTGCCAGTTGTCTCATTTCGACAAGTTCAGTCGAGTTCTTTTTAATAATTCTGTCTTCTTCCATAAAAAGATCAATAAATTTAAAGTCCTTGCAGATGAACCACATTTCAATTAAACTAAGTCTCCGTTTACAATGTCTGACATTAACGACATACATAGTTATAAGTTTGTCTGTCTGTCATCTAAACGTTTGTTGTGCTAATATTGTTACGACTACCATAACATCCTTAGAGGCATAAGAAGAGATGCAATGCTATACAATGTTGACATATAAATCGAATGCGACACCATATGAAATAAAAAATCATTATAAATATTCTCATTATGCTAGTACAAGAAACTGCCAATGCAGAGGAAAACTGACAGCAATGCATGCTTGTCGTGTTCATGGGATAAATCAAACTGTCAGTTGCAGAGATTTTGTCCAGGAACAGCATAATTAACTCGGCGGCAACAAGCAAAAGCCTATGCCAGAGGAGTCAACATTAAAATACTTACTTTTCGAAAACATTGTCTTTGAAACTTTTATTTTGGACGTAGTAGGCATTTGGATTCATTTTTTATCCACTTTCCCAACTTTCCTTTAAAAGTATTTTCGATTGGCTTCAATACATCCTGCTTCATCAGCGTAGTTGAATCCGCTGATCCAGCTGCTTCCATATACCCTGATATCCTTTAGGCCAAAAGACTCGTATCGCTAGCTATCTAACCAGCCAATGAGACGTTTCGCATCCAGCAACAGCGGCACAACGCGGATGGAAAGTTAAAAAAGTAGCTTCAAGCTCCTTGGATATTGACATTTCATTGGCTTTAACAATAACAGGTGAGCACAATTACGAACATCAAGCCCCGCCAGTCGTACGAGGCATTTGGCTTGGAAGAACAGGGTATATGGAAGGATTCTATTACGCTGATGCAGGATGCAAATGTTCTTGTGGTAAAACATGCAGCAACATTATTTTGAAGTAACGAGAACTTGGATTAAGCTTATAAACAGAAAATGCCAACTCAGTCATTCACCCACTCACTCAAATTGTAAACTTCAAACCCGGAGTTAAGCTTTTACCGAACTTTCTTCCACATTAATAGCTTCTTAATGATGAAATAACTGCTTTCTTGAGTTCTTGCATTGCTAAGAGTCTGAAAGCAACCATTCAGATGTGTTTTGTGAAAATGTATAATTAGCAAGAAAAAATTTTTTTTGAACATCTACTAAGAACGTATGCATGCTTACTCTTTAAAAGGTGGATTGTCGGTCATAGTAAGGAAACTAAACAGGCTTGAACTAATTGTGAGTATTTATTTTGCAGCAATATTCTTGCAAATGTGATTAGGTGACTTTGGGTTTAAAGCTGCTATCCAGAGTATTTCACTTCTATCGCGTCTGCTAGTATAATCTGTCTGTCTGTATTGAAGCAGGTAGGACGCCCGCTATACTATTGTAGTTATGCATTGCGGTGAAACCTGCTAGCATCGACTTGAACTAACGAATCAATGGTGGTACCGCGCTTTTTTTTCAGTAAAGTATTTCACCCTAACCTTACACTATGCAGACAAGATCTCTAGTGCAGACAATTTTGCCGAACCTTAGCGGGATTTGAACCCCGGACCTCCTGATCCGAAACCCAACGCTCTGTGATGTAAAATGTTTTGAATGATTATCATTAAATTAGAGAATTTGGCACTTTTGAAAGCTTAAATACCGCGAAAAAAAAAGCCAAAGACATATTTTGTGAGATTTATTGAAGGCAATTAGGATAAAATCAAATCCACGAATATGGGTTTTCTCTAATCAATCCAGGTAGGAGATGCATTATTGACATTAGATGTTTTGTACTTTAAATATAATCTTAAAACAGTATTTCTAAACGTCAATCACAAATGTCATGTAAGAGATATAGTTCTGTGCTGTTTTTAATCTTTTTAATCAGTGTCATCTTCCTTGTCAAAGAGATACAGTTTGCAAAATGATCTAGAGGAGGTATAGCATACAAACGTATGTCAGCTGAAGATACACACAAAGTCTTACCCCTTTTGTAAAGGAGCTTTACGATTAAAATAGGTTCTTTACCACCTTGACAATATACATGCTCTGCTGTTTTTCTGAAGCACTGACAAGTTTTTTGTATCTCGAATCATTCACGTTTCCTAATTGGCAGGTTTCTGTTGACATCTGTTAAATCCTACTTGCTTTTATTCGCTGTGTTGGTTAGTTATTTAAATACATTGTACACATGTTCAATATATCACAGGATCAGAGGAGTGTGGTTTGTTATTCAGGCTAGTCGACTAAGCGTTCGTTACTGTATGTACGCCTACACAGAAAGAACAATGGCCTAGAGAAACCTAGCTGTAAAGGTCATCCTTACAAATACCATCTCATAACATTAAAAGGTTTAAGAGCCAGAATAAAAAATGATTCAATAACTTTAAATTTGTTCGCATATTTATATTGTATCCGAGGATAATTAAGACCCTTGCCTCACACATCTTCTTTATATAACCATAACCAACTTGTTATACAACATACTTCATTTTCATCCTATAGATCGCAATAAAACGTCGATTTATAAGTATTTGAATTAAAGAAGAAAGTTGCAGTACTGCAAACGTGAGTAATGTAATTTGATAGTAGAAGTTGATACTAATCATACTATCATACTAACAAGGTAACGACCAGTGTACTAGTACATAATTACCTGGAACCGATTGCTAAAATCAAATTATTGAATTCATTGCAAGGACTATTACCACGTGTTATGCTCAGTACTCAAATTTGTGAGCATGGCAATGTCAATATCTTTCAGACTATAGGTGTGTCCCTGCTATTGATGTAATTACACGATGAAAGTACGTGAATCAATGTTGTAACGATTTCTTACTACTTCAGTCGGATGAAAAAGGTTACACTCGTACAAATCAGAATAGGTTAAATGGTTTGTCATTCAGGGCATAAGCGATACTCAAATATGCAATCGGCATCGATAATCACTGAAATCAAGTGAGTTGATGTTTCGATCTCGTTCAATCAAAAGTACTGTGGCATGGATGTTCCTGGTACAAAGTAAAAAATAGCGTCTTGATGTCAACTGTTGAGGATTGTTCAATGTGAAAAATACCATTTCTTCATTATGATTGTAAATGTGTTGAAAATCAAGTGAAGATTGACCAATAGATAGGACATACGAAATTCATTTGATGAATTTATGAAGAACGAAGGTAAACTTAACCTATAGATATATGTTCCAAATTTAAGTATTGAATATTTGTCTGGTATATTAAGAAGGCTTTATATTCCGGACAACTTTTATTGTTTCAACTCATTTAAGAATATTCCATAAAAAATGTACTTTTATGGATCGCTTCAAGCCTTAGTTTAACATTAATCCGTTTCAGTAGAATTGTTAAATAAGCTGTGTTAGGTTAAATTGGCACATGATGTAACCTTTAGAGTGCCCGGGGACCATATAAGGTCCCCTCCCCCAAACTCCCTACGATGCCACAGGACCATATATGGTCCCCAGCTATTACCCCATCTGCAACCCAAGAATTAAAAATAAATCGCCTCTAATACAAGTTGAGAACCACTTTGTTCGAGAACCATGGAACATAGCTTCAATTTGATACCACTTCTGTATCATATGATAAGATTTTAACAGAGAAAATAAGGTTTACACACTAAACATTCACCAGGACAAATATGGTCCTCAGCCATGGCCATTGGGGTTAATTCTCTACAATGCATGTAGAAAGATTTCTTTACCAACTCCACTTGACAACAGTACTAAAATAATCCCTGTATGCATAGCCTAATTTTGATTACCTTTTTGCACTATAGAACCTATTATTAACAGAGAAATCAAGGCTATCACACAAAAACCTGTCTGGGCCACATATGGTCCTTGGCATTGACCAATAGGGGTTAATTCTCTACAATGCATGTGAAAAGATATCTTTACCAATTCTACTTGACAACCATATTCTCAGAATCCCTGTAAACATAGCTTCATTTTTAAAAAAATCTGTTATAAATCCTTATATATATTGAGAAATCAAGGTTTTGGCAAAAACCTTGTCAAGGCCACATATGGTCCTTGGCCATCGCAATTGGGGGTTAATTCTCTACATGGCATATGTGTACATAATCACATGCATATCAGGGAAAAAAACAGTGTAACAATAAATTCCAACTTTCCTAACAAAATCTAAAGAGTATCTAGTTTAGAAATCACATTGTGATAATGAAAAGAGCTTTTAGAAAAAACCAAGAATGCTGATAAACAAGTATGAGTTTCAATTGTGAATAATGTCTACCATTCTTTGACTATAGGAAAATAAATATCATTCATAACTTGTATTAAGCTATTCACTTAAAATCTAATTTCAAAATATAACATGAAATATATGTACAGAAATGAAAATTAAACAGGAATATCCATATGCCATAGTGATATCATGTTCACACCTTCCCAAAACTATTTGTCAACAAAGCAAGGGTCATTGCAAACACATTATAAAAACTTAACAAAATGGCCCGGTTTACCTCGCTAGCGAGGAGAGCATGCCTAATGATCAGTTGGAAATTTCGATACATTCTCATTTTCTTTCGCCAAAACAAATTACTGACAAATTTTCTGTCGTTGATTTGAGATCTACAGGTCATTTATATTGTGTCAACTGTCGTAATTTAAAAGGATGCAGCCAATGACAAAACGATTCGACACAAGCATGTGTAACAGTCAAATCTGACCGGAGCAAAAAACTTGGTAACACGATTCGCGATGTCAACTTATATGTCAATATAACCTCTTACTGAAATTTTAAAAGCAATGAACATATATCTTGAATTTATTTGATTGAGGATATCCATTTAAATTGTTTGATGATTTAGTTAGTGATTTTTCAACCTGTTCCATGATAATAAGAAGAATAATTCAAAATTTGTATAGATATAAAAGCGTTATTTTTATCTCTAAATATTTATTGGAATAAATAATTCTCTCTTATGGAGTGTCATCAAGCTTCAAAAAGTATTTGTTATATTCAGAGATTATTGATATTTACCCTTTATGTAGGTTGACTTAAATTGTTCATTATAAACTGTGCAATTTAAATTTTTCAACTACGTTAATCTTCATCACCTTCTAGGTCACAAGACAAAATATTGACTCTCTGATGACATTTTTTTAAAGAATAAATTGTTTATATTTTGTTGTTATTTTCATAACTTGTAATAAGGACTAATACTAGAGAT
Source organism: Phorcus lineatus (assembly GCA_921293015.1). Classification (NCBI taxonomy): domain Eukaryota; kingdom Metazoa; phylum Mollusca; class Gastropoda; order Trochida; family Trochidae; genus Phorcus; species Phorcus lineatus. Next base: position 11,802,496 of record OV121083.1, read on the forward strand.
AAAAGTAATATTTTAGAATATAAAAATTAGCAATAAAAATAAATAAGGCGGTTTTTAAGATAATCATTTATAAATTAAGTCATAGTCACACGACTTTAACCGTCTTAAGCAAGCCTCACGTAGCCTTGAAGCATGTGTACTGTTGTCAAACATACATGTAGTCGAAGAGGAGACATATTAGGTGGGGAAATAGGCGTGGCTTATATTATATCAGCATTGCAGAAAGCGTAATTTTTTTTGTTTGTTTTGGATATCACATTTGAATGAACGTAACCGATTATCCTAAGATCAGGGAGTTGATGTACTCAAGACATCTACATAGCTGCAATAAATAATACTTTAAATTTGGAAAATATCCCGCCATAATTTTAGCGCGAATTACACCGTGAAAGTTCCGCGAGTGGGCGGAGCTAATACGATTACGGACAGGCGTCAATCAAGTCGGTCGGGTTTGGGAAGCTTTGGTTTTTATATTTATATTTGTCCGTGCGAAGCAAGAACATTTTATCCATATGATAGCTAAAATAATTCATATCTTTAATTATTTTTCTTCTTTCAAAGATATAGTAAGATCATTATGAATTTAATTTACGAGCCGAGGTGATCGCGGACATATCCATTTTGACTTATGAGTATAATTTAACTAAACGGCAAATGAATGTTTTCTTTTTATAGATAACTATTAAATTGAAGAATATACTCTATAAATGTTTTCCATAATTTAAACTGTGATCATGAGTGAATATTCACACTAAATACACTTTTAATTTGCCGAAGGGATGAAACCGAACTGCATTGCTAAAACTGCCGAGATACGTTCCCGATATATTTTATTCCGTTTTTGTCTAAATGATTTTATTGGATTGTCACTCAAAAAAGTAGAGCAAATCTATTCAATAGGATAGTTTATGAATTCTATTTTTATAGTTTATAATTACATATTGTATGAGATGATAAGACAACATTTTATCTGCAGTCTTGTATGCATTTGCAAATAGGCTGTTCAGACTAAGATTTTCCCTACCAGAAACTGATACTGTGTGCGGGCAAAAGAAAGAAACGGTAATTTCTGTTGCAAAGTTGCCGAAAGTTACATCATTTTGACGATAGAAACACTAATTATCAGTGGATTAAATTTCAGTCACCATGCCTTTATTGTGAAAAATTAGGAGGTATTTTCATGCACAGTCCATTTTCCGCACTTTGTTTGTCAGTGACGTCACGCGAAACAATGTTCAACAAAATGATTACAAAAAGATAACTCGTATTATTTCGTGAACAATCGGTCGCATGAAGAAAGTAAACATACCATCGTGATCACTGTCGTATTCTCTCTTGAAAAATAATAATTTATTAACATTTTTAGAAACAACAATTTAATAACAATCTATGAAACAACGGAATAACAGTTCACGTTGATTGAACTTTTGCGTGAAAAACGCCTCTGCCGTTTATAATCAACGCATTATCATTTTAAACTTCATTTTTTTTCACACAAAAATACATTGACCCAGTGATTAACATATCAGCATTCCACAGTTAATATTTCATCAATTTCCGAACATTGATAACGCTTTGGTGACCTTTGTCGTACGACGTTGACCTATATCTTGTGTTTCCACAAAATGTTAGCGGCACTGAGCGAGTGCATAGCGTCAACTGCCGGGCATCAAGAGGGTTAAAAACATCCCTTTAATTATCATTTGCAGTGTTTCAGGAGTTCAAACGTTAATATATTTTTCCCACAATAATCACAATTATTTTCCTTACAGTTTTAAGGAAGATTTTGCTTATTAATTTGTTTCCACGTTATATATTACAAGCAGTAGACTGAATCATCAGTCTAAATGAGCGCTCAGATATGATATTTCATGAAAAGCTAAGAAATTCGTATATGTAATAATATATTCTTTCCCATAACAATGATCAATATTTTTGGTTCAATAATTGGTAAATTTTGCTTATTAACTGTTTCCACATTATGTATAAAATTATTTTATTCGATCATCTTACTTGAATGCACATTACTTGAATAAAAACACAAAAAAATTTCGCTTTTCATGATGTTTAGTAATAAAAAAACCCGTTACCGTTATCATTGCAATTCGTGCAATAAAGAAGTTGATTATCCATAAGAACTTGTTTTTCTCCATCAATCCAGCTTTTAAAATGCCCCCTAAACAAACTAAAAATGCATGACAAGCTCTAATGATTCTTTGCTGTTACAAACTCTTTCTTTCCTATAACACTCTAAGTGATACAGGAATGAATATTACGATGAAGAAAAACATTCACATTATTTGAATTTTATAAAAACGAATGCTGCCTGCCAAAGTTTGCAGTATCTGAGGTTCAAGTGACCTAACATTTCATGCAATCATGAAAACATTCAAAATAATGTATGTGCAAATGCTCAGAAAGTTTCATAATAAAGAATGAATTAACAACATATTGGAAAATTTCTTACCTTTTCCTGAAGCTCTAATGTATCATCATTTTATCAATATCTAATTAATTAATTAAATAATTAATCATCATAATATTACCTTCCTTGTGGTATGTCGGTTATAATTTCAAGATGTTTTGAAATATAACTTCTTGCAACAAGAACCTTAAAGAGATGTAAATTGAGTGTTTCAGCACTGTTTGGGGATCCTTTTAAATGCGGTGGAAAGTTTTCCCTTGATCACCACTGCCCTCTGATTCTGTAAGTGTCCTTCTTTCTTGCTTTGCTGATTGCCTATTCACGCCATGGAGACAATTATGTAAACCATCATGGTTTGATTAGTAAAGCAAATTTTGGTCTTTGATCTGCTCTAAACCCATTTCTTTGAGTTTCCCTGAGAGACACATTAGCACGATTTATGGTTTGAAGCACATATTAAAATTGGCTCTATTTGCCCATAGTCTCGGTAGAGTGCAAGTTTTTGTGTTATCATTGAGTGCTCCGGATGTTTTTATTCACGTCAATCGCGTATGTTTCACATCTCATAACCACTTATAGACACATTTTACATGAATTTGTTTCGTAAATAATTGTTTCTGCAGGTTAAAAAACCCAAAGTGACTGTGGATGATTATGAGAGTTAATTCGTCAGTTTTAAGGGTTACGATATTGTCAATACACTTGCATGGCCTTTAGCTACTTAGGAACGTTTTTGGAGTTCGATATACTTTTTTCCCGCAAACTTTGTAATCTGAATACCTGAGGTTGAACTATTATTTTTTACATCGGAATATATGCTTTGAGCATGCTATGTCCATATGCGTATGCCATTACTTATTTAAAAATACAAGTATGAATGAAACTCACAGACACGTGCCATATAGATGATTACAAATCACTTAAGGTTATTCATGAGAACTATCTGCTAATTAATTCTTATCACAATAAACTTCGTTCACCATTGATAATGGACATATATTTCTACCTTTGTAGCTATTTCTTGATTCCTATTACTCCTGAGTGTCGTAGACAGTGCGGTTATAGTCTCTTAGTCATCCAGCAATAAAGTTTACAATGAACAAATAAGCTATAGTCAAATGCTGAAGATCTTTCAATCAATAAGTGTAACAGGTTATTGAAAGTAATACATACACAATATAGCTAAACAAAATACACCTCCCTATATTAAATGCAATAGGATTGACAGACGAGACATCGTCTTATATCTATAAAACTCGACATCGCTACCTTCGTTGCTTACAGTGCTATCATATCATATTTTGGGTTGAACCCAGCTTTCAAGAGTTATTTTTACAGCTGCTTGTATTATTGCAGAGAGAAAGCCCGCAACACCATTGTGGCTATGCATTAAGGTGAAACCTGCGAGCTTTGACTGGAACTAGCGAACAATGGGTGGTATCTTGCTAAATCAACGGCGTATTCGCCCAATAGTTAAAGAAAAGTCAAAAAGAGTAATTGGCATTTTGAGTGACGTTATTTGAACACTGCATAAAGGTGTTTGCATTAAACTTGTGAACTGGCAGCAACTCAAAACATTTGCCAACTTTGTCAGTTAATGAAAGCACTGAAGATGAGACAAAGCCATTCATTTCATGGATTAAAATGAAAATAACAATAGAATAGCCTTTATTAAATATGCTCCCATAAATGTGATGAAATGTTCATGAGGTATTGTGATCAACTGTTGATCGCATTTCACATCTGATAGATTTAAGGGGGAAATGCGTTATGTGAAAACAGACAGCAGATAATTGAAAAGAAGTTTCTTATAAGCTCTTAATTTATCTGTCCCTTTATTTCCAACTATTCAAATTACAAAAAAAAACCATGAGAACATCTTTTCACAGTTCGTAAATTAGGTCATCTCTTTCTCATAAGAGGGTCCATTATCGTAGACATAAGAAAGGATTCTTGTTGCTGATGATCTTGTAAACCAACAGAAATCTGACATCCATGTTTATGTCTATCTAGGTGATAATCATGATTCATTAGACCCGGATACAAAAATAATGATGGCGAACTTCTTAGACAGACACTGTATTTGGTCTCATCATTAATCACTTGAGATGTATCCCTACTTAGCAAAGGCCGTGTAGGATCTCCTGAAGTCTTCAAATTTTTTTATAACAATGATTGCATATGAAACCTTGAACCCTTCAGATTCTGATATTAGAGAAGATATGTTTTTGCGTATTAACTGTTGATAGTGCAGGCGAGAATATTGGGTAATCTGTTTTTGCAGCTCCCGTTTCGGTATTATACACATAATACAACCATATGTTTAACTGATATAATTGTAAATGTTAAGCTCTAGGTACTATTTTGATTTGGAAACTCGTCGTTGTAAATGTATATTGATATATTCTATCCACACTTGACTTCTCAAAATATCTTTTTGAAAGACGACTAGAACTCTTCTATACATAAGGAAAAAAGTTGAGCACCCCCAAGTTTTCACCAGTAAGTTTTGTCTGAGAATAAAGAGGACCACATTGCAGTAAAAGTAATTGTATGATATGATAGAATCACAATTTTGCAATTCAAGAACGTAATTAAGATACCATTTCGGATATTTTGAATAATTGCAGTTTTTCATTTTGAGAAATTTTTGCAATATTTTTTGTTTTAATGTGTATTTTTCCAATATTCCTTTTCCACTGATCAAACTTATAATAGATCTCTTAAGTAAAAGTCACTAGTTACAGCCGTATGGACCTCCAAAATCTAATTTTTTTTAAAATGACACATTCATAAAAAGGGACTAAATAGAGCGGTTTTTACCGTAACAATGACTATAAAGCAAAAAGAAGTATAGGGTTACTGAATCAAAGTTATAGAAGACCACCTTTATTCCAAAATCGTATGGTTATGGCCATTTTCTAAAAATTATGGAAAATTCTTATCAAATTTCAAAACCAAATTATGTCCTTATTGTGAAGGATACATGATTTTTTAAAATGTAAAATTGTACCTGTTAACAAAATTGTTGTTCATGACAACTATACCTAACATCAGAATCCATCGCATACTTTTGACAAACGGACGATAGTTATTTTGGGTAAAAAAACAGTACCATTACGTGTTTTATATTAAGTTCTCAAAATGTCATCATGTATGATGATTTTAAAGATACTTTAGTTACTATGTCAAGGGGATCCATTGAGTCATATCGTCGTGTTTTTCTCCACAGATGCATTTTGCAATTTTGAAAATAGGGGTTGCTTAACTTTGTTCTCTATGTATATAAAGAGAAAATCTGTTTCATATCAAAATTGACAAACGATATTGGAATGAAATATTTTTCAGTTCCCAAACCTTGCCTACACAAGCCTAGGAGCGTTTAAGATAAGGTAATCCTATTCATTGATATCATCTCAATCAAGTTCTAATTTCATGAGAAGTCCCTCCAGATCATCTCAAAGAATCCGACGAGGTATTTGTCTCGCATTTCCATCTATTTCATCCCTGATCTATTCACTCTCTTTTGGAGTATCATCATCCACGGGTTGAAGGATTAATACATTGTTGTTATATAGACCCAATTACCCACTCACTAAGAAAAGTGGGAAGAGATTTTCATAGAGAATACTAAACGAATTGTAAAGTGATAACATTTTTATGCAACGAGTGAATGAAATTTGGTATCAGACGAACGAAAGTGAGTCTGATACCAAATTCTATTCACGAGTTGCATGAAAATGTTATCACATTATCATGAGTTTAGTATTTTATTTATTACTCATCCCTACGTATCAATATTTTTGATAAATTAATCGTCAAAAGAACAGTCATCTAATCGCGAACAGGCGTAAGAATATCAATCAGTCAAACAAAACACAGAACAAAATAGTTCAATAGTTAATTGTCTTCATAAGTGACTCGCCTAAAAACATGAAACAAAAATAATTTTGGTGAACAAGTATTTCATTTTCGAGAAATTCATTGATATAACAAATGCTAACAAGCAACGAAAAATGTCAAGCCATTGTGCACTCGATACGTGAATCGTGACGTCATCGGAATGTGACCTCTTTCTAGGTTGGTCAGTTTTAAATAGTTGGTGGAACGTACAGTGTCGGCAGTTGAGGAGGATTGAAAACATTGACGTGAACAACAGAATTGTTGATAGGACCCGCAAATATTGAAATAAGGCAACGGGAGTTGCAAGATGTCATGTTCAGATTGTCTGCTTGTTGAGGGGGAAGCGACAGGTTGAATGGAACAGATGATGGAAGGGCCAAGCTGTGTGGCTTGGAACGGCCGGCAGAGGGGGGACGTTACACAACTTGCGACGGCACAGAAGTTGGGCGAGTGATCAAAAGACTATGTGAATAGTGCTGGTTTTCAGAAATATGAGAGTGATTATTGACACTTGGATATTTTATATTTTTGGATATTCACGTCTCGCTGAGAATGCAAAATTTGAAAGTCGCCATTTTCTAACTTACAAGTCACGTGATTGGACGATGTCATGTGACGTTCGAAAGTAGTTCCGGTTGTTCGCACAAGATGTTATCACACATGTGTGTTACCAACTCACTGTTATCTAATGAGTGATCTCACCACGGTTGAGTAATAAAAAGGCAGTTAAACCTAGGTAGAATAAAACAGGTAGCAGCGTTTATTGAAATTTAGTACATTTGGTTACTAAAGGCCTTTGTACATCATTTGTCAAAGATGGTTGCTATGCTATAGAGTCTTAATTCTTCTTCCGTGAAATTAATGCTATTCTGAAACGACAAAAATTTGTAATTTTCATAATTATTTGAAACGCTTTTGAAACAAACACATAACTGGTTTTCGCTTAGGTTGACACTGTCAGTGAAAGTAATGGGACACTTACCAAATAGAAGAGTAAAAACCGTATAACCTGCGAATCAATCAAATTAGTGTCTATTCATGTCAAATTCATCTGAGTATATCTCTTACACTACTTATTTAGATTTCTTTATTTTAAAGGACTGATGGAGACTCATTTATGATCCAAAATATTTGAGGAGGACGTCATTTCATAACGCACAATTATCCAGATGCGTGCCCCAACTTTGTTAACGAGTCCTTGAATATGAAACCTGTTATGAGAGTAATCGAGAGGTCTGAATGATGGGTTCTCTATTCACTACATCCTAGCCACTTAAAATGGTTCAAATGAAAATATTCTGAAGGTTATAATAAATACATGCAAAGATATATAACATGTGACTATGTTGCATCATACAACACGAATATTTACTATATAGTCAAATGTGCGCCTGTATACATTTCGTATGGAAAATGGAAATTGACTGTACTACACACACGATAAAGATATATGACGAGCTTACTGAAGTATGATTTAATAAAAATGAATTTAAAAGATGCATGTTGTTGGTGTATCCTCAATTGCCAAAATTTGCATCACGTCTTCCTTGAATGCACTTCTGGTACATTATAATGTGGGGAAAATTTATTACTTTAAGACCCATACTCGATGTTTAAAATCTCAACTAATGACAGTTTGGATATATAATATAACATAGAATATGTTGTGTTTAAAGTAATCGAATATTCATCAGGAAGATTATGACGTCAGTTGCTACACAACAGGGAAAGGGAAATCATCAGACCATATCCAGATTAACTATCACTAGTACTGTTGTTTTATTTTCCATAAACACTCAACAAACATTATAAATTATAAATTAACTCACAGACACAAAACAGTCATTTAGAAACTCGAGGTTGCAAGAGAATTTACACTAAAATGTCATTTGTTTACGGCAACGTAATGACAGGTAACCACAATCACAAATTTACGGTCAATGCCGTAAAAGACAAATATTAATTTTAAGAACAGTCACCGTTCATAACGAATCATGTCCTTACAGTCTCGAGTAGCTAATGCTTGATACATTGGGGTGTAAACATCAGTAATTTTACCCTCTAGTTGAAGGTAAATGGGTCTTGAAATAATATGAAATTCTTCCTTTAAACCAGTCACGTGTAAACATTGTAATAATTACGACACCGTGTTTGGATTCAAACATTTAGAAAACATCTACATTTTCTTAATAATGTAATTTAATTATTCACATTGAGGGTTTTTCTCGTGACATAAACTTAAAGAAAGCTCCTCCATAAAAAAAATCAATTCAAACCATTTAAATTAAGTTGTCAATTTCGTTGTCATAACTGACAGGCCTTACATGTAATTAAGTTTGTTTCAGCTTATTTATATTAAATCAATATAAAGAATCTCCCTCTCACAAAACGGTTGGAAGTTTCAAGAACAGTTCACTAATGCTTGATTTACTCTTTCAACAATAATTAACATCATACCAGAATTTTTTTCGAAAGTTGTCTTATCTCGTACTTAACTCTGATTGCCTTAATACCTTCTTTCACTGAACGATTTTAACCGTTATTATGTTATACATTGATGTGGAGAGAATCATGAAACTCAAGTCACTCTTAGACCTGGAATTGGAGGAGTAAATCCCTCGGACCGCGATCAGGAATTGTTATTAATATCCGGCTGTTTATATTTTCAACAATAACTTTGTAATGTATCAATTTATGACACATTCCACTCAAATTGAAAAAGGACATCGATCAGCCTCGATCAAGCTTTGTACATCCCCAACCGGTATGTTGTTCCCCTTAACCAAATAAGTAAACAACATTACACATTGTCCATCCCAGGGTACATGTACTTACTTTACTTTCTTTGTGTACCAACTGTTACATTATCTCTTGTTATACTTTGATGGCTTTGAAATGGACTTCCCAGATAAAAAGATGCAGGGACCACATAGTTCCTCTTCTGGCATAAAAAAATATTTCCATACAATGGATTTTACACTTAACACAAAGCAGAACAGTTAATGCTGATTTACTTCGATCATATGCTTAGGAGGCAATACGGAATCAATGCGGGTATAATGGTAATAATTACAAGTCCTGCATTATTTTCTCTCCCCTGTGGTGAATATCGTCAAGGGTGTTCTCAGTTCTGAATGATCAATGTATTACACGTCATGTTTTTGTGTTAGATCATTAAGTTTTG